>ML681993.1:10347550-10382985 GCA_007922195.1 Podocnemis expansa | reverse complement strand
CAGTGTGAACATGCTATTTTGTTTCCTGCTTTTTTCCTTATTTTGAAATAAGGCATTATTTCGATAGAAGATGTTCTGGAACAACTTTATCGAAATAACCCTCCGTGTGTGAACACAGCCTCTGAGTCTGGTCTCTTTCTTGAGTGGTGACAGCTAAGTTAAATCCCATTATTTTGTATATATCATTGGGTTTCTGTTTTCAAATATGCAGTACTTTGTATTTATCAACATTGAATTTCAGCTGCCATTTTGTTGTCCAGTCATCCAGTTTTGTAAGGTCCCTTTGTAAAACTCTTCACAGTCTGGTTTGGATTTAATAATCCAATGTAATCTTGAGTAATTTTGTACCATCGGCAAAATTTGCCACCTCAGTGTTCACCCCTTTTGCCTGATCATTTATGAATATGTTGAAGGGTATTGGTCCCAGACCACTATTCAACTTTGTGTGATAATCTAAGAAAATGGTCATTCATGAACCAATTTTCAGTTTTTACTGTGGTGCCATATAGCCCCTCTTCCCCACCACAGTCTCTCACCTCATTGTCCCTCACACCCCTGCTGTAAATTCCACCACCTCCCCAATTTAAATTCCTGGGGAGAACCCTGTCCTGGAATGTGTGGGCTTGTGGGACCAGGGGACTGGTGCAGGACCCCCTGAAGCATGAGGTTGGGGTGGTCACCCCCATTCACCCTACTATAGGGATGGCAAGGTGCTGGGTCACTGCTGGAGTCAGAGGGCAGTAATGATCCTCCATTCCCCTGGCTGCAGCAGGGAACCTCTGCCTAGGGACCCAGATGGAGAGCTTGGTTCCCTGCTGCAGCCAGGGGAATGGAGGATCAGGGCTCCCTTCCTTCGACTCCAGGGCAGAGCAAAGGGTCCGTATGCACTGGGTGTCTGCTGAAGCAAGAGAGAGGAGAGCATTGATCTCACTTCTTCCAGACTACAGAAGGGAGCCACTGCCTAAGGACTCAGGTAGAACACAGGATTTCCTGCTGCAGCCAGGCTGATGAGGCTGCCATGGTAAGGAGGGATGCTGCTGGAACAGACTAGTAACCCTTCAGGGTTATAAAAATCATATTTATGGCCCTCAACCCTAAAAGGCTGGGAGCCACTGACTTAGCACAATGGCATGTTGAGCCCCAAACCCAACTAGATTGTAAGGCAGTTTACCTGGGTAATTGGTTGCCTTTCACACTATGATGCTTTTAATAAGCTCCAAACTTCTGGCAAGTACTACACTTACACAGGCATCCACTGGCAGGGAGAAGGGATGCACCCAGCTGAGTTATGAATGCTTTCCCCAGTCACTCATGAACCAACACTAGAAAGACATCAGCCAGCTTCCCCCAGGTCTCAGTCTTGCGTCCCAGAACTATACAGTCTTGCACTGGTCAGAAGCCTAGCCAGTATAACCTCATTCTTGAGGTCACCACTTCTTCAAAGGAAAGGGGACGTGCACCAGCTTTTGTAACCTGAACTAATTTCCCAGTCACTACAACCAAAATGCACTGTTCTGGGTAAAATATAAAGCAACTTTATTTTGTGCAGACAGATTTTAAGCAGTGGACATAAAAGACCAGAACTGGTTAAGCAGGAAACAAAACAAACAAGGGGTCCTGTGGCCAGGAGCGTCGCTGCCCCCAGGAAGGACCCAGGGCACTGGCCCAGGCCATGCCCCCTGGATGGGAACAGGGCCGGGAGGAGCAGCTGCAGCCACGGATGGCTGGAGACGGGGCCGGGAGCTGCCTCCGTGGCCGCGGGCGGCTGGGTCTCAGATCCCCGGATGGGGACGGGGACAGGAGCGGCCTCCATGGCCATGGGTGGCTGCGCTCTGGATCTCTGGCCCAATTATAGGCAGGGCCCCCCACTGGTGCCAGGATTCAGGGCACCCGTGTGCCTAGCATCAGCAGTGCCTGTGCCTGTGGCCCTTTTATAGACGAACAAATTTATTTATCACTTGAGCTTTCATGGGAGACAATCCCACTTCGTCAGACACTTGAAGATGGGGAATTTACTGTAAATTTTCTGTAAATTTCTCATCTTCAAGTGTCTGACAAAGCAGGACTGTCTCCATGGAAGCTCAAGCAATAAATAAATTTGCTAGTCTTTAAGTGTCACAGGACTCCTTGCTTTTTTTTGCTGAACAAGACTAACATTTCTGCCCCTTTGGAACTTGGCAAGATTCATGTCTAAAGTAAATTAGCACAACCCAAGCCCCTTAAAGCCCTGTACCCTTAATATAAGAAGGCACTAGTGCAATCATGAAGCTTAATAAAAGGTTCAATCTGGTCAGTGGAAGTAGTTTGGGGACCTTTGTTACTTAGGGCCATAAGATGTAGAATTTTAGGGTTGGCAGTTCAACTTAACATAACTTTTTGAAGTTTAATAAGTTACAGGGCCGTCCCTAGGGTAGGGCAAGCCCCCCTCCCCCTATGCCAGGGACTGGGCTAGCTGGTTAAAAATGGCAGCCCAGTTCAGCGCTGCTGGTCTGTCTCCCTCCCCCCCGTCCCCCGCCTGCCACATGCGCTGCTTCCGGCTCTGTGCCGGAGCAGCGGGGAGGGGACAGGAGGAAGCACAGGGCCCATATCGCTACCCCCTGGCCACGCTGCCTCTTGCCCCCTCCCTGCTGCTCTGGCAAAGAGCCGAAAGCAGTGTGCCTGTTGGGAGCTGGGGGGGCGGGCAGCGAACTGGCAGTGCTGAGGAGGGCTGCTGTTTTGTTTGGCTTGCCCAGTCCCCAGCATGGGGTGGCCGGCACAGGGGCCTGCCCCTCCCCTGAGCTGGCTGGCCACGCCCCTCCAGTGCCAGGAGGGTGAGTGGTGGCCCTGCAGAGGGTGATTCGCCTGGGGCCCTGCAGCCCCCTAGGGTTGGCCCTGTTGAGTTGTGTCTTTGTGTCTCCTTTCTTTGTCATTATTGTCTATTTCATATGCAACACTGTCATCCATGTAACTAACATACAACTGCATCTGAAAAATAGCCAGTGCAAATAATACATTATAAAGAAATGAACTATAGTAATTTTTCCCAGTTTCTTTAAAATGCAAGCTATTTGGCAATGCAGACATCTTGAAATGAAGATAATTAAAACTCCGATAATCATTATATAGCATCAATTCCCATGCTCCTGATCTAATCACAGATCCAATACCGTTCTAGTCTCTGATTTGCTGTGTCCAATAGTATTGTCACCAAATATTTGCTGAGCCTTTTTTTGGGAAACAGAGTTCTGTGGCACTTAAAGACTAACAAATTCATTTATCGCATGAGCTTTCGTGGGAGAAAATCCCATTTTATCAGATGTTTTGAAGGTGGGGAAACTTGCAGAATGGGAGGAAATAAATGAAGGGAAGTGTAAGTCATGGGATCAGGTCACACTGTAACAGCAAATCAGTCTTTTTTTTTTTTTTTTTAAAGTTCATTCTTCACAAATTTGAGAGCAGAGGAATAATGCTTCTGTGAGAAGATCACTATTGATGTCATAGTTACATGGGCGATACCTATAACAGGGTAGGGGAAGTGCAGCCAGTCACCACCATTCTGCTGCCTGACCCCTGAGCTATTGTGATCCTTCCTCTTCCCACTCCTCTACTTCACCCTCTGCCTTGCTGCTCACTGAGTGTTGCTTGTTATGGGACTCGGAGCTTTTTAGAGCAGACCTAGTCTTAGGACTTTTCCTGGGGATGCCAGGGCTGGCTGGGACTGCAATAGAAAGGAGAAAGGTGCAGAGACGGGTCAGCCTCAGGTGGAAAGCACTGGACAGGGCTAGCCCATGCATGGCTAATTTGTAAAACATCTGCCAGAGGTCTGGAGAGACTGCAAATATCCTTTGGTCATAACTTTGTAAATTAATTGTCTCTAATTCAGAAATTCAACAGTACTGGAACATTAAATCCAGTCCTTTCAGTAGAGATTTCTATCAGCAAAGATAGACTTTTTCAAGTGTCCACTGGCTTGAATGTTAAAATCTTCTCAGTACTCCCACCTTTTTTAAGATATCTTTTGGAGCATATATTGTAGCTCAGTGCACACTGGTAATCCATATTGGATTGTGGGACAAATTCATACTTGGTGTGAGCCCAAGTTAATTGATTTGCATCTGGAATTAATGTGGTCCATAGTGTGTAATTTTTTTAGTGTGATTACTTTGAGTCCCAATTGATTGCAATGGCCATGTAATCACTCTTAATGAAGACAGTGGTTGCTACTGCAGAGAGACTTTTTTTTTTTTAAAGTGCCAGCACTGGTGTTATGTTATTAGTACTGGTGCAGAACATGCTGTTAATCAGGAATGAATGCTGAGTGGGAAGCAGCAGTAAGGGAGTCTGTAGCTATTCCATGTGTGTTCCTCTTATTGGATGTTGCCTTCAGGGTGAGAAGAGAGCTAAGGATGATTAAGAGACTATTCCCATGCAAAATATTTCATCTAAAAAAGAGTTAGGTTGACGTGCGTCTCACTAGAGATTCAATAAAACCCATTTCCCCCAAAAACAAAACCAATCCTTTCATATATAGAACATCTACACCTTTTCAAACAACCAAATGTGAAAGCCTGGAAGAAAATCAGTCAGGGATCCATCTTGTTCCTCGCTGCAATATAATCGTTCACCCTGTACTGTTGTCCCTGTTGATTTCTATCACCTGTGTGTCCTTGGGCAAAAGGCACTTGAATGGTGAAAAACTAAGACTGACAGCTTTTTGATAATTTCTAATGGCAAGTGAAAAGTGAGTGCCTCCCCCTCCCCAGCCACTGTATTTTGGGGCCATAATGCATAAGTGTACAAAATTATGAACTCTAGTTTAATATGGAAATGGAAATAACTAGTTTGTCAGTCACTCCATTGCAAATTTATATGTATCCTGATCTAACTAGTACTGAAATAAGTAGATTTTTCACAGATAATGACTTAGCTTAGAAGTCCATCAAACATAGATTTCTGACTGAATGCAAACCATAAAACCATGTCTGGAGGGTCTAGGTTTTTCCTTCCCAAGAGACGTAACTAATTGCACAGATCAGCAGAGTAATTGGGACACTTGAATGCATTATAGACTATTATTTTCAAATGAGTTTGGAGTGTTTAGGAACAGCTTTGTACTGTCTCATTTTATTTCAGTCTAGCTAAGGGTAAATTACTGAACAAATCAACATTTCAGCATCAACTGATTGTTCTGGGGCTAACAGGAAGATAGTATTTAGCAAGGTGCTATTTGTAGATCTGTGCTCTGATATATAAATTTGTTAGTCTTTTGAAGCGCCACAGACCTCCTTCTTTGTTTTAATTTTACTCTGTTATAATAACCCATGTTCTGATTACATTGTTAACACCTAACAAGATAAAGGTAAACGCAGACAAATACAATTAGTATCAACCACTAATTCTCTAACATGACAGAACTCGGTCCATTCAATGTGCTTTGATAGCTATCAAGGAAAGGCCATAATTACCATTTCAATACTTCCCAAATATTTTTTTAAACATTGATATCTAGGTTACTTTAGTCTGTTTGTTTAACCTTCTCTGGCTCAGTGTCACAGATTTCTCCTAAAGAAGATATCACATAAGGTTCATTGCTTTTACTGTTCCATTATGAATAAAATACTTAGTCAGTGGCCATGTTTGGTCACTCAAGAGTTAAAAAGTTCTAACCAAGTCATTAGTTTGAATTAGCTGTGCATTCTAGTTTGAACTAAAAAGTTAGTTCAAACTAGAACGCGTGGCTAGTTCAAACTAAAAAGGCCATGGTTAGTTCGGACTAACCTTGGACTTCTTTAGTTTAGACTAGCAAGTCTGAACTAAAATTGATGATGTAGACATAGCCTAAGGTACTCTCCTGAGAGATGGGTACACCCTGTTCAAGTTCTTTCCATCAGGCAGTGAGAGAGTTGAACCTGGGTTTCCTATGCTAGAGGTGAGAGCTTTAAGTGGACCAAAAGTTTAAAGATGGGCACTACCACCAACTCTTCCGAAAAATTTTGCATAGCCAGTGGTTAAAGTATAATCTGACAGGCCCTGAAACCTTCCTAGTCTCTGGACCCCCTTCCTGTATTTCTGAGCCCCTTTATGCGCATGTGGGCCTCAGCCCAGGTAGGCATTTGCAACCACTTCTCAAAACCATATGCATCAGTTATCACTCCAAAAAATATTTATAATTTTGTATGGCATTTCTGTCTATATCAATTATTGTCACAAACTACTGAACACTGCATAACACAATCAGGATGGTGATTAACAACATGATAATTAAGAAAAATGTGATATGTAGTTGATTCAACACAAAGCAAGGCATAAGCAGAAACAGTTGAGACAATCAAAACCACAAAACTGCATTTATTGCTTGCAGTAAAACACAGATATGCAAACTCATTAATATCAACATACATACTTTTGTTGAAACTAACTTCAACCAAAACAGTTTACAGAATCAATATTTTTCCATTGTCTGCCACGTTGATTTCATTGCTGCACCTTCATCTTGAAGGCAAGTCTTTCTTGAGAGACCCTAAGTGCTAGTAGCCGCTCTCCAGTTTAAAAGTAACCATGATTTGACACACTTGAAAGTTCCTACAATGCAAATGGAGGCCTGTCAGATTTGTAGGGCTCAGGAATGGTGTTCCTAGGCATTCCTACATACTTTAACTCCTGCATGTGACCGATCTGATAGGCAGACTCTGACCATGCCTACCAAATCAGGCCCTGTATACAAGTTATGCATTCACTCATCTACCAATCCCAGCTTGTCAATTGCTTTGGGACTTACGTGGGATATAGGTAGCTGGGCTTCTTTCACAAGGCAGCAGTGTGCACGCCTAGAGGCAGACACATAGGGTAAGACTATACTAACAGCAGTAAAATTGCCTCCATCGGTGCAATCTTCCAGATGCGATTGAACGGTCTGTATAGACCCACTCAATCATGGCGGAAATTGCCGTATCAACTCTGGCCCCGGAACTAGAGTTGTTGTAAGCCATCCAGAAAGCATTTCCGGTTGTCTTACCTTAATACGTAGCAACAGATTAGTAAGTTGTCGCAAAAATACGCAAGATATTTTAAAGCAAAAAAAGCAAGGAGTTTTGTGGCACTTAAAGACTAACAGATTTATTTATTGCATGAGCTTTTGTGGGAGAAAATCCCACTTTGTCAGATGCTTTGAAGAGGGGGAATTTATAGAATGGGATGAAAATAAATACAGTGGAGGGTAAGACATGGAATCAGTGCTGTCTCCTAGAGTTTGAATCCTTACAAATCCTCTGATTTACTGTTGCAGTGTGACCTGATCCCATGTCTTACCCTCACCTGCATTTATTTTCATCCCATTTTGTAAGTTCCCCCTCTTCAAAGTGTCTGATGAAGTGGGATTTTCTCCCACAAAAGCTCATGCAATAAATAAATCTGTTAGTCTTTAAGTGCCACAAGACTCCTTGCTTTTTTTGCTTTACTAAACTAACTTGGCCGCCCTTTTGGAACTTGACAAGATATTTTATGTACCTTGCGTATCTCCCATCGACTGCCACCAAAAAGTGCAGCAAGTGCGAACCTGGACATAGGTTCCTAGGAAACTTCTATCCTGAAAAATTAGGGTATGTCTATACTGCAATTTAAGTCTTCCAGGATCATGCTGAGCTGGGACCTAGGTTCCAAACAATATTGCTTTCTTGTGTGCACATGGCCTTCACTTAGGGTTACCAGATACCAAAGCATGGAAAGGAGGACGGGGAGGTACAAAAAGGAGGACATTGGAGGACATGGAGAAAATGTAGTATTAATATAACTGTCATTACTATATTATGCCATGGAAAATGGGTGTAATCCTTCTATACCTCGGGGTTTCTAATAATGTAGCACCACCAACTGGCTCAAGCCCCCACCCACATTTCTGGGAATCCTGCACTGTTTCCTGGGCACCCTAAAAGGGTAAGGCTTCCCCACACACATGCACAAGACTGAGTGTAGTAAACAGTGTGTAAAAGGCCACATACTAGAAACCGGCACTGATCTGTGGAATCAGTACTAAATAGCCTCCCAATCAACCCTAGGGTACGTAGAGAGTGTCTTTCACACCAGCTGTCCGCCGGGGCCATCTACTGGTCACTCACTCCATCCTATAGAACTGTTCCTTGGCTCCACCTGCTGGCTCTGCCCTCCGTTCACTCACACCACCCAGCTGGCCACTCTCACCATTCGCTGGCTCTGCCCACTGTCCACCAGCTCCACCTTCCAGTCACTCATGCCACCCAGCTCATCACTGGCTGCTCTCACTATCTGCTGGCTCCACCCTTCAGTCACTCGCACCGCCCAGCTTGCCACTGGGAGCTCTCACTGTCTGCCGTCTCTGCCTGCTGTGGCCACTCTCTCCATCTCGTGCTCCTCTTCAGTAATTTCAGCTCAGGGAGGAGGAGTTCCTTCTGAGCTCAGAGAATCTGCCTTTCTCCTTCACAGCAGCTCTTAAATATCAAGTAACATGCAAACACCTGCTGTCCTTAACATAACAAAGGGCCTCAAATAAGCCCTAGACAGAACTATCATTTGACAGGGAGCCTAAGGTGAGATAGGAATGCTTCCAGCATTTTGCTCCAAAAGGAACTAATGTGAAACCCCACCCCCTTCTTCTCTTTTTCAGGCTGAAATATGCAGTTGCCTTTTTTTCAAGCCTCTTTTTAACTAAGGGTAGTTTTTATCCTTTAACTAATCCAGACAGATTTGAAACAGAGAGTAGCAATTTAAAAAAAGACAGTATTTTGTATTTCCCTTCAGTATAATAACAGATATTGAGAGATTTGTGAGTAGATTAACCCAAAATACCATTACCCACTATGACCTGCACCCAGTATACAAATACCATGTTAATACAGGACCCATGCAGATTAGTTGCTCCATGTCAGCAGCTGTTAGGCACAGCTCCTAAGCTTGCCTTATGTGGGTAAGGTTAATGAAAGCATAGCAGCATGAAAAGAAGTGGAGAACAAGTTGAACAGAAATATTCTTAGGCTCATAACTGTAAAAAAAAATGTATAATACAAAACTGTGTAGCAGAATAAAACCAAGTATTGTTATGAATACACAAGTTGTGTCAGCAATGTCATGATAGCAGGGGTTAGAGTACAGTGGTTTAGAGGGCCCCAGAGTCCTCCTAAATTTCTAGGCCTTCACCCACACTAGCTACTGCCCCCAAAGGCCTGGCCCCCATCAGATCCCTCCTTTTTCCCCATGTCCTCACTCCAGCCTAACCCCTATGCCCCAGCTCTCCCCTTACTTCTTCACCCACCTTCAACCCTGAGCCCAAGCCCCAGCCACCTCCACACACCTCCCCAGCCAGCCCACCAACATCCTGACCCCTTCATCCCACACCCCATGCCCTTTCCCCAGCTGCTCAACTGTCCCTAATCCTTCCCAGGCCACCTTACCGGGGGGCAGGCCGCAGGAAGGGGCCTGAAGGAACAGCTGGAGTTGCACTGGATGGAGGTTACATATATGGTGCCAGCCCAAAAGGCAGGGGACATGCATGCTGCGTGCCACTTGGGCCGATAGGAGTAGGGGCCCAGGGCCTCCCCAGATGCAAAGAAGGTGGGGGTGGCTGGGCTGACTCCTGTCCTGCCTGCAGCTAAGTCAGCAGGGGAATGCACCAGAATGCCACGTTCTGGTGCCCATGAACTGCTTTATTTTCAGGGAGCCCAGCTCAAGAAGAGTTTTGTGCTCAAGGTATTTCCATTGTACTGTTGTAATTACAGCAGGATGATTAAAACACTGACAATTTTATTGGTATAGCAAAAATAATGAGAGTCCTGTGGCACCTTATAGACTAACAGATTTCTTCAGGCAAGCTTTCCTGAATAGTAGAAGATAAAGCAATGAATGTTGCTGAAGAGAAGGAGAAAAGAGACCTATTGTACTGTCACAGCACACAGAACTGCCCGCACCACAACAAAAGTGGGAAGGTAACAGATTGTCTTTAAATGCTCTGGTGAGAGGTCATCTCTTGATAATGGAAAGAGAGTAAAATTGAAAGATACTCAAAGAATAGCAACAAAAATATTAGATCTCTGCATAATAAAAGAATAATGGGATCAGCTCATGTTACAGTATGCCATGTGTTACACACCTCGGCTTTTATTTTCATCCTGTTCTGTAAGTTCCCCCAGCTCTTCAAAGCCTTTGATGAAGTGGGATTTTCTCCCATGAAAGCTCATGGAATAAATAAATTTGTTAGTCTTTAAGTGCCACTGGACTCCTTGCTGCTTTTGCCATAGCCCAGGACATGTTGGCAGTGCAGTCTCAGGATATATGTGGCTACAGTTTGGGTACTTAAACTCCAACTATCTACCTCGCATTAGCTCTCAGAACTCAGACAGGTGTACAGTATATACGGCATAGAAACCAGGGCAGCTAGCCAACCATATCACACAGGCAGCCCAGGGCCAAGCAACTCAGTGTTAGGGGCAGGGTTGGGAAGGGACCTGCCGCAGGAACTTACAGTTGAGGAGCCTGCCTGGCAGCCTGGGCTCGGAGGCTAAATGGCACCAGCCCTGGCAAGAGGGACGTGCACTGCACGTACCTTTGACCAGTAGGGGCAGGAGCTCCCCAGGCCAGGTGCTGTGAAAAGAGGGGAGGGGAGGAGAGAGGTGGCTGGGCTTCTTCCCTTCTGCAGCCCCCTGAGCCGGCAGGGAACACGATCGGCACAGCACGCTGGTGCCGCACGTCTAGTTTTAGAATGCCGCCCTAGACTCCAGGCATCCAGCAAATAGCTGGACAAAAAGCACTTTTTCTTGAATGCCTTAATGATGGAGGACAGCAGGGCAAAAAGGTGGACATGTCCTCCTTCTGCCTTATGTCTGGTAACCCCACCTTCACTTGACTCTGTCACTAAATGACCTCCCAGAGTCCCTGGAAGCTGAGGAGCAGTGCTAAGCAGGCAGCTAGTGCAGTGGCCAGAAGCATCATTACAGTCTGGCTGAGTGCATTCCCCTTCCTACTTTTTTGTTTCTGTTTTCACCAAAAAAATTAGTAGTGATTGGACATCAAACATAATGAATATCAGTGAAAATAAGATAGGATCAGAAGCTAAAATAGGGAAAGAACAAGTTTACAAACCACTAAGACAAGTTGGATGTCTTCAAGTCTCCAGGCTCTGATGAAATACATCCTTGAATATTCAGGAGATGACTGAGAAGTTGTCAGAGCCACCAGCAGTTATAGTTGCTATTATATTTGAAAAGTCATGAGAGACAGGAGAGATTCCAAAGGATGGCAAAAGGGCAAATAGAGTGTCAATCTATTTTTTTCTTAAAGGAATAAAGACAACCAGGAGAATTACAGACCAGTCATCTTAATTTCAGCACCCAAAAAGATAATGGAGCAAATAATTAAGCAATCAATTTGCAAACTCCTGAGAGTACAGTGATTTAGCCTTAGCTAAACTGAAATAATGGGATAAAAAGAAACAGTTCAGAGCTGTTCCTAAACTAAATGCTTTTAACTGTCTTTGAAAAGAATAGTCTTTAAGACAGTAAGGTAATAAGCAAGTCAGCATGGATTTTTCAAGAACAAATCACATCAAACCAACCTGATAACTTTTTTGGCAGAGTAACAAGCCCAGTGGGTAGAGGGAAAGCTGTAAGATGTTAAATATCTTGACATTAGTAACACTTTTGATACTGTCTAGTATGACCTTGTCATGAACAAACTAGGGAAATACAACTTAGATGGAGATACTATAAGTTGGGTGTATAACTGGTTGGAAGACCATTTCCACAATCCTGCCAAGTTCCAAAGGGGCAGCCATGTTATTCTAGTTCAGCAAAAGAAAAACAAGTTCTGTGGCACTTAAAGACTAACAGATAACATTCCAACAATTGAGTTGTCAGTGATTCACAGTAAAGTTGGAAGGACATACCAAATGGGGTCCTACAAGGATCAGTTCTGACTCTCATTCTGGTCAATATCTTCATCAATAATTTAGAGCTAATCTACACTTAAAATTTACACCAGAATAGTGGTATCCAGACATTTTGCTGCTGTGTTATAGGGATGAGAGAAAGAGCTCTCCTGCTGATATAAAACCACCTTAACAAGTCGCAATAGATATGTTGATGGGGGAGCATCTCCTGCCAACACAGCACTGTCCACACAAGCACTTACATCAGCAAGATTTACGTCACCCAGGGGATGTTTATTTCAAACCCCTGAGAGACAAAAGTTTTGCTGGCATAAGTGACTAGTATAGTCAAAGCCTTAAACAATTGCACAGAGAGTAAACATACAAAAATTTGTAGGTATCAAGCTGGGAAGAGTTGCAAGTGCTTTGGAGGATGGGATTACAATTCACAATGATCTGGACAAACTGGGAAATGGTCTGAAGTAGGTAGGATGAAATTCGATAAGGACAAATGCAAAATACACCACTTAGGTAGAAACAATCAGTTGCACACATTCAATATAGAAAATGACTCTATAGGAAGGAGTGCTGCAGAAAGTGAGCTGGAGGTCATCGGGGATCAAAAGCTAAATATGAGTAAACAGTGTAGCACTTGCAGAAAAAAACAAACATCATTCTGGGATGTATTAGGAGAGGTGCTGTAAGCAAGACACAAGTAATAATCCTTCCACTCTACTCCATGCTGATATAGCTTCAGCAGCCAGGGTATTGCGTCCAGTTTTGGGTACCACATTTCAGGAAAGATGTGGACAAGTTAGAGAGAGTCCAGAAAAGAGCAATAAAAATGATTAAAGTTCTAGAAAATTATGACCTGTGAGGGAAGATTGGAAAAAATGGGTTAGTTTAATGTGGAAAAGAGAAGATTGACGGGAGACAGGATAACAGTTCTCATGTACATAAAAGTTTGTTACCACGATCAGTGGGAAAAATTTTTCTGCTTAATGTCTGAGGATAGGACAAGCAGCAGTAGTCTTAATGGCAGCAAAGTGGTTTATGTTGAATATTTAGTAAAAACTTCCTAACTGGCAGGGTATTTAAGCACTGGAATAAATTGCCCAAGGAGGTTGTGACATCTCCACCATTGGAGATTTTTAAGAGCAGATTAGACATGCCTGTTAGGGATGGTTTAGAACGATAATGCTCAATCCTGTCCTAAGTGCAGGGGACTGGACTAGATGACCTCTTGAGGTCCCTTCCAGTCCTACAGTTCTACGATATAGAGGGTTTGTCAAGCCTTTTATGAATCTTGGTGGAAATTAAAACTGACATTTAAGCACGTAACACCTTCTCCCTCCCCCATGTACTGAGTATGGGATGTAAGTGTCCAAGGACCTTTGTGGATCAGTGCCCATAAATCTAAAATAATCTGGCTTAATGATTAATTTCACTACCATGGAGTTTAATACACAAGGAATGAGAACCAAATTGTAGAACAAAGCTTTCAGTTGCTATGCAACCATTATGGCATGTTTCCCTTCATCTTTTAGTGCTTTTATTCCATCTCTGTTCCTCCTGGATGAAATTTAAGCAACATGTTCTAGATACTTAACAACGGCAGATGTAATTAAGTTTCTAATCTGACATAAACCAGGCTACAGTTTGTAATGAATAAGAAATTACATCAATGAACTTAATGATGTTTTGAATGATATTTTTGATATCACCATATTGCATTTTCAAATTTATATTATTGGTGATTTATTGTTGAACAGACATCAGTAAAGCCCTTTTTCTGTGACTGTCTCTAAATGCATTAGAGATTTGATGAAGTACTTTATATTGAGACAGAAAAAAACTAATTATAAACTTTGTAAACTATCTGTTGACATTAATTGATGACAGAGCACTTGACAATTTGAAGATTGTGGATTGATTGATTTTTTTTTTTGCAGTTTCTTCTGAAATGACAGATTGATAATTAGCCATGCTGCCTCTTACTCTTGATTGGATTGGAGACACAGTAGTCTGTTCACCTAGGTCAGTAAACAAGAGCAATGGCTTCTGGTCTTTATCAGTTTCTATTGGATTTGAACTAGTGATATGGAGCTAAAAGGCTCTGACCATATCCCATTACCAGCTTGTGAGTCGTTCAGCTATGATGATGCCTTTTAGTTGACAAAATGCTTGGTAAAATTTGCACAGGCACCCACCTGTGACTACAGCAAACAGCACTTACATACTGACTCAGTTTCCATAGGCAACTAAGGGTAGGATTATTATTATTTTAAGCAGATAAGTGCACAAAATTTTGTGGGTGTCTTTTTGAAAACATAAAACCTAATTGTATAAATTGTAAGACTATGTTAAATCACAAATGGGATGGAAATTAAATTTTGTAACATTTCCAATGACATGTTGATTTAAAACATTTAAAGCATTGTATTTTTGTCCTCCTTTCCATGAGATCTGTAATTAGATCAACACCATTTTTATATTAAATCACTTATTGTCTTTAAAACTTCTAATATTGTAAATATCCTTTGCAAGCCACTGTCTGTCTACTTATTTTCTTTAGTTTGTGACAGCAATCTGCAACATTTTTTTGCATGTGTTTTGTTACACAGGATTTGACATGCTTTAATATCGGGTTTTTAAAGCCTTCTTCATAGACAATTGTACTTTCACAAGTTTTACTTTACAAAATGTAGCTTGCTATTACTTACTGAAGTTATATGGTAGAAAAGGCAGTTAAGTTAAGGAAACAAAATTTAACAAATAACGTTCAATATAGTCTCAAGGATTACTGAGACACATTCTGTATTCACTGATTATTAATCTAAATCTCTTCTTGAGCATTCCAAACTCATGTATGATTGCTCTCTTTCAAAGACAGGCTCCCTCTCTTCCCGTAGGCTAACAGGGGAGGCATTAGTAGTCCCAAGGTTTACTTTAAAAATGAAGCTGATGATCATTCAGATTCTCTTCTTAAATAACACTCTAGACCCCAGGTGGCCTTTTTGGCACTTTGCATAAGTGTTTCTCCTCCACCCTCCATTACTCCTGCTTTTAGTGTCAGTTTTAAAAGCAAAGCTTCTGAGAAATAGTGTTCCTACCAAGTAGACTATCACAAGGCATGTTTTTTTCTTGTTGTTGATGTGGTTGCTTTACAGACCAGAAATGAAATCCATTTTTTGTTATTAATAAAAGTCCAGAGAAGTAGTATTAGCTGACGCAGTAAGCAAAGATGAATGTAAAATGCACAAAGATTCTGACTTGAGATTTATATCAGAAGGTACAGCAGTGTGATGCACTTGATCTTTGTAGACCAACCATAATAGCATTGCCCTTTGCAACCATTGCTGACCCAACAGCTACTGAAAGTTTGGGGTCCTGGCCATGGGCATGTTTCAGTTAGGATGAGAAACAAGGGTTAGTGAGCAAAACAAACAAGGAGTCCTGTGGCACTTCCAAAAACCAACAAATCCACCTATTGAATGAGCTTTTGTGGGAGAAGATCCTGCTTCGTCAGACACTTTTGAAGATTTGTTCTGAGAAAGTGGGGTTTTCTCCCACGAAAGCTCATGCAATAAATAAATATGTTAGTCTTTAAAAGTGCCACGGGATTCCTTGTTTGTTATACAGTCACCAGTAGCTCTTAGTATAACAAAGTATTGGTGATCAGGAACATTACTTGGAGGGGCAAGGTGGCAGAGAGATCTGGAGTACCATACTCAGCAGGGGGCAGGGCAGGCTGGAGTTGAGAGTGGGGCTGGCCATCCAGTAACCACACTGTCTCCAGCAGAGTAGCAAAGCAGGGCTGGTCTCAGGGGCAAGCCAGTGTTGCAGGTGGCACACTGTGGAAGATGCCCAATCTTAGGGTGGGGTGGACTGGCATTGTGGTAGGGTGGCACAGGCCAGCAGTTGTCTGCACTGGCAGGCTCCCCTTAGCCTAGGGCGTTAGACTGCAATGGCTTAGTCCACGGGTAAGGAGGGCCCTGCTGGCCTAAAACACCATTTGCCCGTGCCACACCACCACACCAATCTGCACACACTTGAGATGGACTGGTCCCACTGTGTGCTGCCCCACAACACGAGCCTGCCCTCGAGTGCCAGTCCTGGCCTGCCCAACCCTGCTGGTGATGGAGTGGCTGCCTGAGTGGCCAGCCCCAGCCTCTGGCCTGCCGCCTGTTGAGGACAGTCTGAGAGAAGGCAGCACCTGTGCCACCGCAAAGGGGGAGGGAGCAGAGCAGGCTGATTCTCAGGGATCGGGGCACTGCCCAATTGATTCAGGGTATGGGCCCCATGGGCCAGTGCTCAGCGACACCATTGCTGGTGAAAGGCTTTTATAGGGAGTGTTTAGTTTCACAGTAACCTCCCTGCACCCAATGGAGTGGAGAGGATGTTGTCCAGCCTTGCTGGAGGAAGGTGGCAATGCCTTTATGGTAGAATAGAGGAAGAAGGTCAGAAACTGATACAAAAAGTTTCGGGTGGTAAGGAGACCAGCAGGGTGACACTGACTCCCCTAGAAATGCTAAGACAGAAGACTTTAAAAGGTGCACGCCTGGGCATTATTAGAAGCCCTTTCTGCTCACAGCAAGCAAGGTAGCAGCCTCCCTTGAAGGCATGAAATCATGTTAAGATAGACTGTGAGAACTGCATATAGAATGGTACCAATTGTTTGACTAATACCATTGATATTTATAAAGTATGAAGAAACACAAATTAGACATCAGGTATCAGGGTAAGGCCACAGCAAAACAGGGCCAATTCAGTTTTGGGCTAAATATGCAGAAATACCTACCTCATCATGGAGACACTGGTCTTCCTTCACACTACTCAAGGGTCCTTACAATGTTACATTTAACTATGAATAATGTGTTACCAGAAATACTGTACCTTGACAAACTGGAGAGCTGTCAGATGTTTACAGCTTTTGGGTTTTTTTTTCCTTACCTGTTTTTGTTTGTATAACTCTTTAATAAGGCTACAATTTGTGACTGAATTTTTTAATTTTGTCTCCAAAGATATGATAGTATATGGATAAGTCAATTACTTGACATGCAACCTAAATTCTAATATGTCCTTTTCCATGTTTGTAATAGCATTCATTCACCCTTGGGGCACCTTCTTGTGCCTGAGTCTGGGGTTTAGTTCTTAGCCAACTTGGCACCTTTCCCTCTCAATGCTCTCTCTGTGCTGTTTCTCTCTAGACTGAATGCTGCCTCTTCTGGACTCAGCCATCTAGCCAGGTCACTATAGTCCTTCCCTTCCAAGGTATCATAGTCCCTCCTGGAAAATTTTCTGGATGCTATCTCCATGCCAATTCCAAGACAATTACAGGTCCAAGACCCCTTCCCATTGGCTGGTTGGAAGGTCTGGGCCCACCCACTACTCCAGGTTCCAAACCTTATGTCCAGCAACCAATCTGCTCAGGTTCTGACCTGGTTGCTGTTCCCCTGGGCTCCTTCTGTTTCTCTATCTTCTGGCCTACTTGTTGGTTTACCACTGGCATTTTCTCTGGTCCAAATATTTACTTCCTCTCTGGGCTTTTTGCCAAATTCTGTAATCCAAGGCATGATCTCAGGGCTACTCTCCTGCTAAAAATTCCTCCTTGTACCTAGTCAAGCCCCTCTTTTCTAGAG
Organism: Podocnemis expansa; assembly: GCA_007922195.1. NCBI lineage: Eukaryota > Metazoa > Chordata > Testudines > Podocnemididae > Podocnemis > Podocnemis expansa. The sequence continues at coordinate 10,365,474 of ML681993.1, read as the reverse complement.
CGTTTCTGTAGTTCTCCTCCCTGTCCCCTCTCCATGCACACCCCCATCCTCTTTTTATAAGCCTAGTCTAGCTTCTTTCCTAACAGGGCTTCTCTAGTCATTCATTAGATCTTATCAGTCCCTAACTCTTATCCAGGTCAAGCTTATAAGGTTAATTGACCTATTTTCCTATCCAGGTCTTGTGTGGGTTAAATACCCCATCACAACAATTTATCTTTATTCTCTCCAATAACTGGATGGGATCTAATTTATTTAGAAGGAAGGAAATGACATATGAAGAGAAAGCTAATTAATTTGTATAGATGGTGAAGGTATGACTAAAAAGAGGTAAAGTAGCAATCTACAATTATTTGAAGAGTAGTATTGCCAAAATTGAAAGAAATTTAAAGTGGTACATGGTCATAATGAACAGTACTATAAGGAAATTAAAAAAGGAAAAAAATGTCAGTTTAATGAACTAGCTGATGGTGAACTCTCAGTAGAGTATGTGTGTGGGCTAGCCTGCTGATGTGAGTGTGGATCTAGCTAGAGTTAAACAAGCAATGAGTCCTGTGGTACTTTTAAAGACTAACAAATTTATCACATGAGCTTTCATGGGTAAAATCCACTTAATCAGATGCTTTTAATGGAAACTACAGTATGTAGGGAGATCTATAATTGCAGAGAAGGATAAGTCACAAGGTCAGTTCTGCCTTTTTCAGTAAACCAAGTATGTTGTTTTGATTCAAACAGTGTGGAACAACAGATGAGAAAGTGGGAAAGTTAAAAGAGGGAGAAATCACCTTGTATAATGAGTGAACCACCCCAGATCTCTAGTCAGACCTAATTTAATGGTGTCAAATTTGCATATGAATTCTAACTCTACAGTTTCATTTTGGAGTCTTGTTTTAAAGTGTATCTCTTGAATCACTGTAACCATCATGTGTTTCACAGAATGAAGTGTTCCCCTATTGGTTTTTGAATGTCACCATGCTTGACATCTGATTTGTGTCCATATATTCTTTTGTACAGAGACAGTTCATTTTGGCCAATGTATAAGGCAGAGAGGCATTGCTGGCACATGATGGCAATGGATGAGCAGATGAATGAGCCTCTGCTGGAGCACGTGGTTTGATAGGTCCTATGATGGTGTCACTAGAGTGGGCAGAGTTGGTGATAGGGTTCATTGCATGGTTAGTTGCCTGCCTTAGTGTTTCTGTTGTATGGTGTGCGTGATGCTGTCGGGGTTTAGGAGACCACTGATGATGATTTTTCATATTAGTATTTCATACCTGCAACAATCATTAAGAGATATGCCATGTTTGGTATCATTAGAAAGATTATGATTCATTAGAATGAAGGTATTATTTATGTGTATGTATCATATCTGTTTTAGAAGTTATGAATGTATTTGTTATATCAGTACTCCAACTTGTGTGATTCTAGGAAACACCCCAGACAGCACATTTACAGTCATTGTCTCCTTAGTGGCCCATTAAGGGAATCACAGATACAATGAGCCAGGGGAGAAACCTGCTCAGTGAGTCACCAGACTGACTATGTAACTCAACTCTCTTTTGATTTGTGAAAATTCCACACAGCATGGGGAATGCCAGAGGTGATAAAAGGCAGCAGCACCAACTCCATTTTGTCTTCAGTTTTCAACTAACACTCTACTCTGGATCTGTCCATCAGCAGCTGGACAAAGGACTGAGGCCCACCCAGGTGCTGGCTGTTTACTAGAGGAACTAAATAAGCCTGCAAACTCTAAATTCTTCCAAGGACTTGCTTTGCATGGACTCTTAACCATTCGTATGTATGTGATTCACTTTAACCCTTTAATAGTACTCTCATATTTTGTTTATTTCCTGGTATAATCCACCTTTAGCTTTAATCACTGAAGGACTGGCTGGCAGCATTTGGGTGAGTCCAGGCCTATATTGTTCTGTGTAATGTGGCTGACCCTTTGAGGAGGGGAGAAACCTTTTTGGGTAATGAGCTTGGAGTTTTAAGCAACTTGTCTCTTTACCGTGACCAATGGTTGAAATGCAAGAAAGGGGGCTGAGTATATTTTATGGTGGCTTCTTAATATCCATTGTGAGGGATCAGAAACATTGATTGTGACTGGTTGGAGAGTCTATCTCCAGATAACCCAGCCATGCTGAGAGAATCTGCTCTCCTTTGTGGAGCCTGCCCTGATCTTTGCAAATTCAGGTGGCTATCCCAAGAGACCCAGGTCCCACTGTCTAGTTGCTAGTGAGTAGACCCTTGCAAATATGCGGATATCCACAGATATCTGCATTATATCTGCATCCACAGATACAACATGGATGTCCCCGGACTATTTCTTGCAGATGCAGATTGGATACAGGTCCACATATTTTTTATCTTCACAGAGCTAGAGCCCTGCAAATATGCAGGTATCCATGGATATCTGCATTATATCCACATCTGTGGATATAACACAGATATCCATGGACCATTTCTTGAGGATGCAGATCAGATATGGATCCACATATTTGTATTCGTGCAGGGCTCTACTAGTGAGTAGTTGCTTAAGGTTAGGGGCTGTCTGTAAGCAAGGACTGGCCTATCTCCCAAGGCTTTCAGGACATGCTGTAGATCCTTGTTGATGTGCTACAGAGGTTTGACTTGGAGTCTGTAGGTGATGACTTGTTTGTTCTGTTGTTTTCCATGTTGGGCTTGTCCTCTCGTAGTTGACAAATGAGTTGTGAAGAATGGTAACATTAAAAAATCAGTAGGGTAACACTTCGACCTCCCTGCACATTCTTGTTAAAGACATGACAGTTGCAGAGCTTCAACAGATACCCTTTAAAACAGGCGTCTCAAACATGTGGCCCAAGGGCTGCATGCGGCCCCTAAAGCTATTTCCTGCAGCTCACAACAACACTACTGTTACCACTATTTGCAATATCATTGTATGAAAAGATTTCAGTGGTCCGGCTCTCTGTCTAATGTACTAGTCCTCATGGAGCCCTCCACTAGTCTAGCTTCTTTTCTAATTGGGCCCTTGTGGTGCTTTGAGTTTGAGACCCCTGCTTTAAAACAAGACTCCAAAGGGAAACTGCAGAGTTGGAATTCATATGCAAACTTGATGCCATTAAATTAGGTCTGACTAGAGATTTGGGGTATCTCACTCATTACACAAGGTGATTTCCCCTTCTTTTCACCTTCCCACCTTCTTATCTGTTGTTACACACTGTTTGAATCAAAACAACTTGCTTGGTGTTCTGAAAAAGGCTGAACTCACCTTGTGACTTACCCTTCTCTGCATCTATATATTCCCCTACATACTATAGCTTCCATTTCCTGGGTCTGATGAAGCGGGATTTTATCCACAAATGCTCATTGATAAATAAATTTGTCAGTCTTTAAAAATGGCACAGGACTTCTTGTTCATTCAGTGGCAAATTTAGAGATAGTGAGGCCCTATACCCAGCTTCATGCTCCCCTCTCCCCAAACCTCCTGGGGATCCGGCCAAGAAATAGAACACTCACTCTTATTCCACCCCACCCCATTTTTCATTCTTATTTTTCCTTCATCCTCCTCCTATATTATAAATATTGGGAAGTAAATGAAATTAGAATGAGGTATCTTGATTGTTTTTGTGGTCTATCTTCTTTTTCTTTTTCGCAGATCTCTTGAAAATTGCTGAAGGTTTCAGCAGACCACTTAATAATCTTTCCAAATGTTGTTTGTACTGTTAGCTAACTATTGTAAATTGCTTTGGATAAGAATGCTTTATTAAAAAAAACAAAACACTAATAACCATTCCTTGGCCCACCTGAATGGAGATCTCAGACCACAGTTTGAAAACTTCTAGTCTAGATCAGTTGTTTTCAAACTATGGGTTGTGACCCAGTACTGGGTTGGAGACCTTCATGTATTGGGTCGTGGCACCCCCTGCTGCCACCACTGGAAAACTGGAATACCTTGCTCAAAATCTAATTAAGTCATGGGCATTAATGATTTTTTTTTCCAACTGGGTCCCAAGAAAAAAAGTTTGAAGACCACTGCTCTACATGAAAACTTGTATTTGGATTATACCAGACCTTGACAAATCCACTGCACATCTAGGGACCATCCTCAAAACTGAGGCACCTAGGTCGGTGGCAGTAAAGGGCCCCCAATGCTGAAAGTCTGCCACTGCCACTGTTTTCAGTGGTGGTATGGAGCAGTCTGCCACCAAAAGCCATCCATGGCCACTGACAGACAGTGTGGGAAAGATCCCCCCACCACCACAGAAAAAGCCACTGATGGGGGTGATTTCAGTAGCTGGGGCGGGGGTGGCAGTACTGAAACTGTCAGCACTTCTGGCTCTATTTTTAGGTGCCAAGGGGCATTCATCTCCCTGACTATTGCAGTGCTGCTAGGCACCAATGGCAAAATCACAGGCACCATAGAGATCTGGTACATGGATTTGTTGGGCCCTGAATTATGCTAATGGAGAAAATGTGTGAAAATTAAAAATCTATATAAATGATGGCTGGAGCCGCATGTGATGAGCAGCTGGAAAGAGCAAGGGGAACCCTGGGCAGGGTCCAAGGCAGAAGGACCTCACCAACCAAGACGCCTACAGGCCAAACTGGAAGCGGGATTGTGACCCCGAAGGGGGGTTGGGGAGGTGGGCCCTGCCCCTTACAGCTTGGGGCATGTGGCCACTGCCAGAGACGGTGTCTGACCCTGAATCCCTGCATTGCAACTATGGCCTCAGAAGGAGGCCTGAGACATGGGGACCAGATTATGAACATCCCTCATACCCCAGAGGTGCTGTGTGTGGTGACCCTGTGCTAGAGAGTGACATTGGGAGTTTACCTTTAACCTTTCTCCTCTTTTCTTTATTTTTTATTTGATTTCTGATTGCTGTTCATTTAATAAGTGGTATTGCTTTGTATTATATGCAATAAATTAGTAAGTCGGGGAGTTGCCCACTGCAGACAGGGCTAGATTAATGCAGGGGATTTCACCTAAAGGGGGGGATAGGCTGTGTTGCAGCTTCTAAGGCCTCTGCATTGATTCAGCCCCTGCTGCTCTTCTCAGGCCTGCAGAGTGCCAGTGGGGCCCGGGGGTTGCTGGGAGGGCCCTTCCTGCACTTGAGGGGCTGTGGTGCTGGGACCATAGCTGTGCTGTGTGGCACTCTCACCCCTCCCTTGGGCGAGCTGTTCTGCTCTTGGGAGTGGGGCCAGCAGGTGCATAGTGCAGCCTCCAGCACAGCCCTTCAGGGCTCAGAGAACCGACAGGCCACTTGGCTGGCGCCCCTGTGGCAGATCCTGGTGGGGTGAGTGACAGCACTCCAGGCCCTAGAGGGCCATGCTGGAGGCTGCATTACCTGCCAGCTGGTCCTTCACGTGGGGGCAGACAGGCTGGCCTGGGGAAGAGGTGAGAGCATTGCAGCATCTGGCTCCAGGGCCCCAGTGCTGGCCTGCTGTTTGGCCATTGTGGTGGGGGACCAGGGCCCATTGGGACGGGGCAGAAGACCCTAGGCAGGGGCTGCCAACATAAGTGAGTAACACAGGGTTCCAGGGTCCCATAATCCAGCCCTGACTGCAGAGTTAGCACTCCTGAGTGGGGACACCTTAGCCTCAGCCTTTGATGACCACAACAAGATTGGGAGTTGAGGTCCCCCAGGAATTAGGGGCCAAGCCTCAGTGGGGTTACAGCGACCCCACAACACAGGACACTGGGAGGGGATCCCTTGAGGTCAGGCAGGACTTTTAGTAAAAGAGTGGGAGTGAGGACTCGGATCCTTTTGTTAACCAGTTCTGTGGCAGTATTGTATGAGCCAGGATAATTCCCCACAATATGGCTTCATTCCTCCACTTATACCCAGGGGTTAAAGTATAATTTGGGGGGCCTCAGAACCCTCCTAAATTGGTGGGGCCCCCTCACACTGAGGTGGGCCCTCCTCATGCCCCAGCTACTCAGGGGTTAAAGTATAATTTAGGGGGCCCTGGAACCCTCCTAAATTTCCATGCCCACCCTCATGCTGGTCCCCCACACAAGCTACTGTCCCCCAGCCCAGGTGGGCATTTGCAATCATTTCTGAGTGCCACATGAATCCGTTATCACTCCACTACACCCCCCCCACACAGCCACTCTACCCCCCAACATCACCCCCTCCCACACATAGCCACCCCAACTACACCCCCCAGCTACAAACACCCCCAACCATACAGCCACCCCACAACCCCAGCTACACACACTCTGCTACACATCCACTCCCACCTACCTCTGCTACACACACACCCCCACACACACCATGCCCCACACAAACCCCATTAGCCCCCCAAAGCCCTTACCTCCACTGTTCGCAGGCTGCCTGACCAGCTGGAAGCTGCTTCCGGCCACAAGCTGCTCTACCCTGCGGGGGGGAGATTCACAAACTCCCAGCCTGCCACAGCTGTCTGCTGGCTGGGCTTAAGGAGGAGCTGGGCTTAATGTGGAGCCACCAGAATGCTGCATTTCTGGCTGTTCATGCTATTTATAGGGGGCCCCCGGAACTCTGCATTCTGGTGCATTCCTCTATTGGGGCAGGACACTTCCAGCCTAAAATTAGGGGACCCTGGAACTGCTTCTGGTGTGTTCCCCCTTACTTTAACCCCTTCTTATACCCAGTTGTTGTTGCCTATTGCTGAGCGAGTAAAAAAATTATGATGAAAATTATCTGCTAGACTACTTTAAAGAACAATTTAGAGCACAGTTTGCAGAATGCAGAAAGCCTGGACCACTTTGCAACTTGTGATGCTTATTAAGTTTAGTCGTTTGTCAGATTTGTCCTGAATTTTGGGGTCCCTCTGTTGTGGGGGACCCCATGCCAGGGCAATGTGTGTTTCACTTTTAAGCTGCCACTGTGTGTTCATTACTAAAGGTGGTTCCCATTCCCACCTCTTCATCTGTTGTTCCACACTATTTGAATCAAAACAACTTGCTTGGTTTGCTGCAAAAGTTTGAACTGACCTTGTGACTTACCCTTTTCTGCATTTACACATTCACTCATATACTATAGTTTCCCTCTTATGCATCCGATGAAGTGGGATTTTACCCACAAAAGCTCATGCAATAAGTAGATTTGTTAGTCTTTAAACGTTCCACACAATTCCTTGTTTGTTTTGCTGAACTAGATTAACATGGCTACCCCTTTGCAGTTGGTTAGTGAAGGCAGCATGGGCTTCTGCACAGGAAGTACAATCCCAGAATAGACTCTAGGTATGAAACCGGCTCATTAGCTAGCTATGCAGCCCATATTACACAGTCTTCGCTGCGACTGTTATTTGCACTAGCTGGATTCAAACCAGCCTGTGGACATGTTTTGCCATTGAGACATACCTTAGACTATAGAGTAAGTGGAACCCTTATTTCCTGGAACATCTACAGCTAGTCTAGACAAAATGCCTAGAAAATATATCTTAGTAGCAATAGTATTTAGCACTTACATAATTTTATGGTTATGATAAGTTATACAAACATTAATAATGTACTTCAGGAAACAATCTTGAACTGGCAGGAGAACTAGGTGATCTAGTAAGTGGTTGGAAGTACTGTGAAGATTAAATAGTGTTTGAGGCACTCAGAGAACAAGGTCTACTGGGGTTATATACAATAAGTGCTGAGATACAATGTACTCTTTAATGTAGGGATAACGCTGTAATTACTCATCCATCTGGAGACTGAAATAGACTTTCCATTGGACTATGTGCAGACTGACACCATTCAGAAAAGGACTCTTGTGCAAAATGCTACTGCTTATTTATTAAGTGCCAAGCCACACTCGTGTAAGACCATTGCTATGAGGTATTCTGTGGCTGCCAGTAAAGTCATGGGTTGTATTTATAGTGTTAATCTTAATCTAAAAAGGGCTAAAAAGTTTGCGACCTTTTTACCTTGTCTGTTCTTAATGTATAGAGACACTTGACCTAGATTCTTAGTGGTTTAAACAGGAAGAAGTTGCAGTCACAGCATTCTCCATGAATTGTTGCCTTTGGGACTCACTTCCCCCACTACCAGCAACTCCTGTTCCTTCCACTCTATCAGAGCATGGACTTAGTCATTTTCTGGGCATGCTGCAAGTCTCCTTTTATGAGCATTTCATGACAGGGTGGGTCTGTAAACTGTCAGCTGCATATAGGGTGAAATAACTGTTTTAAATTGTGCCATCATTCATGAATTATTGTTTAGAATTTTCATATTCAGTATTGCTCAGTTAAATTTTGGGTGTGAGATGGCCCTATAAAGGTAGACCCAAGATTTTTAAAATATGCTCTTAGGACCCTCAGTCCACAAGTTAGGTACTAAAAGGAATGGTCTGATTTTCAACAGTACTGAGAACTCATTAGCTTCCACTGAGGTGAGGTAAAGTAATGACAGCTGTTAAGAAGGGACTTCAAGAGTGGATCATAAATTAAGATCTGCCATGACAAGGAAGGGTAAAAAAATACTAGGGAAGCAGAAAGAAGAACAAGGATTATAGCAATAAAATCAGGAGGTCACCTTGGTTATGTATTTAGACTGTTTCAAAGAGAAGACTTAAGATCTGTAACCTTCCCAATGTGGCATATTTTGAAGAAAAACTTTAATGAGATGGTGGATTTACTATATTCAAGTTCACTAGCAAAAATACCTAACATGCAACAGTTCAACAGAATTTAACTGACAGCAAGACTTTCCTTTCTGTCTGGACACTGGGCCAAATTTTGCACTCTGTTCCACCTGTAAAATTATCATTGACTTCACCAGGAATTGCACGTGTAAAACAAAGAGCAGAATTTGGCTTACTGAACTCAGAGCCCAAAAAAAAAAAAAAAAAATGAAAAAGAAAATCAGATGGGAGCACTGAAATAAAAAAGCTCACATCAGAATACAAAAGCATGATTTGGGTGAGTTAGGGGAAGCTGGTACAAAGAAGAAACCTGAGCCAATCAGAGTCCAAATAGCCTGTGCATCTGCTCTGATGTATGAAAAGTCTATTTAGGCTAGAACAAGCCAACCTCGGTGCTTTTCTTCTCCAGCAACCAGCTCTTGCAGGGCCATAACTACAGTGGGGCAACAGGGGCAAGGACCTGGGTGCCAATTTGAAAGGGTGCCAGACCCTTCATGGCCCTGAAGAGGAATGTGCCTTAAAGGCACATTCCTTCTGGAGCCAGGGAAGGGACTCCCACCCGTCTCTGGCTGCAGTGGGGGAAGGGAACTTCCATCCGGCTCTGGCCGTGCTGCCCCGCAAGTGCGGCCAGCGCTGGGCCAAAGGGTGCCTCTCCCTGCCGCCCAGCAAGTGTGGCCAGTGCCAGGCCAGAGGGTGCCTCTCCCCGCTGCCCAGCAAGCACAGCCAGTGAAGGCACCCTCCCATCCGGTGTTGGCTGCGCTTCCACGGCGATGAGGAAAGGCATCCTCCCATCTAGCATTGACTGTGCTTGTGGGGCAGGGGAGAACCCCTGCCAGGGGCTCCTGGCTGCTGAGGCCAGATAGGGCTCTGGGGATGGGGAGGGGTGCGTCCAGGGCTCCTTGCTCCGGATGCTGGCTTGGCTAGTTATGGCTCTGATCCTGAGCCCTTCAGCTAAACTGATACCACTTTAGTTTACAGCCCCACATTCCTTCCGGTAGCTTGTTTTTTGAAATAGTAATAGACATTGTCACACCAACATATTCCATTTGTGATCTTCTCATTGGATTAGGCCTATTAATTCCTCTAGCTCTATTGATAGAGATCTGCTGTTCAAGTGCTAATGTGGTGATGAGCCATATGGGTAAACTTAAGACTGTATGTGATGTGGAAGATGATCTTGTGGCTTCAGGACCAGATTGAGACTCTGCAGATGTGAGTTCTGTTCCTGTCACTGATGCACTTTCTGTGTGATTTGGGGCAATATGATTTATCCTAACTTTACAGTTTGGAGAGTGAATCACAAAGTATTTCCTTCCTTCAAAGGAGAGTTATGAACTTAAACTATTTATTATGTACATGAGGTGTTCACAGTGATGGTAGCCAAGTAGCCCAAGACAATGGTAGAGTTATGGTTCAAAAGAAATATGTTAGAATTGGAAGCTTGACCTCATAACATCTTTCCCAATATCATTCAATCCCTTAACACTGGGAGAAGTGCTAATGGGTTGTGGGGACTTTTGGGAGGCCCTAGTTAAATTCCATAGTCAAAGCTCAAGGAGTTAGTGGAGAGTTAGTGATTGAAGCTCATTCTGCTCTGGATACATGTAAATCTTCTCTGCCAAAGATGATTTATTTCCATGGCTTATAAAAACATCACTGAACCAGATTACACTGAATTGCAGGTACTTCAAAAACAGTTATGCAGCAGTGATGCTCTCCTCCATCAAGTCTTAACTTCTCCCACCCCCGTTTCAAATTACACACACTGAATACTATAGTATTCTGTCACTGCTGTAGGTATATTTTCAGGAAAAAAGTTAGCACATTTCCAGGGTTGTTCTTAGCATGTCTGTCCAGTCATACTGCTTGATTATGGGAAAGTATTTTTGTTGCAGTGGGAAAGAAAAGGAATAGTTTCCCATATGGTATGCCCTCCTTTTTCTGTATTAAAAAAATATATTCTCTTATGGTATGTGGGGTGGGGGTGCCAAGATCGCAGTTCGCCTGAGGTTCCAAAAACCCTTGGGCCAGCCCTGACCACATTTGTCTTCCGCACAGTACAGGACCTCTGTCACAAGTGTAACCCCTTTGGGGTCTTAAAGAGCTCAGTCCCTTTAAATCTTTGCCCTGTGGCAGAGGCATTGATTGTTCTGGGAGGAGAGAGTGCTGTGAAGGGAGAAGAGCTGCAGCCAAAGGAGTAGCTGGAGAAGCAACAGAGGCCCTGACCGAAGTCGGGGACAGGGTAGCTGATGCAGGACACTCAGGACAGGAACTGCAGGAGGACACTGTGCTGGCGGGAGTTGCCCGTGGACAGAGCTGGACCCAGTGACTGGCCACCCAAGTCTATGGGGCCATGAGTACAGGGTCTTGGCCTGGGACTAAGGGGGAGGCTGTAGCTAGTTAAGTGGGGAGGGTGTCACTCTGTGGTCACAGAGGGCAACAGAATAGGCACCAGAGGATTTGCTAGAGAAAGTTGCTGGTGCTGAAGATGGCCAGGGGCCCCCTGGACTGACCACTGGACTGGAGCTGTGCTGGGACTCCCGAACTTGGGGTGCAGACACGGAGCTCATTGTCTGTCCTCAGCCTGCCACACGGCTGGGCCTGCAGGACCCTGTGTGAGCTGTTACCTTCTCTTACTGCTGCCCCATCTCCCCTGTTGGTTTCTGTTTCATGCCTCTATAAATAAACCTTTCCCATTCCCATAATCACTGTGCTGTCCCAGTGTGTGTGTGGTCGCCCTGGGGGGTTTGGAACTGGTGTCTCTGGGGTGAAGAGATAGTCCTTACACTCCTGTGTGCACCCTTCCTTGGCAAGAGCTGCCTGCAGGGCAGACTCCATCTTAGCCACAAGGGTGTTAGACAGCCAAAAGGGGGGAAATTTTGTCAAAGTCCTTTAATAAACTACTAATAGTTGAAATCTCAGGCTTTCATGCAGGTACAATTCATAAAGTCAAAATGTCCAGAACTTAAAAATGTGCATGATGCCATTAAAGTTTATGGTTAAGTATGGGTGATGGTGGGCAAGTGTATGTGTGTGTGTTGTGCTGTTAAAGTTTTGTTTATGCACACATGGAAAATGAGGTGTGTCTTCAGGGTTGTTGTGCAAATGGTTGTGTTTTGTGACTAGGGAGGAATCTAAATCACTGTACATCAGAAACTTGTCCTCTTCCTTCCAATCTCTGTGTCATCTGTGAATCTAAACATTTTTGTCAATGACCTGCAAGAAAATAAAATCATTACTGATAAATAAGGGATATCAAAAACTAGTCCCTACAACCAAACTTGTATCCTCATTAAAAAAAAAAACAACACATTATTTTAACATCAGTTTTCTTCAAGTCCTCTTTAATGTTCTCTGTGTTCCAAAACATTAACCATCCAGAGACCTCCACAAAGAATAGCAGCAGAAATAAGATTTTTTGTCCACTTTCAGTTGAAACTCTGAATCAAGGGCCATAGAAACAACTTGAAGGCTCAGCAAATCAGGATGCATGTCTTTGTTGCCATATCCTTCTGTTGGATCCTACAAGCAAGCTACAACTCACATGCCACAGGAAACACTTAACACTGGGTTCAGTCTTCCACTACCACTTTAAATACTGAATTTGACTAACCTTCATCTATGGTCAAAAAAAAAATAATCCAAACTGATGGAATGGAATCAACCAACCATAAAAGACAGAAGCTAGTAGAAAAAGAAATGAGGAGACACATTAATAATTTGTATAAGATAATGATGTTTAAGTTCTTAAATATCTGCATTAACAAAACTAAAATCACCGGAAAAAAATCCACTAGAAGTACAGCAGATGATCCTTTTCAGATTGCTTCATACTGAACATGTTGATCACACTGTTGCTTTTCTAAACCTTTATATAGCAATAGAGTCAGAGGGCAGGCCTACATCGCAATGGGAGTTCTGCAGCAGTCAAAGAGTGCTATGCAACTTACTTAAAATACCTTCCTTTGATTCAGCACTACTCTAGTTGCTGGGGTTGTCTTCCACTCAGCTGATCAAGAAGCTGATCACTGGTCTTCACAGACTCAATGGGCACGTCTACACGGCCCTTTTATTTTGAAATAACACCCGTTATTTCGAAATTTAAAAAATTCAGTCTACATGATGTTCCCTTATTTCGAAAGGACGGACCTCATCCTTTCGAAATAATGATCGTCCTTTCGGAAAAGTAAAACCTACCCCCCCTCAAAATGACCGTTGTTTTGAAATAACGCCTTTAGACCCATTGTTTCGAAACAACACCGTTGTTTCGAAACAACGGTTCAAAACAGCGGACCCATTGGCATTATTTCGAAACATCCGTTTCGAAATAACGGTCGTTTCGATCCTGCGGTTTCCCTTATTTCGAAAGGAGTCCTTTCGAAATAAGGGTTTTATTTCGAAATCGGTCCTTTCGAAAGGACCGATTTCAAAATAAACCTCTGTGTGTAGACGTGCCCAATCAGTCAATTGGGAAGATTGATCTGAGGACGACAAATTTGCTGCTGTCAGAGAAGACTAGCCCAAAGATACAGATGAAGATGGGGGACAGATAATTTCTTATCGAAGAGGTCTACAAGAGGCTGTTCAGCACTGCTGGAATAAATGAGTAAAGTAAAAAAATTAAGAAGAATAAACCATACAACATTGAAGGTAATAACCTTTTATTGTGCTAAGTATAAATTCTGGTTATGCTATAGAAGAGCAAATCTTGCAAAGCAGTACTTCAGAGGAGACCTGGAGCTAGTAAGGAAGAGTACAGCATATAGGCATTTGCAGTAGGACAGCCAAGAGGGAAATGCACTTTTGACTGGCTTCACATCACAGAGTAGCGATAATTTCTATGGCCGCCTAGAACATCACAGTTGTCACTACATTGCACACCATGACTGTTCAGAATTTCCCAGAGGCAATAGCAACTGAACTCATCTTCCTTCTCCAAAGCAGGCCTCTACCATTCAAGCTAATGGAAAATCTCTATTAGCTGGCAGCAGCAGTGGACCCGTGGGACATAGTTGAGCACTTTCATAAAATCACAAACTAATAAATCAGAAAGACCCAACGCTGTTAAGTCTGCTATGTGTATATTAGTGTTTGTCCAGTAGAGTTTAAAGTAGCCCAGACAGTATGTTGCTGCCATCATTTCCCTATGAGACTATGCCATAGCTTCACTCTTGGGAATTTTTTTTTTCTCGTATTCAGTCGAAATATTTTCTTCTGTAATGTTATCTGTAGGATGGATTTAGGTCCAGAAAGCCAGGTTGATGGAAAAGTATCACTTGGAAGAGAGAAATGAAATAGTCTCTAATTCCTGCAAGATTCTGTTTGCACTTAAAATGCAACTGAGCTGAAGAAACTATTGGGATTTTCAATCTGAAGAAAATGGAGTTTGCTATAGGTTTAGTGTTGGTTTCCAATAGCAGATTCTTAAGATGCAGGATCCAGCAGCTGTGGAATGCTAGTATCCTCTCTGTTCCTGCTGGAAGTTGGTTCCTCGATGATCATACAACTGTGCTAATATTAAAAATCATGTTGTGGACAGTTTGACTGCAGAAAATATTACACTACACAGCATATATTGCATACTGTATTATCCTGATCTTCTGGACACTCTCCTGCGTACCTCAATATTTTGCCATTAGTAAGAGTTCTTTGTTGATGTTCATCAGCTTGTTTTCAATCCACATAGCAGTGTTTGTACCCAAGTCAAAATTAAGTTTAAGTGTAAGGCTTTTAGAGACACTTTATAAAATGCTTTACTAAATGCCTTTGTTCAGTTCCAAACAATCCTAAGAGAAAGAACTGTAGATTCATAGAATAGCAAAAAATCTGAGAGCTCTGCAGTGGCAATTGTCTCATGAGGACACATGAAAAGGTTCAATATGACACTCATGTGGCTAACAAATGACTAATGAGGAGAAACAAGTCATCTGTAAAGTTGTCAGAAAGCTATACACATCACAAATGGAGAATCCCAGGGTAACTGCTTAATCTAAGTGGAAGAACTTTAGGAGCCCTTTAGGACTTGATCCTCAACACTCTGTATGCTCAGTGAAGCCTGAGGGAGTTGAGGGTAGTTGTATCTTGCAGGGTTCAAGCTCTTAATACCAAAGGTTCAAATAACATAGGGCAGAATGAATACTCTATGGGGGGGGGGCAGTTCTAAACCAAACCACCCAAACATTTGAGGTTAGCTTTTAAATACTTAAATTTAAAATTCAATCTGTCACGTGTGCATTTTCTTTTACATTCCCCAGCAGTTATGCAAATAATGAAAAATAATGCTGATTGTGAGCCATGATATTTCTGTCAACATTCGGGATTATTTTCACTGTCTGCAGACCATCATTGTTTTGGCTACATAAGGGATGGCTTTAAGTCTGTAATACTTTTTGGTATATTATTGTAAAAAACAAACCATTCAGTTTAAAAAAGGAAAAGAACTCCATGCACTGAAGTACTTTTAATTTGAGATCCATCTTTGAATCTGCATTTGCTAAATCATGCTGTGTTTGCTTCCCTAGTAAAACAGTTTGTCAGATATAGCATCTGCTTTTCAATACGGTGTTGCTTTTAATCCAGTTTTCTTGCTGGGTTGAGTGAGGCATGGTAGGGTCAACTGATTTGAGCCTGATCGTACAATATAATGAAACTGGCTCAGTTGAAATTAGAACCTAGAATAATCCCTTCTTTAAGCTAAAGTTTTTATTTTAGCTAAGAGACCATGGAATCAGTTCTGGGCAGCATAAGGCAGGATTTGGCGGCACCAGGCTCTGAAAAAGGTACAAGGTAGTAGCGAGGTAGAATCATAAGAGTGGCACTTATGTTGAACATCTGACTGTTCTTGGTAGACCATTAGCTGGACTTGGCTGGGCTGTTTCACATCAAAGGATCTAGGACTCAGGAAGGCATCTCCACCATGGTGTTACCCCAGAATTTAAAACCTTTCAGCTGTTAAGGTGGCTTCTTGTTTTCTAAAAGGAAAACTAGCACCAATTGCTCTGGGATAAATTCAAATGTGGTCCACTTGCCTAAATGGGTAAAACACCACAGTGGAAAATACAGCTACAGCCCGCTGGCTAAGAACAGACTTAGAGCAATGAATTCTTCAAAAACAAGTGTTAACATTTATTTAAATATTACAAAAATTAAAATGAAATTCAAGAACTGAAAATAATCTGTTGTAACAATCAATAACTAAGTATCACTGAGCATTAGACTGACATAAAATGCTGCGCAACTGCATTACAGTACTTAAAATTACATGACCATAATTACAGACTTATCACTTTAAACACATATATTAAAAATCACAAAAATCCTAATAAATACCTAGATCCCTAACAACCTATGTGACATTCAACAAGTGATGGCCAGTCACTTGTGGAATGGGTGAAGATAAGATTTTCTCAGTCATGCTGCACTCACCCAGCTTTATTAACAGGCGCACCACAAGCATTCTTTTACTTACAGCATCTGACAAATCCCTCTGAATCATCAGTTTAGATCCTAGTCTGCTCTGTCAGACACAAAGGTTCACCTCAGGATCTGGACATGTAAGTTGGGACTCAGTTAGCTGAATTGTCCAGATCCCTTAGTAAAACCAGTGCCTTTCTTGAGATGCAGCTAGCTGATCCGGTAAGGATCAGGTCCTCTAGGTGGATTTCAGCTCTGGGCAGCTTTAGCTACAGATGGCTTGCTTCTCTGTTCTGGCTTGTCCTAGTCCTCTGGGTGGACTCCGCACTGTCTGGGTCTCTCTGGGCTGGGTCCAGTCCATCCTTGGTCCTCTGTTCCTCATTTCTCAGGTCCAGATCTGGTCCTGATCAGCCGCTCCTCTGATTGGTGTCCTGGCCCTGCTCCACTGATCCTCCAGTCTGTGCTCTGGTGCTCCTCCAGTCTCTGTGCTGATTCCACTCTGCTGCTTCTCCATCCTGCGTGTTGTTTCTGCTGACCTGCTCTGTATAAAGCTAGAACCGGTTAGTTACCCTCCCCAGGATCCCCTAGTTTCTTACAAAAATTAAATGGAAAAGTCCTTCAGAAGACACTGGGCTCCCTAGAGTCTCCTTTTGTTCTGTTGATAGCTGCTGGGCTCCTCTGTTCCAGTGAAGTCCTTCTTCAGGGGCTGCTTCCAGGTCAGTGATGTCCTTAGCTATGGTAGATCCTTGGGGTCCTTCTTCTTCAGGCTCCTCTTCAGGTTCCTCTTCGGTGCAGCTTGGCTGAGTGCCCAAGCTTCACAAAGCAGCTTCAGCAAATGTCTCCCTTTTTATACCCTGGAGACAAAGTGAGGGAGGGGATAAAGGGGGGCGACCCACAGCCATATGCGTGCTCCAGTGTGGGATTGGGAGGGGAGAGATGAGTCATAAATTACATCGATTCTGGAAAGGGAGGGGCTGTTGCTAAGGAGTGGCTTTAGATAACTGAGGGGCGAATTCTAAGGAGTGGAATGGAACTTAAGGTGACTTTCTAAGATAGAATAGGGCTTAGGACAGACTGTATGGGGGGGGTCTTCCTTAAAAATCATGAAATGGCTGCTGATCACTAATTTCAGCTGAATGCTACATTTGTTATTCTTACTAATTAATTACTTCCTAAAGTGTCCTACTTATAACTATTACTTTATAACCAAGTTAACACTTGTACTAGACTTCTATTTAAGAATTATTACAAGGATTTTTTAAAAGGATTTTTCCCTACCAATTTGCCTTCCATCATTTTGTGTCCCTGTCAGTTTGCCTTCTGCCATTTTCACTCATAGGTTTAAATAATTTTGGGACAAAAGCCTCTGGCTACAATGTGGGCTATAGGCAGTGTAGAAAACAGAATCTGCCTAGGAAATGGGGCAGCACTAGGTGAAGTCAGCAGGGAAGGGTATCACCCCAGGATACTCTAAAGGTACCCAGTCTCCTGCTAAGTAACAAACTTTTGTCTACATTTCAGAATGTTTTGCAGCACTAAATTGTACACTTGGACAATAACATGTGCAGTGAGTTTTTGCGCCCACTTCCCACTTTCAAAGGAGAATTTGAGTGGGACTCCAACAACTTGTTACTACACAAAATTTCATGTTAGGAGTGTGTGTGTTATTGGCACGCTAAACCTGGAATTTTCTAAGGGTCACACCTCAACCCTGTAGTTCACACTTGCATATATGTTTTTGCCCAAATTTGTGCTCAGTAATATCTTCACCCCATTACCAGTTTGTACCTGTTGACAATCCAAGCTAATGATGCACACAGCAGTCAGAGATTAAACAGGCCTGGATCCAAAGGGTTAGTCTAGTTCAGTAAAACAGACAAGGAGTTCTGTGGCACTTAAAGACTAACAAATTTA
>ML681993.1:10263167-10347150 GCA_007922195.1 Podocnemis expansa | reverse complement strand
CCCCTTATCACCCCTACGCTGCTCCCCACTCTCTGCACGCTTTCCCCTGCCAGCCCACACAGCACCCTTGCCCTCCCCTACTTGCAATGTTCCCTTGCCAGACTATCCCTCTCTACCATCTCTCCCCTATCTTGTTCTGCCCTGCTCTGCTTCCCTTCCCTGCCCTGCCATGCACCCCTTTGCCACCCCACTCTATCTTCCCATGCCAACCATGCCCCTGCGCCCCACACTCCCCACACTTTCCCCTGCCACTCCAATGCTCCCTCACCCTCTCTTGCCCTGTCATGCTTTCCTGCCACCTGTACAAACTGACACATTGTGGGGGAGGGCAGAAAAAAAGAGTGAGCCTTTTTCAGGTTGTCATAATATGTAGTTTAATTAACAAATGAAAATTGTTGTATACAGTTGTGAAAGTGACATTTATATTAGGCTGCTGTAGGAAGGATGGATATTATTTGAGAATTGTGTTTAGGTGTGAAATGCAAGTTTCTGCTTTTACAGAACCAAACTGAGTTTGTAACCCAGTGTTTATGTTTTGACTATTTAAATTTGATTAATGGTAAGATCAATTTCTACTCTCCTTATGTATCCAAAATTTGCTCACCAGTCCTCCAAGTGAGAAAACATTCTCAATGTGGCCCCTCACCCAGCCAGGGTGAACATCCCTGACATAAGCAACGCTGCATATGTAATCAACTGTCGTACCTTTTTTCCTTGTGTGTGATGAAACATACATGTGCCAAACACCACTGCATTCTTTTTGAGATTATTTTGTATATTCACATAGGGTTTGCATGTTTCTATTATTTACGCATGCAGGTAATAGTGCACCAAAGTTGTATCAGCAGTGGATTGAACTGCAAAAGTGCATGCCCACAAATACTTTTTGAAATAGTAGCTCGGAAGTTAGCTTTAAATTTTTCTTTTAATTCATAAGACCTAAGGAGCATAGGAATTGCCATAGTGGATCATATGAGTGGTTCCCAGACTTTTTGAGTGATAGACCCACTAGTTAACATTAGGTAAAACAAGCATCCTTCCCCCATCCTGCCCCCTCACTGGCCATAAAGACATATGACCCCTATAAACACATATAATGATAATAATAATAACACTAAAGTTAATATAATAATAAATTATTTATTCTTACCTGAGTAAGAAGTTAAGCCTACCCTGGCATAGCCACCACCACATGTCCCCATGTGGCACTGTATATTCCAATCTCTCAAGTAGAGCCCTGCACGAATACAAATAAGTGGATCTGTATCCAACCTGCATCCTCAAGAAATGGTCCGTGGATATCTGTGTTGTATCCACGGATGCGGATATAATGCGGATAGCCACGGATATTCACATATTTGTAGGGCTCTAGCTCTGTGCAGATAAAAATAAGTGGATCCGTATCCCATCTGCATCTGTAAGAAATGGTCCATGGATATCCATGTTGTATCCGCGGATGCAGATATAAGGCAGATATCTGCAGATATCCACGAATTTGCAGGGCTCTGCTCTCATGGACTGAGGGTAATGAAGGCTGGATCTGGCAGGTTGGCCGAGGCTTCTCCAGGCCCTCACTGTCATGGGCTGCTCTTCTTCAAGTGGGTGCCTGGCTGGTATGGGGTGGGGTGGGGGGAACTGCAACTATGCTCCAGCTGGTGTGGAACTTGGCAGCATTCCTGCACTCCAGGAGGCACAGAGCTTGTGGGGAAAGGCTGCATGTGGTCAGTGTGGAGCTTGAGGTGGGAGGGGAGCTCGTTGGGTCTGGCCAGAGTCTGAGGCTGCTGCACCCACTGCGGACCTCAAAGGGCTTATGATCTTTAAATTACTGAAGTCTCATGGATCCCTGGAATCTTTGGCACCCTCCTCCTCCAGGTTGAGAACTCTTGATCTAGTGCAACAGTGGTCAGTACCAGGTGCTCCAAAGAGAGATGCAAGAAGCTCTAAAGTAAGTAGATTTGGGATAACTTGTCCCAGTCCCCCTCCAAATCCTAGTAGTTAAAGATTATTTTAAGACCCGAGGCATAAGGTTTTATCTCTCCCATTACTTCATTTCCGTTAACTATTATGACTGAATATTCTTGTTATCCATATAAATGTCCAGTCCCTCTTTAATCTTCCTAAGTTCTTGGCCATAATGACACCTGGTAGCAGTGAGTTCCACAGTATAAGTGACATTGTGTGAAAAAATATTTTTATCACTTTTGAATTTTAGTTGTCTTGGCTTCATGGAGTGGCATCTTACCCTCATGTTATTCAATAAGGAGAACAAAAGCTCCTGATCTATCTTTTCTAGACCTTTCATTATTTTATATACTGTTTGAGAATTTTCCCATGCCTCTAATCATTCTCTGCATGCTCTCTAATTCTCCAGTGTTATTTCTGAGGTCAGTACATCACATAGTATTGAGATGAGGTTGCACCACTGAGTCATATGATAACATCATATTTTTTCTGTATTATTCTCCATGCTGTTCTTTTAGAATCCATATATGTTTTTTTGCTTTTTTTACTGTAGCTGCACACTGAGCAGACATTTTCATTGAGCTATCTACAGTGATGCTACAATCTCTTTCCTGAACTGGTTCAGTTAATTTGAACAATGTAAAGTATATGAATAATTCATATTTTTCCTTCCAGTGAATATTACTTTGCATTTATCAATACTGAACTTCATCAGCCATTATGTTACCCATTCACCTTGCCTGGTTAGGTCACTCTGAAGTTCCTCACAATCTTCTCTTGATTTGATTGACCCAAATAACTTTATCTGAAAATTTTGCTATCTCCATGCTCACCCCTCTTTTTAGAGCATTAGTAAATAAATACATTAAACAATACTGGACCCACTGCTGGAACCAGGAGGCACCGTACTATTAATCTTTGACTGTGATGACAATTGACCATTTATTCATACTCTGTTTCCTTTCTCTTAGCCAGTTTTTGATCCATGTCAATATGTTCATGAATTCTTAGTTTCTTGTGAGTTTCATGAGAGGAATCATGGCAAAGGCTTTTTGAAAGTCAGAATATCTTGTATAGAATTTTAGTGCCAGGTTCAAAGAATTCTAATATATTACTGAGACACAATTTCCTTTGCAGGAACTTTTGATTTCCAGCCACTCAAAAAGTGACTTGAGAATAATTACTTTTTCTGGTACATTGAATTCTTTTTACTTTCTCTCTTTTCTGGAGGTATTATACATGCTGACAAGTTGTTATTTTAAATTGCAATAGTAGAACTCAGGGAGGATTAGTGAAGGAAAAAAGGAAGTTTCCAAACCACTTCATGTTATTTCCAGGTGACAGTACTCTGGCTGCCATGTTCACATATTGACTCTTCATGTTGATTAATAGACTTTTTAATATGCACAGAACTAAATACCTTGTGCCACATTTATGCTAATTTACAACCATTCAACTCTGTTGATTTAGTCAAATGCAAATCAGCACAGGAAGACTTCCTGATTTTAGTACCATGGGACCTCTGTGGTTCATGAAGTCTTCAGTACTAATATTTCTTTTTGTCTTGTACTAAGAAATTTCTTCACCAATACATTGATGAACTGGTGGACAACAAAGTGTGTGCTCAAAGCAATTCCAAGTGCAGCTGCACATTTTATACCCTAAATGACAGAGTTTAGGACTTGGTGCATAGGTACAGAATACTGTTTGTGGAAGTCAGATAAAAAATTATGAGCAAGGCAAGAAATTCAGGAGAATTATTTCTGCTGAAGGTATGCAAGTGGACCCCTATTATTCCTGATTTGTGTTAGGAATAAGGCTAGAGAAAGAAGGGCATAGCTTAGGCCTGCTCTATCTCTAAAACTTAGCTCAACTTACCTATATCACTCTGGGCTGTGAAAAATTTCACACCCTGTGCAACATGGTTAGGTTCATCTAATGTCCACTGTAGATGAAGCTAGCTCAATGCAAGAATTCTTCCATAGATCTAGCTACTGCCTCTTGAAGGGCTGGATTTACTACAAGAAGGGGAAAACAAAAACCCATCTATCAGTGATGCCTACACTACAGCATACAAGCTGTTGTGCTTGTAGTATAAACGTACCTTCAGTGCCTCATTTGCATGCAGAGCAGTTAAGCCCTGACCTTTTCAAACACAGACCTTCTCCATCCACACCCTATCTCCTTTTTACCTTGTATTCTTATGAGTAATAGAATTTAAGGACAGAAAGGACAACTAGATCATCTAGCCACACCTCCTGTATATCACAGGCCACTAATTGCCACCCCGGCTACCTGCACACCAAGCCCAGCTACCAGAATTAAACTGAAGTATTACAGCCCTAGAAGACAGAACTATTGTGGGCCATTGGCAGAGAAAAGGAGGGACAAGTGTGCACCAAGAGTAAATGGGTAGCTTTGCAAGATGCTTGAGACTCTTGTACTTAGCATGGACCTAGGATTTAACATTACCCAATCACAGCTATTTGCTGACACCTCCACTGGAGCGCAAAAACCTTTGACAACCTGCCAGTAAATTAAATTAATGCCTTTAAATTTCTACTGCAGCATACATAGCATGCGTTTTTAGAATTATTGTTTTTGCTGCCCATAGTAGTTAATATACTGTCAATTTCCTGTTCTTTCAAAATAGATAGTAAGATTTCCACTGCATACTTAACAGTGTGGATAGTGAGTTTATGAACATGCAATATATCAGTCTACTGGCTTTCCACACAAATTTACTGAAATGTATAGAATGTTGGAGTGGACTAGAGAGACGAACCAAAGAGCATTGTTGATATCTCTGCAGAGAAAGCATGCTGATTTGTGGATTTTGTGGCAAAGGTATTTGTATGGAAGAAAAATAATTGATTAATGCCTGGTCTTCCTTTAGCAGTAAATAACAAGTCATCAATTCAGAATAAAGATTCATTTCAGCTTGGTGGAACTTTTTCATGTTCAAAATTATATATTCGTTCTTACTACTTGTAAGAAGAAATGAAGGTATTTCCATGAGGTCTGAAAATACTGTCCGTTATTGTGCCATATGCCATAAAGCCATTGTGTTTCTTTTTAAGTGATGTCTACATTACAGGCTAGAGGTGCGAGTCCCTGGCCTGCTCAGAATAGTTCTCACTGAGCTATCATGAGCATCAGTAAGTGTATCCACAGCAGCAGTCATGGTGGCAGTGAAAGTACAAACCCAGGGGTTAAAGTATAATTTGGCAGGCCCCAGAACCCTCCTAAATTTCTGGGCCCTCTTCACACAGGTCTGAGCCCCCTTCCCACAGGTCCAGGCCCGCTTCACACACCGCAGCTACTGCCCCCCCACAAATGCCTGCCCCCAACCCAGCTACTGCCCCACAAATGCCTGCCACCCCAGCTACTGCCCCCCAAATGCCTGCCACTCATCAGACCACTCCTTTCCCATGTCCTCCTCAGCCCCAATCCCCCTTCCCGAAACTCCCTGCACCCATGTCCCCACTTCCCCATGCTTTACCCACCAGCTGCCTGCCTGTCCCCAAACCTCCACCGACCTCCTTACCCATGTCACCGACGTGGCCAAGGAGCCAGGCTGGGGACAGGGAGGCTGTGGTGCCAGCGAGAGGAGGCAAGGGCCGGAGACAGGGTCCGGGCCATGTGCATTGCCCAGGCCAGTGGGAAGGGGTGGGGCCAGTGCAGGCACCAGGAAAGGGGAGGAAGGGTGGCTGGGCTTGCCCCAGCCTACAGGCCCCTCCTCAGCCGGCCCTGGGGGGAACATGCTGGAACACTGCATTCTGGCGCGTTCATCTACTTTTAGAGGGGCCCCGTAATGCAGCATTCCAGTGCATTCCCCTATATTAGGGGGCTCTGGAACAGTGTCTTCCTAAAAACGGGGCCCTGGAACAGCGTTCCCCCTTACTTTAACCCCTGTACAAACCCATCTGAAACTGGTGTGCATGCTCTCAGCACCTTTCAGTCTAGCACAGTGGCATTGCTATTTATACTCGTGCTAGTTCAATGAGGGCTAGTGCAAGTGTGTACATGGCAATGAACCTAGCTCATAGTGTACACAGAGCCTCAGCACACCAGACAGTCCTGATCAGGATTTGCTCTGTGTTTATCGGGTGACATTTGCTCACTAAGAGAAAAGGCTAGTCCACCTGTGACTCATTCCAGATCCAACTGGATTTAAAAGAGGGCACCTTGGGCACTGGAGGGACAGAGACTTGGTGAGTTACAGCTGCTAAAGTCAGTCAGAAAAAGGGACAGGTTAGAGTTGCTACAGGCTAGGGGAGTATGGAAGGTCTTGGAAGGAAGGTGTAGGGGCTTATGTGCTGATATTTCTGTTAGATTAGGATCTAGTAGAGCTGTGATGCTGGTTTTTGCCACCTGGGGCATGTTCTGATTGGAACACACCCCTTGCTATTAGCAGCACTTGGAGTCGGTACCGAGAAACCCACCCTTTAATAGAGCAGTTCTATTCAGTTGCTCCACACCTCTTGGGGCTTTGCCCCATTGGCCCTGCCATAGTTACGGCTCTGGGACCTAGCAAAGGAAATAGACACGGGCAGAGCTGATTTAAACACAGCTGTCTGCTGTGAAGACTTTGTTGTTCTGGCAACAGACAGAAGTAAGGCTCTGCTTCAAATTGAGAGCCCAGCCTTTTACAGGGACAGGACATCCCAACTTTTATCCTGGAGCACTGGCCTCAATGAGAGGCGTAGAGGATGCTCTCTTGGTAAGGTGATCCCTCCACTCCCTCCATCACAAAAGCTGAGGGGGTTCCTAATGGGAAGACCAGGGTTGCAGCATTTCAGCTTGCTGGGCTAGGGTGGCTATCCTAGCAGAGGGACAGAAGCCTGACAGAGTGATAGGTGGTAGAAGATACTGGAGGGGGGTATGCAGGATATTGAGTGACTATATGCCCTGGGGGTGACAAATTTTATTTTGGGAGTTACATTTTGAACAATTTACACTAAGTTTTGGCATTATCTCAACCCTAGCAGGGAGATTATCGAGGCAAGGATGTGTAATCCACAATTTCTCAACTTTTTGTGGACTGGGAATATTAATTCATTTATTCCAAAGAGGCAGCCGTGTTAGTTTAGTAAAGCAAAAAAAGCAAGGAGTCATGTGGCACTAAAACACTAACAGATTTATTTATCACATGAGCTTTCATGGGAGAAAATCCCACTTCATCAGATGCTTTGAAGAGAGGGAATTTACAGAATAGGATGAAAATAAATGCAGGGAGGTGTAAGATACGGGATCAGATCATACTGCAACAGCAAATCAGAGCATTTGTAAGGATTCAAACTCCAGGAAACAGCACAGAGGGGACAGTGAAGTCAAATTACCTGTTCTAATGTGAAAAGAATCCATAGTCACAATTAAGTCCTGCTTTCACACAATCTAATTTGCATATTAGTTGGATTTTGGCTGTTTCTCTTTGAAGTCTTGATGTCCCATTGATTTTCTTGAGGACCATCATTAACAAATCATTAATGGGGTGATTAGAAAGATGGAAGTGCTCAGCAATTGTTTTTGTGTGTGCGTGTGTTGTGATATCTGATGTCAGCTTTGTGCCCATTTATTCTTCTGCGTAGTGACTGTCCTGTTTGTCCAATGTATGAGGTGTGGGGGCATTTCCGGCACATGATGGCACACTTGATGAAACCCTTCTCAAAAAAGGCAGTGCATACTGGCTGTAATGTTTGTAATATTTGCGTACTATGCTTTCCTACGAAAATGATTCAAGAAATAAAATTAAATACAATTTTACAAATATAACATGCATTTATTTCTAAAAACAGATACATAATGATTATGTACACAACTTAAAACTGAAGATATTACTCAAGCTTTAATTGGAATTTTGGGCCTGCATTTTCTAACAAAGTTCATGTATTCTTGAAGCAAGGATTGTCAAAGAATCCATGGAAGTTATGTCCAAGCAATTTCAATGCTGACAGTAACAGCAGTGGGAAAGGGGCAAGGTGGCAGCAGAAGCCAATGTACGCCCAGAAGTTTTGCTGTGCCTGGGACATTTTAAATCTCCCAGGCATACATTGGCTCCCTATGTTGCTCCTTCCCCCCACTCTGTACTGGCCTCAGTGAGGAGGGAGTGGGGGAAGGATCAGTTGAAGAACACCTACTCTATGTTGGCAGAACACCAGCTAAGAAACAAGGGTCTAGTAGGCTACATTCACACACAGGGGGTTATTTCGATCCAAGTTGTTTTGAAACAACTTGTATTGAAATAAGGGGTTATTTCGAAATAAGTTAATTCGAATTAACAGTTTGTTAATTTGAATTAAGGAAAGAAGCTCAAAGTGAAATAGCAGGTTCAGACAACAGTTATTTCGAAACAAGTCACCGTTGTTTCGAAACAACATGTTCAGATGGCATTGTTTCGAAACAATCATTTCGAAACAATGTTGTTTCGTCCCCACGTGGGGTTTAAGTTATTTCAAAACAACAGAACATGTTGTTTTGACACAACCATTCATCATGTGAACAGGGTAATTCTTATTTCGAAACAACCTCTGTTGTTTTGAAATAAGAGTGCTGTGTGAACACACCCGTAGAGTTACAGGAGACACTGAAAGGGGAAAATGAGGCATACATACCTGTCATGCTGTGGCCTGCTCCAGGAAGGTGCTCGCAGCTCACAACCCTCTGATACACTTGAAAAACGTGTTCTGGCTGATTGATTAATTTGTCTAGAATTTGAGATGAAAGGGCAAAAGAAAGAGGCTAACACTTTAATAATAATAATAATAATAATTAATAATGCAAGGATATGTCCAAGTGACAGGTTACAAATGAAGGGAAACAATAAAGCAAGATGAAACAAATACGTTGTGGGGAGAAAGTGGCACATCACTGTGTTCTCTTGACACCAAACTTTTGTCACCACAGTGACCTGGATCCTGTATCTCTTCATCAGTTATCTCCTCAAATGAAGGAACTAATCCCATTTCATATTAGTAAAATTCATGGCAGGCCTGGGGTCCTGCCCTTGGCACTAGGCACCACAACTCACTTTGAGATGTTAGAACAAATTGTCGGTTGAGACTCTTAGGTTAATTAATATTTATATTGGAGAAGGCCATAACCAGGCTGGACCCCTATGAGGGGGCAGGGGGTTCCCTCAAGCCCTTTTCAGAACCCCACTGCCAGACATGTAAATTATCCATCCCCCAAGTTCAATAAGTCAAACATAGACAAAAGAAAGGTTGACACCCCTCTTTCTCTTACGAGGCGGGGGGAGGGGGTGAGGCGAGGATCTGAGTGAAAACAAAGAAAGGCAAAGGTGGGCTGTCTCTTAGACACTCATTCTATATTCAGCACTGTGAGCTTGATAGTGTAGTCTACCTCCTCTTGTGGCATATTGTTTTGCAGGACCAGCTCTACTATAAGGCAAGAAAGAGACATGGCTTTGGATGATAGTTCCTAGGGGCGCTGTTGCTAGCCTCCCTGAAAATTAGGCTGGCTCCTGCCTCTTCAACTCTTTCCTAGCAGCGCAGGCACTGTTAGTCAGCCTGCAGCTTAAGTCATGTTGGCAGAGGGCACTGTAAATCCCTCTGCAGGCAGCCACTGCAGATTTAAAGGAATGGATGCCTTCACAATGACTCACAGGCCAGGAGGGATAACAATAGGGAAGGGGGGGGGGGGGGTTTGACACTAGCCATTGGGGGCTGCAGGAAGGTCTAGTCCCTGGTGGTGTGGCCTGGGAGTTGCAGGAAGCTCAAACACACATACCCCTTGAACTTAAACATCCTGGCTGGGGCTCTGTCCTCTCTCTCATCTTCCCCTGCATGGAGCCCAAGCAGCAGTGTTTGCGGGGGGACTGGGAGGAGCTGGGGTCAGAGCAGCCTGTTTCCTGAAGTCACACCTAGGACGGTGAGTTCAGTGGGGCTCTTGGTATTGTTGTTTCAGGGCCTGGTCAGTGAGGAAACAAGGAGAACAGGGAAAGCAAGGGGGACAGGCTTTTTAGAAGTTTTGTTTCCCCCATCTTCAAAGCATCTGACAAAGTGAGATGTTCTCCCAGGAAAGCTCATGCAATAAATAAATGCATTAGTCTTTAAGTGCCACAGGCCTCCTTGTTTGTTTTTCAGCTGCTGGCAGTCACTTCTATGTAGATAAGGTTGGATCTGAGCACAGTTATCTAGTCAGTGTTATGAAGAGGGGGGACACAGACTTTTGGGCTGGTGACAGCAGACATGGAAGTCTCTTTTCCCTTCCTGTGTCATCTAGTTCCCCTTGTTGGCTGTTGGGGTGGGGTGGGGCGGATAATACCAGGGCTTGCTTACAGTAATATGATCTGGTTTAAAACCAATGACATGTGTTTAGGGTTTGGGGGTTTTTTTAAGTTAAACTATACACAGAGGGACAGCATTTCCGAGAGCACTGGGAAGACCAAAGGTCTCTTTCTGGCTCTGCCTAGACCTGCTTAAGAAAGTCACTTTTCCTTCCTGGGACTCAGTTTCCTCACCTGCAAAATAAAAATGGTGATGAAGCTTCCCTCCTTTTGAAAAGTGCTTTGAGAGCTACAGCTGAAAACTGCTAAATAGACACTGAAATAATCCCTCACTCCTGTTAGATTTAGCCATTATAGCATTCTTCATCTCAATGCACTTTGCAAAAGGGCACTGAGGGGGCTTCCCCAACACAGCCCAGACAGTGTGGCTGGGTCTCTCCCCTCTTCTCCCCTCCCCACAAGCCCAGATGGCATCGCAATGGGGTGGGGGCCTGAGGGTGGTTGTACCACTCCCCCACAATACTAGCAGCAGGCTCTCTTCAGGGGACAAGGCAATAGGCCACATTTATTTGTAAATGTTAAAAACAATACCTACCAAACCCGACAGGTATAACTACATAGTAGCTAGGTTAACTAGTTCAAGGAAAAGAAACAAGGAGTTCTGTGGCATTTTTTAAAGTCTAACACATTTATTTATTACATGAAGTTTTGTGGGAGAAAATTTCCACTTCGTCAGATGCTTTGAAGAGGAGGGAAATTACAGAATTCTGTAATTTCCCTCCTCTTCAAAGCATCTGACAAAGTGGGAGAAGCTCATGCAAAAAATAAATTTGTTAGTGTTTAAGTGCCACAGAACTCCTTGTTTGTTTTTACAAAGATATGCTGATTGAGGTGGCTCAGAGGAGACAAAGAAATCACCTCTGCCAGAACGGGAAGGGTGAGGAGTGAAAACAAACTCTTTCAAGTGTCAGAGGGGCAGCCCTATTAGTCTAATTCAGTTAAAAAAGTAAGGAGTCCTGTGGCACTTAAAGACTAACAGATTTATTTATCACATGAGCTTTCATCTTTTCATCTTCTTCAAAGCACCTGACGAAGTGGGATTTTCTTCCACAAAAGCTCATGCAATAAATAAATTTGTTAGTCTTTAAAGTGCCACAGGGCTCCTTGTTTGTTTTTGTTCCAAAACTCTCCCCCACCCCATCTGTGGGCAGAGGCAATCCCATTGTCTCTTCTGATCCGCCTCAATTGGCCTGTTTTTGCCGCTTCCCTCAGGTATTTGCTTGTTGCTGTGAGAGAGTGCTGTTTCCCTCTCACCAACATCCTGAGCCATGCTAAATATGCTAGATGTCTGTGCCCAAGCAAGAAGTTGTAGGAAACTTGGTATCATACTAATCATGTAGAATAGGTTAGGAGCATCCATAAAGAAACATAGCATGGTGTAATTGTCAACAAATCATGCAATCAGTGTACAAGTGAACAGGAAATTCATGATATAGATCAGATGTGGCCAAACTGCGGCTCGGGAGCCACATGTGGCTCTTGAATGAAAAAGTGTGGCTCGCGGAAGAACGTCAGCAAATGAATTTAGTAGGTAAAAGTATATGACTATATGCCTCAGTGTGGCTCTTGAAGGTTTAATAATCAACTTGTGTGGCTCTCGAGTTCTATAAGTTTGGCCACTCCTGATATAGATCATAACCCAGGGTGCACCGATGTGCATCCCGTGACAGCAGAGTACTGCACAAATGGAAAGACAGACAGCCCTAGTTCCAAAGAACTTACAGGCTAACCAGTGAAGATATAGAGAAAGGAAGTGATGTGTCACAAGTCCCATAAGAGGTGAGAGCAGAGCTGGTCCGGAGCCCAGGATGCGTCCTGGATTTTGAAGATCTCATCTGAAAGATTACTGCAAAGTAAATTGCATAGAATTCCACTTGGCTACCTCAGAAGGATAGCAAGCCAAGGTGACACTGCTAAAGTTCAAACCTTCAGGAGTCAAGCCTCATATTTAGATTCCAAAACCTTCCTTCCTGAAGACAAATTCCAAAGAGGTTGCCGTGTTAGTCTACCGTAGGTCAGCAAAACAAACAAGTAGTCGTGTGGCACATTAGTCTTTAAAAGTGCCACAAAACTCTGCTTGTTTTGCTGTTCTTTGCTCTGTGGCCTTTGGGAAATCATGTGCATCAGGTAAGTTTTCAAAAGCAGACACTGATTCTCTCCCCCTGCCACTTCCCCACATTGCCTCAGTTTTTGGATGTCAACTTGAGACACCTAGGGACTGAGAGAGAGCGAAATTTTACTAAGTATGTAAATGATAAATGTTATTTATTAATTAAATTTAAATTCATCAATAGTATTTTATTTTCATATTTATATTAAAGAAATGAATTGATCTTGCTATTTGAATTTTAGGCTGTAAATCCACTTTAGAAAACCTTTTTCAACTTACATGAATGAGATGGGGGGGAGGGGCGGCCAAAGCAAAATTTGGCTTCGGGCACCACAGCACCTTGATCTGGCCCTGTTGTTTTGCCATTGGTCTGGTACAACTTAGAGAGTGGTAAAGCCAGAGGCTGTCTCCTCTTAGTTGACCTGTCTCTGTTGTCAGCAGCTGGTTGTCTCTTTTTATGCTTCTCTTCCTCCAGATAGCACATGCCCAGATGAGCTTGTTAGTCTTCTTTGCCCCAAAAGGAGGGCAGGGGCATGCACAAAAGTTAAATTCCAAACTCTGGGGGCCTTTGGATAGTGAGGGTGGATGCTGTGCTTCTGTGGGACATGTGGCTTTGCATTTGCCCTTTGCATTGGGATGAATTTGCTTCTGCATGTATACAATATATTTTGCTCCATGCCTTGTGTGTGCACAGCCAGTTCCTAATCATCTGTAGAGAGAATGCTTATCAGATGAAAATGCTCACCTGTTAACCAGCACATGCAATTGGTGGGCCTGAAGGCAGTTGGGACATGTATGCCATCTTCCCATATACCTACACATGTGTGGAGGGACAACCTGAGCTCCTGCTACTTTACCCTCATCCTCCTTTTGGAGACAAGGAGACAAGCAGGGTGGTTCTAACGATAACTGAATTTGGAGTCTGTCCCAAGACTCCCGATTGCTCAAGCTGCTATCAGGCACCTGAGATCATTGGCTCCCACCTGCAGAAGTGGGAGAGGGAGAGGAAAAGTGGTTTCTGTCCACTCCTGGCTTGTAACCATTTTGGCTTTGCTCCAGCTCCAGCCTTATTTGGTATTCTGACTCCCTAAGGTCTATGCTGATTGCTAGGGTCTAGAAATGATTTTTTCCTGCATGGCAAATTATCCAAAATTGAATGGGCTTGTCACTCTTCATCTGGCATCCCAAATTAGGGATTTGCATTGCTTTTGTCACAATTTTAGCAGGTTCCATTGTGGCGTGCAGATTATAAAGGGGTCTGAAGTGAGATCGCTGGGACTAGAACACGAAATTGAACAGTGAAGTACATCTCCGTGTCTCACTTAGTGGGAGCTGCCTTCATCTCATCTAGCCACGGAGGAGGGAAACAGCCTGGAACTTGACTTCTAGACATTGCCCCCTCCACACCCCCAGGCCTGGCTCCTTGTCTATCCTTAGTCAGGGCCAGATTTTGGGTTCATGACCTGGGCAATCATGTGGGGTGCCAGCCTTGTTGGAGGTGGTGAGCTTGAAGTGCTGTTTTTGTTGTTACAGACGAAAGAGAAAATAGAATACTGGAAGTGAAATATTTCAGGTATTCTGCATGTGGATTTATTTTTCATTAACATCCTAGAATGTCCTGGATCTTTGTAGAATCTCACAGAAACTTGCAGACTTTCCAAGAACTACATTTTGCTCAAACCTCTGAGAATGTTGTTAGCCATGCCCTTGAGGAAATGTTAGGGGTGGGACCTCACCAGCCAATCAGTGAGATATAAGAATGAAGTGATGTGAGATATTGTGAATCTGCCAAGCATCTGACGAAGTGGGATTTTCCCCCACAACAGTTCATGCAATAAATAAATTTGTTAGTCTGTAAGTGCCACAGGACTCCTTGCTTGTTTTGTTTTATTATGTAATTGTACTTGTGTTTTAAGACTTGAAGAATGTAAGTCATAACTAACAAAGGACATATTACATGAAAATGCCTTTGGCTTGTCTTTGGAGCTCTCTGACCCTGTGCTTCAGTTCCTGAGGGAAAAGGCAAGAAAATCAAACTTTTTGAATTAAATGACTAGGGTTAACATCTAAGACTGTCACCTGCAGTAATGCTATTTAATACTGGTCCATCCAATGTTAGTACACAGTTCAGTTTATTGATGCTACTATGTTTCTGTTATTTTTAAAATGAAAATGTTTCTCTAAGCTTAGAGGAAATTTTATTTAATTTACTTATACATGGCATGAATAAATACAGATTTACAGATCTTAATGTGCAAATTTATCATCTTGTATGACAGGGATAAATCATGTATATAAATTGTGCATCAAAGTTGTGAAATGAGATACAAATGCAATATAAAATAAAATATTCAAAAGTTTAATATGGAGGCGGGAGCTGAAGATGCTCCTTGCCTGGAGAACCTTGTGGTTTATGACCAGTGCTGTCTTCAGGTGTGTAGAACCAAGGCCATTGGTGGCCAATTAAATTTCACAATGGAAGAACCTGTTGGATAGTTCAGGGAGGGGTTCCAATTGGCTAACTGTTTAATAAAGGTTCAGCCTCTGCATTTAACCACACTGTGGTGTATGTGCCTGCTTGTTTCCATGTCTACAACAGTGTCTTGTAGGCAAAACAGATGGCAGTGGCCAGTGCAGCTCCCATTTTGAGGTAAAGAGTAAACGAAGTAGAATATGAATATATGAATCCCATCATGCTTAAAAGGCTCCGGAAAGCTAGCTAGCCATCATTTCTAGACTGATGCTAAGATGGCCTGTTTTAATCCTTCACGTTTAAAGTTATAACCTACCAAGTAGCATTAGCAAAATCAGGTGACTGAGCACTAGTTTACACTTAAAACATGCCATAGCACATCTGTATTGGTACAGCTGTGCTTCTGTAAGAGCACTTGTGTATCTGTGTTATGTCGAGAGAAGAGAGCTCTCCCACTGACATAATAAAGCCCCTGAACCAAGTGGTGGTAGCTCTACTTGTGAGAGAGTATCTCCCACTGACGTAAGGCTATCTCTACAAGCACTGATGCTGGCAGAAATTTTGTCACTCCAGAATATTTTTTCACAACCCTGAATGCCAGAAGTTTTGCCAGTTTAAATGCCAGTGAAGAGAAGGCTTGAGTAATATTGGTCATGTGTTTGCCCACTTCTTTGGAGTCTGCATGTGAAGACAATAGATGTTAGCTTTGACACAGCTGAAATAAGGCATGCCCAGCTTCAATAAGTCACCTGCAGGGCCATAATTAGAAAGATTGGTGCCCCGGACAAGCAGCCCCAGATACGCCATCCCCCCTCCCACATACACCCAGGGCCTGATCTAGTCCGGCCATTGGCAGAGAGCTGGATCCGGACCTTGCTGCTGCTGGGAGCCCCCAGCTGGGCAGCTTCCCCAGCAGGGCGCCTTTCATATCAGTCAGCAGGGCCCCCAGAGGCCGCTTTCCCTGCCAGTTGGGAGGGTCCCCTAGCAGTCGCTTTCCTGCTGGGGCACTTTCACTGCAGGACTGCTGGCCAGCTTCCCTAGCAGCCGAGTCCCCTGGGGGGCGTCTTCCTTGGCACCTTCTAAAATGTGGGGTCTGGGGCTTTGCCCCGTTTGACCGGCTGTAGCTATGGCCCTGGTCATCTGAGTGTGAAGTGTTTGTAAGACTTTATTTGGCTCAATTTTATGATGGCAAATCAGTTGGTACCATAATTTTACGAAAGTTGCAACAGAACTCATGTTTTTCTTTTTGGAGCAACTGGAGTAAATGGATGGAATTTTTGTTTTTCTCTTAAAAATTTTATATTTCAATTATTAGATCAATATCTATGAACAGTCAATGTATAGGACTGATAATACAAAATGAAACAAACAAAATCACTCACTATTGCAGATTTTTTATTTTAATTTGCAGTGTGTTTTTTGTTTTTCTTTTCAGTGATGAAAGCTGCTTCCTGCATTTGCTTGCCACTTCTTGATGTAAATAGTACTTTCATCAGGCAATGGGAGTTAGAGCATGTCTACACTGATGGCAGCAAATTTGCACCATCAGTTTGCTCTTCCTGGTTTGAGTGAGTGGTCTGTCAAGACATGCTCAATCAATCTACAGCTTGATGCTGTAACTCCAGCCATGTAGGCGGAGTAGTGCTAAGTTGACCAGATGGCATCTCCAGTCGTCTTACTGTAGTGTGTACAGGGAGGTAAGTGGGAGTTAGTAAGATGGTAGGAGAAACACAAAGTATTTTACATAGCTTGCATATTTCCTGTTGACTACCCCCAAAAAGTGTGGCGAGTGAAGATTAGGGCAGTGGTTGTCAAACTTTTTTTCTCATGACCCAGTTGAAAAAAATTATTTATTACCATGACCCAACAACTACATTTTTGAGTTTTCATAATTATATAATATTGCGATGCATTCCAGGGAAACTTAAAATGGCACTGGCTGCTCAGGAGTGTTGGTAGGGGGCTGGTGTCCTTTCATATTTCTCCCCACTGCACTCTGGCTCGGGGGGACAGCAAGGGAGAGGAAATGGTGGGAGCCAGAGCTCTGAGTGGCCAGCATCCAGGGGTAGCCTCCCCCAGCGGCACCTGGCTTCCTTCCCCCGGTTGCCACAGGTGTGCTCCGCTGCCCAGCCCCACTCCTGGGGAGATCACTCTGCACTGCCACTGCTGAGGGGCTGCCTCACTTCAGCATGCACAGCTCCCTTCCAGCTGCCAGTGCAGCATGAGTGGCTCAGCTCAGCTTGGCTTTGCAGCATGTCGGCTGCCCAGTGTGCTGCAGGGTTGAACTGTGTTCCAGGGGCGGGGAGGGCTCAGAGGCAGGCAGCTGGAGCCCCTGCCATGCACGCGCCTGAGCTGCCCAGCTCCCTGTATGATTAGTGTCACTCTATCTGTGCCTGCTGCTCATCCCTGCTGCTACTGCCACACAGGCAGGACACGCAGCACGGAGGGATCAGGGCGGGCATCAGTTGCATGCATGGCAAGAGCTCCAGCTGCCTCTGCCAGAGTGGGGCAGCCCCTCAGCAGCAGCAGTGCAGAGCAATCTCCCCAGGGTGGCAGCAGAGCCAGGCGGCGGAGCACGTCTGTGGAGACTGGGGGAAGCAAGCTGGGTGCAGCGAGGGGATCCTAACCTTGGATGCCGGCTGCTTGGAGCTCCAGCTACCACCAGTTCTTCTTTCCTGCTGCCTACTCCCCCCCCAAAGCCAGAGTTCCACGACCCAGTAACCTTGGGTCTGTGACCCAGTACTGGGTCGTGACCCGTGGTTTGACGACCACTGGACTAGGGCTTAGTAAAGCACTGTTGGCTTTGCCTCTCTGTATAAAGATACCATAATATTTGAGAACAAGAAGAAGAAACAAACTAAAGTATGCTGCTCACATTTATAATATTTTAGATTATGGATATGAAAAAAATTAAAGATTCCTATAGTGTATATATTTAATTCTGATGAATGATGACTGATGGAAAGCACTGAAAAATGAAATCAGTGTACTAAATATAGACCAATAATGACAGTATAAGAGTCTGTATTCTGTCCACCAAATAAACCTAAAACTTGACCTTGAATGACTACTTGTAAGGAAAAAAGATGAGATCAATCTCCTTGCCTGTTCAGGCCCTGAAGCAGAAAAGACTAACATACAGGCTAAATGATAAGCACATGAGTAGTTCCACTGAGTTTATTTGCATGGTTGGGTCTTTAATTTTTGCCTCTCTGCTGAAACAGGTAACAACAGTGCCAGTTAGTCCCAACAGTAAAGGCTATCATTGCACCACTAGAGATTGGACTACCAGCTCTTTTGTAATAAAATTAACTTAAAATGTATGCTTATAACTAAATATGTTCAGGAGAACAGCCAGGGACATCTCATGATCACTTTAAGAAAATATTTTTAGTTTGCCTGGGACAAAATTTCTGTATACTTTTCAAAGTTATATTGATGTTCACTAACATCACAAATTAAATACTTAAGGGATAGCAGTGTCAGTCTAGTTCAGCAAACAAGCAAGGAGTCTTGTGGCACTTTTAAAGACTAACAAATTTATTTATCCCATGAGCTTTGTTAGTCTTTAAAAGGCTCCTTGTTTGTTTTGCCACAAGTTAAATGTATTCTGTAATCTCAACTTAATTGCGTGTAGCCATGTGTCCTTATCAAAAAAGTAGAACAAATAATATTCCTTATTTACAATAAGCATGGGTACGTCTACACTATGTGTTTAAGTTGACGTAAACAGAGCCCTGTCTACGCTGCGGGACAATAAAGTTGACTTTATAAGGTCCACTTATAAAGTCGACTTTACTGTTAAGTTGACTTTATTAAGTTGACTTAAGGCAACGTGGACTCACTAAGTTGACTTAATAAAGTTGTCTTAGTGCAGTGGGGCCATTAAGTCGACTTAAGCCAGGGCACCCGTTTAAAATTGACTTTATAAACTCGACTTAATGTAGTGTGAACTCACTAAGTCAACTTAATAAGTCTACTTAAAGTCGACTTTAAGTAGACTTTATTAAGTCGACTTAATAAAGTCAACTTAGCTTTTACAATGTAGACATTGCCCATGGCAGTACAGGATGCTGAGATAAATAGTGGAAAAAAACACAGGGAACATATTCTTGATCGCTGGTTTTCAAACTTTTCTATTAGGGACCTAATTGAAAAAAATCATTTATGCCCGCAACCCAACAATTACATCTTTGAGCAATGCAATCCAGTCTTTCGGTGGTGGTAACAGGGTGCACTGCAACCCAGTACCTGAGGCTCTGTGAGTCAGTACTGGATCCCAACTCATGGCTTGAAAAGCACTACATTAGTTGGCTCTTATTGAGGCTATTAGCCCCTGTTACATGATAAGTACTTAAAGGTCACATTCTTTTTTAAAAAATGGTGTTTCTTCTTTGTCAAATAAGCTAGAATATAACTATGTGATGTTCAACCTACATAAAGAAGCCAGAGCTAGGGAAAAGGTGCTTTATCCTGGAAGTTGTCAGTGTAGGTACTATTATGATATTTTTGGCTCCTTCATCAGCATGGTACATATGGATGCACAAGATGCTTCAAAAATAGTTATCTTACACCAGAATTCAAATTGAGCTCTATTTTAATCAGCAAGCATGATACATAACAAGGGTGCCATCTAGTGTCTCAGATCAGCATTCAAAGCCAATAAGAAATGCCCTCCCCTCCAAACAAATAATTTAAACATTTCCTCTTTCAGTAACAGAGACGAAAAAGCACGCTCAAAATCAACAAGGATATTTCAGGGAAATGTAAACAGGGCAATCTTAAACTTCTCTCTCTGCCATCTGTACCTGTCTGTCTGTGCTTTAATTTGATTTAGTTCAATACAGGAGGAAATTGTTTCACTGTTCTTTTTGGCCTGAACAAAAGAAGATTATTTATAACTAATGGCGAGCCATTTTCAGTAAGCCAATGTGTGAAATATGACCATCTGCAGTGCTTACAATCTGCTGTCCTGAGATGCTAGTTCCCCTTTAAGCTGGAAGAAGCTCTGCTTAACATACAGAAGGTCCTGGGTTCAATTCCCAGGGGGTTGGACTTGATGATCTCATGAGGTCCCTTCCAGCCCTATGATTTGATTTGATTATATATACCTGTTGATCCACAAGAGATGTAGGGACAAAATGTCAAAGGTATTTAAGCAGCTAATAATGCAGGCAAGCATCTAGTTGGATTTTCATAGACCCATAGACTCTAAGGTCAGAAGGGACCAATATGATCAATTAGTCCGACCTGCCCAGTGCAGGCCACAAAACCTCACTCACCTACTCCTGTAATAAACCTCTAACCTGTGACTGAGTTATTAAAGTCCTCAAATCATGGTTTAAAGACTTTAAAGTACAGAGAATGCACTAGCAAGTGAGCTGTTCCCCATGCTACACAGCAGGGGTGGGCAACATTTTTGGCCAGCGGGACACATGGTTAGGATTACTGGACATCTGCCAAAAGGAGGACGTGTCCTCCTTTTTACCTTCATATCCTCTGTCCAGCAGGCATTTTGAAAAAACATGATTTTGTCTGGCTTTTTACTTTAGGGGTGCAGGAATGTTTGGGGAAGCATTCTGGCTAGGCCCCCTAAAAATAGCCAGCTCATCTGTGGGCAGGAGCGAGCCTGGCCAGCCCACCCCTCCTTTCCTGGTGCCTGAATGGCGTGTGCCCCCTCTGTTCGTAATCTTGCTGGGCCGGTGCCATATTTGTAGCCTACAGCAGCTGACCCTGCAGGCTCCTTCCCTGCTCCACCAGTAAGGAGGCCTGGGAAGAGTTGGGGATAGTTGGGCAGCTGGGGGAAGGGCACAGGGGTGGGGTGGGGTGGGAAGAAGGGACCGGGGTAGTGGGCTGGCTGGGTAGGTTTGGAGGGGGTTGGGGCTTGGGCTTGGGTCTGAAGGGGGGGTGAAGAAGTGAAAATGGAGAGATGGGGCGTGGGGGTGAAGCTGGAGTGGGGGCATGGTGAAAAAAGAGGGATCTGATGGGGGTAGGCGTTTGGGGGGGCAGTAGCTGGGATGGGTGAAGAGGGCCCAGAAGAATATTTCTGTTGTTCAACTTGTTCTCCGTTTTTTTCATGCTGCCATGCATTCATTAATCATTACCCATTTTCCATGACATAATATGGTAATGACAGTTATACTAATGCTACATTTTCTCCATGTCCGCCGAAGTCCTCCTTTTTGTACTTCCCTGTTGTCCTTTCCATGCTTTGGTCTCTGGTAATCCTATGGTATATATGGCCACTCATAGGGGCCACAGAGGCGAGTGGAGGGGCAGGACTTGGTGAGTGGAGTGGTCAGCTCCTCTCCTTGGAAAAACAGGTGGAGCTGGGCTCCACTGCCCCTCCCTCCCAGCTTCGGCAGCAGCTTGCAGTACATCTAGAGCACCACAGCCACTCTCCCTTCCCCTCCCAGGTCCACCAGCAGCTCAGTGCTGCCACTGTTCTTCCTCCCTTTCAGCTTCAGCTGGAGCTGGGAGGGTGTTGAAGTGGCAGCAGTGCTCTGGCCCCAGTGCAAGCTGCTGTTGCTCCTCCCTACCAGCTCAGCAAGAGCTGGGAGTGTGGGGGAGCAGTAACAGCACTGTGGCTATGGTGTGAGCTACCACTGCCTCTCCCTCCCAGCCCAGCTAGAGCTGTGAGAGCAGGGGAGTGGCAGAAGCATTCTGGCTGTGGTGCAAGCCACCATTGGACTTGGGAAGGGGAGGGCAAGTAATGGCAGGGGTGCTCTGGTCTCTATGTGAGCTGCCACTGGAGCCAGAGGTGGGGAAGGAGTGGTTCTGAGCTCACAGGCCAGAGGACAGGCACTCAATGGCTGGATCTGGCCTGTGGGCTATAGTTTGCCCACTTCTGGTATAGAAGAAAGCAAAAAATCCCCAGAGCGCTTGCCAGTCTGCCCCAGGGGAAAATTCCTCCTGACCCCAAACATGGGGATCAGTTAAACGCTGAGCATGGGGGCAAGATTTACCAGACAGATACCCAAGAAAGAATTCTTTCTATTAATTCAGAACCCACCCATCTAACATCCCTTCTCATGTCACTGGCATATCTGCCACTAGTAATCAAAAAAGTCCAACTGCCAGCTTGGCCATCCCATTATACCACCCCCTTTATGAATTTATCAAGCTCAGTTATGAAGACACTTAGGTTTTTTGCCTCAATTGCTCCCCTGAAAAGGTGATTCCAGGACTTTATTCCTCTGATGATTAGAAATCTGTGGCTAATTTCAAGTGTAAATCTCCTGCTGGACAGTTTGTATTCATTTGTTCTTGTGTCCACATTGGTGCTGTACTCAAATAATTTCTCTCTCTCCCTGGTGTTTATCTCTCTGATGTATCTACAGAGATCAGTCACATCTCCCTTCAACTTTCTTTTAGTTTGTTGGTTAAACAAGCCAAAGTGTTTGTTTCCTCTCATAAGGCAGGTTCTCCATTCCACGGATCATCCTTGCAGCCTTTCTCTATACCTGTTCCAGTTTGAATTCATCTTTTTTAAAAATGGGGGACCAGAACTGCACATAATGTCCCACATGAGGTCTCACAAGCACCTTTTATAACAGTACAGGTAGTCCTCACTTAGTGACCGGGTTCCGTTCCTGAAACCCGGTTGATAAACGAATTGGTCACTAAACGAGGAGCAGCCCTTACCGGTATTTCAGGCATAATGTACTTTACTGGTAGTGGGTTTTTCAACCATCGGTAGATAGTTTTAATGTCACCTTTGCATCATTTATAACATTTTTCATATATATTTTAAATGTTTTAAGCTCTAATGTACTGAACTTAGTTTGCATAGTGTACTGTAAATATAGGTAATCTGAGAGAGTTGATGCGAGTTCTCGTACATCGCCATAATACCAACTCATCAGAGAGCCGGTCATAACTCTGAGGGGTCACTAAACGAGTAGGTCACTAAGTGAGGACTAGCTGTACTAACACCTCCCTGTTTCTACTGGAAATGCCTCGTCTGATGCATCCTAGGAACCCATTAACTTTTTTCACAGCCACGTCATATTGACTGCTCATAGTCATCCTTGATCGACCAGTACACCCAGTCCTTCTCCTTCTCCATCATTTCCAGCTGATGCATCCTTAACATTATAAGGGGAAAATATTCTTATTATTAGTCCCTAAATGCATCATCTTGCACCTTCCACTATTAAATTTCATCCTGTGCCTAATATTATAGTTTAGAAGGTCATCCAGATCTTCCTGTATGATATCATGATTCTTCTTTATATTGTCAAGACGTCGCAAACTGGGGTCATCCACAAACTTTATTAGCACATTTCCATTATTTGTTTCACAGTCATACTAAAAAGGTTAATTAAGATTACTCCCTGTAACTGGGAATTGTGGCCTTCCTGGGAGCCTGGGCCAGAGGAAAGGCCTGAACACCCCCTTGGTTAGACTGGGGAACTGCAGGACCCAGGCCCTGGAAGCAGAAAGGCGGGGCCCAGCCAGGAAGGAGAAATACAAAAACCCCGTCTGGCAGCTCAGTAGGAGCTGAGCTGCTGAAGGGGAAAGACGTGCTCGCTGAGACGTAGCAAGGTGGAGGAGGCCTGGACCTGGCCAGGCAGCGAACCCTGTCCTCTCCAGTGGAGAGGCTCTATGACCTGCTCAGCCTCCCTGGACCTAGCAAATGGGAGGGGAACCCCCAGGCTGCCAACTGGGGAGGGCACCACAGGGCCTGTCAGGGGCCCGACAAGCTGCCCTGTGACGGGATCGACCCATCACCAGCAGAGGAGGGGAATGGAGATGCACACAGCCCCTGTGACCTAAAGGAGCTCTCATTTGATGAGGAGGAGCCACTGGTGGTATACAGGCCATGTGACCTGGAGGAATTTCCCCCCCATCAACGGGCCAGAAGAGTTCCCAAACCTGCTGCCCATGGATATGGAAGGTTTCACCAGGATCCCACAGGCAACCTGCATGGGAGACACCAAGGTCGGCTACGTTCTGTGGAACTAGGTACCCGGGCCTGGTGTGGAGGGAAGTAGCTCAGGGAGAGTGCAGTGTCCAGCAATGGCTCACATCAGTGAGTTTCGGCCAGAGTCCTGGTGACCCAGTAGTGGATCACTCTGCCACTGGATAGGGCCCTGGGCTGGGACGCAGTGGAGATGGGTGGGCCTGCATCCCCCTCCTCAACTCCTTTCCTTGCCAGATCACCTGGAGTGATCATCACAACACTGGAGTTTGTTGTTTGACTTTGTGTGAGCTCACCCCACCTAGGGGCTAGGGCCATTGACTTTGAGTGGGCTCACCCAGCCTAGGGACTGAGGCCATTGATTCTGTGCAGCCTTGCCTGGCCTAGGGCCATTGACTTTGCTTGGGCCCACCCTGCCTAGGGGCTGGGGCCATTGATTTTGTTTGGGCTTGTCCAGCCTAGGGTAGCCGTGGCCACTGACTTTGTATGGGCTCGCCCCCCCCCCAGAAGCCAGGCTAAAGGTGAGGGACACTGCCCGAGGCTAACTTCCCTTCTGTCACCAGTATGAGGTGACCTCCAGGCCAGCCATAGATTATGGTCACTTACAGTCCCAAGATCAATCCCTGAGGATCTCTACTAGTAACCTCCCTCCAGCTTCATGGGTCACCTTTCAGAAGGGCCTAAGTAGGTGACTACTTTTAAAAACTGAACTCCAAAGAACCAAGCTGAAATACTCTATGAATGTTCTCTCTCTCTCTGACACACATACAAATACTTAAACCTAAGACATCAAGTATTATTCTGTGAAGACAAACACTGTAAATTATACATAATTTTTTCAGAACTGTTCACCTTTTACTTGAACTACCCTTGATTTGCTGGTAGAGCTTGTGCGGTAGTTACAGTACTTTCCCCAACAGCTGATTATATGTATAATATTTTACTAAAACCCTATTGTCATAATGCATTTTGTTCTTCAAATCTTTTTTCCTGACTACAAAAATATGAATGTATAGATACAAGGTGCCTTCTCTGCACTGGACACCCAGAATTTTGTCAATCAGGTAGCCAGCAGCTTTTGCCTTCAAGGCCAAAAAGGTGCAGCTGTCGGAGTATGTTGCACCCTATCAGCCCCTCAGTAATGAATAACTAAAAGCTCTTTTTGCTAACTTTGTATTATTTAAAGTCCATTGTTTCTGCCTTAAAAGCATATTGTGGTGCATATTCTATCCCCCTAGCAAGATTGTTAAATACTCTTCCACTCATTTAGTTGATGACTTTGTTTTCCTTATATGTAAATGTACTTCTGTTGTCCTCTGCCAGTCAGACAGGTATATACACATTCCTTTGAAGTATTCTGGGTTCATGCTCTGCCTCAGAATGGGTTCAAGACAATATTTTCAACATATATCTATAAATGCTTTGTACAATCCATACACACATCACATGATTTTCAAGACTAACATGTCACCAGTTGCCACATGATACCTTACACTATGCCTATAAGATATATTTGTCATAGCAGGGTGTTAGAGCAGTGTTTCTCAACCAGTGGTCTATGGAACACTGCTGCTCTTCAGACATAGTGCAGCTGTTCTGCGAGCCACCCAGGCCTCTCTCCAAGGCCCTAACTAGGGCAGGGCAAATGGGGCAAAACTTCAGGTTTGGAATTTTAAAGGGTGCCACCAGACCCTATCTGGCCCCCAAGAGGAATGTGCCTATGGCAAAAACACATTCCTCCTGGAGCTGAGGGAGTTTCTCCTGCCCTGCCCCCAGTGTAGTTCTAAAAAGTCACTATTCCTGCTACACTCTACATTGAGGGAGGCACTGCTGCACTGGATCCTTGGTCACTCTCCTGGCTGCAAGGGAGGGACCCCTGCTCTAGGTTCCTGGCTGCTCTCCTGGCAGTGGGGGAGGCACCCCCACCCCTGCCACTGGGATGGATTGGGCTTCAGGCCAAATAGGGACTGCGGGGGACACCCTTGCACCTGCCTGCCCAGGGTGCCAGGAGCCCTAGTGATGGCTCTGCCACTCTTCATCAGGAGGAGCAGAGTGGGAAGGAGAAAGTTAATGCCCCAGCTGCAGCAAAGCTTCCAGGCCCATGGCAGTGGACATTGATGCACACCTGGAAGCTTTGTTATGACTGAGGCATTTTAAATCTCCCGTCACTGTTAGCAGCTTTTTGTGAATGTTTTCATCAGGTGTTCTGCATAAAGTAACTAATACTTTTATTTGTTCCCCAGTCCACTAAGGTTGAGAAACACTGAGTTAGGGCAATGAATATGATAGAGCCTAATGTGAGCTACAGTACTGGAAGGACTTGACCAGTTGGCATTGAGGGGCTCTGAGCATCACAATCACCATGCAGTGTTAGTGATGTTCCACTGTCACTGCATTGATTTTGATACCACAGATACTGGATTGTGTGATCAATGAATAATTCCAGGGTAAAAGTATAATTTGGCAGGCCCCGGAACCCTCCTAAATTTTCAAGTCCCCCTCACGCAGGTCTGGGCCCTGTTCACCCACCCCAGCTACTGCCCCCCCAAATGCCTGCCCCCCCACCCCAGCTACTGCTCCCCAAACTCCCACCCCCTCCCCAGCTACTGCCCCCAGCTTTGGTCATACCGCTGGTTCCCTGAACC
Source organism: Podocnemis expansa (assembly GCA_007922195.1). NCBI lineage: Eukaryota > Metazoa > Chordata > Testudines > Podocnemididae > Podocnemis > Podocnemis expansa. Next base: position 10,320,729 of record ML681993.1, on the reverse strand, counting down.
TTTCCCCAACCCTTTCCCAAGCCCCCCATCTTGCCACTGCTCCCCCAATCCTTCCTGAACCCCCCCCCCATGCTGTGCCATCTTCCCCTGATGCCCTAGGCTGACCTCCTTCCCCACACCCTTTCCCCTCCACCTTTCCCTGAAACTCCCCCCTCAGGCCCCCCTTACCTGGCCGCTGTGTGGAACAGCCCTGGCCAGGGCTGAGGGTCCCACCCAGAGCCTGCTCTGACTGAGCATGCTCAGAGTCTCTGAGCATGCTCAGTCAGAGCAGGCTTAGGGTGGGAGATTTAAAATCTCCCAGCCTGGGGGAAGCTACCTGCCTGCCAGAACATGGTGGAACAGTGTTCTGGGGCCAACTATTTTTAGGGGCTCAGCATTTGGCAGACCTCTAAAAATAAAAAATGGAGCCAGAACACTGCGTTCCAGGGCCCACTTTTTTTAAATGGTGGGTCCTGGAATGCAACATTCTGGTTCCATTTTCTATTTTTAGGAGGCCTGGAACTCTAAGCCCCTAAAAATGGTGGGCCCTGGAATGCCTTTCTAGTGCATTCTGGCCTACTTTAACCCTTGAATAATGGAGATGAGAGTGTAGGTTTGAATTAACCTTGTGATCCACCCTTCTCTGTATGCATATATTTGCAGCTAACATGCTATATTTTTCCATTTCATGCATCTGATGAAGTGGGATTGTGTCCATGAAACCTCATGCGATAAATAAATGTTAGCCTTTAAAAGTGCAACAGGACTCCATGTTTGTTTTACTGATTTTAGTGGAGTTCTTGTGTGACTCAAGCAGTCAAGATTTATCCATATTTTGTTAATGCACATCACATCTACCAGTAGTCATCCTACCAACTCACTAAGTTATCCTGAATTTTAGTCTATATTTATTAAAATAAAAATATCATGAAACCCAATTTTAAGTTCTTATCTTTGGCCCTTGTATCATAGAAATAATGGGCTCTGCTGCAGTTATTCTGTTAACTGCATCTCTGACCATTACTGATCTCACAAAGTGCACCCCTTCTATGTCTCAGGCCTCAGGTCATCACCTGTCTTTTGGAGTGGAATCACATGATTCTCCCACACTCTGACAGATCATGGGTCACAGTGCCCTATATATCAATTGTGATTTACCTCAGCAGCGCTGAGCTAAGATCAGTGCTGCAATTCTGTTCACTCCAGAACAATGACAGTGCCATTCAGTGACTAAACAGCCATCTTGAAGCAAAGTATTATGTTTTCTCTGACATGTTTTTGTTCCAGTTAAAAGCAATAAAACACACTCTTGTGTGGCTTATCAGGTGTTTAACCATATTGCACAGGGAGATCCTGGCAGAACTAACTGCCTGTAGATGCTTCCACAGAGTCTCTCCCTGTGTCCGTTCGTCTCTATCAAAGCTCACCAATAACTGCCTCAGTAGCCCCTGGCAACTCTCCTTCCTTCACAGGAATCAGATCACTTTTTAACTATTTGTAGCCCTTGGATTTAATAACTCCCTGTTTTTACAAAACAAAGTTTGTGGATAGTTGGAGAGGTACAGAGCCCTTAATGCTAACAGCTTGCCCTATTGTCTTCCAGGTGTGGTTGAAGCTCCTTATCTAGCTCTATTTGTGGCTGTCCTACTTTCTCTTCCTACAGCCCACTATTAAATTAGATCCATACATTGATACAGGAAATTTCTAATAAACCACTATAATTATACAGTAAGATTAGCCCACTGTTACATGTCGGTATTACTATATGGCACTTCTATAACCATGCACAGAGACCATCACTGCTAGATATGATCTCTCCATTTCAGTGAACTGATCCAGCTGATAGAAAGGTCAAGTGTGAATGACCCACAGTTATAAGCTAATCATTTCCTCAGTTTATCAAAGCCTCTAGAACACATGTGTTAGTCTAGCCCTATTCAGCAAAGCACTCAAGCATCTGCTTATGTTCCACTGAAATCAATGGAACTTAAGCCAGGCTTGAAGTTAAGCATGTGCTTAAGTGCTTTGCTGAATAGAGGGTACACTGCTGGAACAGGACCTCACTGAATAGAGGGTACACTGCTGGAACTTCTGTATAATTCTGGTTTATTTTAAGATCACTTGCTAGTACTTTAAAGTCATTAAATCACAATCTGAGGACTTTAATAACTCAGTCATAGGTTAGAGGTTTATTACAAGAATGGCTGGGTAAGACTCTGTGGCCCACATTGTGCAAGAGGTCAGACTAGATCAGTGGTTCTCAACCCTTTACAGGTGCAACACACTTGATGGCATATCACACCCCTACAAGACACACCAGCCCACACTCCCCTGCCCCCCTCTCCAGCCAAATCCAGCCCTCTTCCTGACTCTCCATGACACACTTACCACTATGTAGTGACACAGTAATGTGCCTCTACACAATGATTGAGAACCACTGGACTAGATGATCACATTAGTCCATTCTGACCTTAGAGTCTAAAAGAGGTAAACTGAAACCATCTTTCAGTTTTGAAAGTAAAATGCTTCCTTTAACATTGAGCAGAGGATGAAATAACTAATCCATAGAGCTCCATCTGAGCATGGAAGTTACCTGTGAACTACACAGTCTACAATACGTGATGTTAGATCACTACTGAAAACACTCTGTCTAAGTGGGGCTAAAGACATCAGAAATTCAGTTGTTCAGTACTGTGAATTTATCTTTGAAAATGGTGTTACCCAGAATTATTGATCACTGCTGCGTTTTGAAGTATTCACACTTTTACTGTTCACTCTTTGATTTTTACCTTTTTGCATATTGATTTGTTTGTAGAGTCTTCTTAAACCTAAAAAACCTAAACTGACTTCAAAACTAAGCTTGATAAATTTATGGTGGGAATGGTAAGATGGGACAGCCTAGTTTGATAATTGAATACTGATGGTAGATATGCCAGTGACCTGTGATGGGATGTTGATGGGGTAGGTTCTGAGGGTTTGTCCACACATAGGTTTCCCTTTTAAAAAAATTAGGTCCACTCATATTGAAACAACAAAACTTAAATCAAAACACTAAAACCTAGAAAGTAATCAAAACAGCCGTTGAAGCGAAACAGTAGTTTCGAAACAAACCCGTTGGGACGAGTTGTTTCGAAACAACAATGTTTCGATTCAATGGCTTGACCTTTCTCCCAGGGTACATGGCACCCTGGAAGGGAGGTCCACCCCCTCAGCACCCTGGCCAGGGAAGGAAGGTGCAGGGGGGGCAGGGGAAGGATCCACTGCCCCTCATCCCCGTCACTTTCCAGCATCAGGGAACAGACTGGGGCCACCCCTCTTTCCCACTGCTGGCCAGGTGGTGGGGAAATGATCAGGATGCCCTGCATCCCTGCTGCTGGCTGGGCACCGGTCTAGAAATCAGGGTGCCCCGAAGCCCTCACCAGCAGAGATCGCAGGGCACCCTGCTACCTCAGCTGCTGGCCAGTTGGCAGGGGATCAGAAGGCGGGACACCCCGCTACCCCTGCTGCTGGCTGGGTGGCAGGGGGCAGAGATCTCAGGGTGCCCTGCTACCTCCACTGCTGGCAGGGTGGTGGGGGCTGAGAGGGTGTGGCACCCCTCTACTCCCGCTGCTGGCCAGGTGGCAAGGGCTGAGCTTGCGGGGTGCCCCAAATCCCCCACTGCCCAGCCAGCAGCAGGGGCTTCAGGTTGCCCCACAAGCTCTGCCCCTGCTACCTGGCCAGCAGTCGGGGCTTCAGGGTGCCCCATGAGCTCTGCCCCCCCACCCACCCACCCAGCAGTGGGGAAATCAGGGTGCCCTGTGAGCTCTGCCCCTGCAACCCAGGCAGCAGTAGGGGCTTCAGAGTCCCCCACGAGCTCTGCCCCCGCCACCCAGCCAGCAGTGGGGAAATCAGGGTGCCTTGTGAGCTCTGCCCCTGCCACCCGGCCAGCAGTAGGGGATTTAGGGTGCCCCACGAGCTCTGTCCCTACCACCTGGGAAGCAGCAGGGGCTTCAGGGTGCCCTGCAAGCTCTGTCCCCACCAGAATTAGGGTGCCCTGCAAGCTCTGGCCCCGCCGCCAGGCCAGCGGCGGGGGCTTCAGGACGCCTCACGAGCTCAGCCCCTGCCACCTGGCCTGTGGCGGGGAAGATGGGCACCCTGATTTCTGCCCAACTGCCTGGCCAGTGGCAGGGATGTAGGGTGCCCCCAGTCCACCCCCCCCCACCACCTGGCCAGTGGCAGGGAAGAGGGGGAGCCCTGATCATTTCCCCGCTGTCGGGAAAGTGGCAGGGAAGAGGGGTGGCCCCATCTGTGCCCCCAGGGGCTTATTTTCCCCTGCCACTGGCTCTGGAGGGCCAGTGGCAGGGGATTGGGTGGCAACATGGCCCTGCCAGGGGCCCATGTTGCCACACCTCCCAGGGTACCCTTCTCCTAAATTGAACTAGCAAGTCCCTCCCCAGACATGCTAGTTCAATTTGTGGGGACCTAGTAAATCAATTTAATTTAAATTGATTTAATGGTTGTTGTATCGATTTAGCTTGAATCACTTCAAGCTAAATCAGTTTAACTCCCTGCATGTGGATTTGGCCTAAGTTACTAAGGAAAATTCTTTCTTGAATGTCTGGCTGGTGAGACTTGCCCACATGCTCAGTGTTTAACTGATTGCCATATTTGGGGTTGGGAAGGAATTTTCTGCCATGACAGATTAGGAAAGACGCTGGGGATTTTTCACCTTCCTCTGTAGCATGGGGCATGCTCACTTGATGGTGGCTTCACTGTACCTTAAAGTCTTTAAATCATGATTTGAGGACTTTAATAACTCCGTCACAGGTTAGAAGTTTATTATAGGAGTGAGTGGGTGGTTTTGTGGCCTTCATTGTGCAGGCGGTCAGACTAGACGATCATATTGGTTCCTTCCAACTTTAGTCTATGATCAATGACCCTAAGAAATAAAAATGATGTAAAAGACAGACACTGTTCTTTTAAAATATATAATTTTGTGGTCATACAAACTGATGCCTGCTTCACTATAACATAATCAAGACATCCCCCCTCAGTCTTCTCTTCTGCAGGCTAAATAAGCCTAGTTCCTTCAGTCTTTCTTCATAGGGCTTGTGCTCCAGCCCCTTGATCATTTTTGTTGCCATACGCTGGGCTTTCTCTAATCTGTCCACATCCTTTTTGTAGTGGGGAACCCAAAACTGGACACAGTATTCCAGATGCAGCCTCACCGGTGCCGAATAGAGCAGAACGATCACATCCCTCGATCTGCTAGCATCACTTCTACTGATGCAGCGCAGTATGCCGTTGGCCTTTTTCGCAGCAAGAGCACACTGTTGACTCATATCCAGCTTCCCATCCACCGTGACCCACAGGTCGTTTTCTACAGTGCTGCTACTTAGCTGATCACTCCCCAGCCTGTAGCAGTGCATGGGGTTTTTCCATCCCAAGTGCAGGACTTTGCACTTGTCCTTGTTGAACCTCATGAGATTTCTATTGGCCCATTGCTCTAATTTGTCTAGGTCTCCCTGAATCCTGTCCCTGCCCTCCAGCATGTCTACTATTCCCCCCAGGTTGATGTCATCCGCAAACTTACTGAGTGTGCAATCTATCCCATCATCCAGATCATTAATGAAAATGTTGAACAGCACTGGCCCCAGGACCGACCCTGGGGCACATCACTCGTTAGTGGTTGCCATCTAGACATGGAACCATTGATTCCTACTTGCTGAAACTGTTGATCTAGCCAGTTCTCTATCCACCTTACAGTCCACATATGCAACCCATACTTCCTTAACTTACCGAAGAGAATGCTGTTGAGAAACTGTATCTAAAACCTTGCTAAAGTCAAGGTATATCACATCAACAGCTCTTCCTGCATCCACAAATCCTGTCATCTCATCATAGAAGGCATTGAGGTTGGTCAGGCACGATTTACCCTTGGTGAATCCATGCTGACTGTTCCTGATCACTCTATTTTCCTCCAAGTGTTTCAGGATGGATTCTTTGAGAACCTGCGCCATGATTTTTCCAGGAATTGAGGTGAGGCTGACAGGTCAGTAATTCCCCGGGTCCTCCTTTTCACCTTTCTTGAAGATAGGCACTATATTTGCTTTTTTCCAGTCCTCCGGCACCTCCCCCATTCACCACAAGTTTTCAGAGATAATGGCCAGGAGTACTTCTATCTCGTCGGCCAACTCCCTCAGCACCTTTGGATGCAATTCATCCGGCCCCCTGGACTTGTGCACATCCAGCTTCTTTAAGTAGTCCCTAACCTGACCTTTCATTGCCAAGGGTCTCTCTTCTTCTCTTGTTGGTTGAGAGGGTGTTTTTTCACATCCTTGATCAACAAAAGATTTACCAACAAAAGTGGACAAATTCTCCACACAATGGAAGGTTTCATATGAAGGAAAACTGGTGTAATCCCATTGTACAGTGTTAGAAAAGCAGGATTTGGAGACCCTGTGCCAGATGTCCACAGCTATACATTAGAGCTGCTCTTCTTTCTAGATATGAAGCTGGGAAGGGTTGCAAGTGCTTTTAAGGAGAGGATTAAAATTCACAGTGATCTGGACAAACTAGAGAAATAGTCATAGATAAACAGAACATAGGAAAAGTACCAGTTGACATGGGGCAGGGGCGGCCCTGACCCTTCCTGCCCTCTAAAGTTGATTGAACTTTTAAGTTGACTTTCAGGGATGGTGTTAAGTCAACTTAAGCAATTGCTTAAGTCGACTGAAGCAAGTGCTTAAGTCGACTTAAGAAATTCTAAATTTGGCTAGGGAGTTCCTTAGGTCAACTTCAGACAGGTTAAGACAACCTAAGGCTCCAGTATAGACATACCCAAAATTATCAAAGGTCCAGAAAATATGATCCATGAGGGAAGACTGAAAAAACTGGGTTTGTTTAGTCTGAAGAAGAAAAGACTAAGAGTAGACACAACAGTTTCCAAATACATAAAAATTGGTTATAAGGAGGTTGTGGAACCTCCATCATTTGAGATTTTTAACAGCAGGTTAGACAAACATCTGTCAGAGATGGTATAAAACAGATAATGTTTGGCCCTGCCATAAGTGGAGGAGACTGAACTAGATCTCAGAAGGTCCCTGCAGTCTGACGATTACATGATTCTGTGATTATATATTAGCACACAAGGGAGGTTAGAGCTAAGGCAAGAGCAAGACTGAAGGCAGTAGATCTTTACATATGAAGATCCACCAGCATATCCTCTTTGAATGTGAGTCACAAATGCTGACATTGCTACCACAGTCCTGAAACAATGCAGTCTGTGGCATGGTATATTCTTATCCCTCCCACATATACCTTCATAGGAAACCCCTGTGCTACCAAGCTACCCAGGATTAGTATAGGATATATGTATAGTAATTAGCCCTAATTATTTTACTGTATGAAACTTATTGTAGTTTTTGAAATTTAAGTTTTCTATATTTTAAAAACTGGACTAACATCTTTCCTCTTTTAAAGTATATTCTGTATGGAGACAAATATGCTTGCATAACATATTTAATATTTGTCTTTATTTTGATTATTTGCAACAAGATTTTTAAGACTTAGAAGTTCATCTGCTTCTATTGCTCATTCCTGTCTTTAAATAATAAATCATAATCCTCTGTTTATGTCATCATTAGTTAATGTGAAGATAAGTGTAATGTCAAAAAGATTATACAAATATTTCCAGTAATTAAAAAAGGAAGAAAATTACTGAAAATTTACACAATAGACTGCACAGGATTTCAAACTGTATAGAGAGGCATCAATGGCTCCTTAAATAATTAGACTTCCATTTTGCTTAATAAACAGGTTGTCTCTTAAAGCAAAAGAAAATTGTCAAATATAATTCAAAACTGAACTTCCTGTCTGAAAGTTTTCTGCATGCATCTCAGCTTTGTTGTCTAGGACTTCATTCTGCATACTTAAGATAACTTTTTAGGAATCCTACAAGTTATCTGTTTTGGGAGTTCATGTCTGAATTGAATTGCATCTTCTAATGTTCTGAATGAAGTATGGAATCTGCTGAAAAGCAGGGACATTGCTAGCACTGGGCATGGGGGGCGGGGTGTCTACCTTGTCTGTGAGCTCCTGTCTGCGACTCACCAGAGATGACGCAGCTGCCCCACTTGGAGCTTGCTCCTCGCCACTGGCCGGAGGCTGCAGGAAACCACAACATCCCACCACAAGCTCACAGGGCTCCCCCCCCCCAGGCTCAGGCATTGCCAAGCAGACTAGTCTCCAGCAGGTGCAGGACCCAGAGCTGGGTCCCACCTCTGCCCTGTCCTCCCAAGCTCCCCAGTCATTCCTTCTTTGCCACCTCATCCCTCCTGCACTCCCCTGCCAGGGTACCCCTGCTTTCCCTACCACTTCACAGTTTCAATGCCTTATCAAGCCAAAATTTGCTCACCACCCCTTGCACAGGAAAAGAATTGAAATGTGGCAGCTTGCCGAAAAAGGGTGGACATCCCTGAGATAGAGGGTTAGGAGCTTGATTTTTTTTTTTTTCTCCATTCCTGGGCACTGTGGCTCTTCCCTAAGCTACATGATTGCCATGGTACCAGGTTTCCTGGAACAATATATATGGTATGTGAAGTATTTTATAGGGCTCACATATTTCATTATATGGACCTCCATTTGTCTTGTGGGAACCTTTAAAGTATGTCAAATCATGGTTACTTTTAAACTGGAGAGCAGCATCTAGCACTTAGGGTCTCTCAAGAAAGAGTGGCCTTCAAGATGAAGGTGCAGCAATGAAATCAATGTGGCAGACAATGGAAAAATATTAGTTGATTTTATAAACTATTTTGTTGAAGTTAGCTTCAACCAAAAATGTATGTATGTTGATATTAATGAGAGTTTGCGTATCTATGTTTTACTACAAGCGATAAATGCAGTTTTGTGTTTTTGTTTGTCTTGATTGTTTCTGCTTATGCTTTGCATTGTGTTCAATCAATTACATATCACATTTTATTTATCACGTTGTTAAGCACAATACTTACTGTTATGCAGTGTTTGCTAGTTTGTGACAATAATTGCTATAGACATAAACACCATTTAAAATTATAAATATTTTTATGGAGTGATAATGATGTATATGATACTGTAAAGTAGTTCCAAATGCCTACTTGGGCTGGGGCCCACATGCATGAAGGTGTCCCAGACAATACAGGAAGGGGCCCCAGAGATTAAAAAGGTTCCATAGCTCGTCAAATTATATTTTAACCACTGATGTAAGGCTGGATTTGGCCCAGACCACAGCTGCAGACATGGGGCCAGGCTGCCACACCATCGGCAGCCAGATCCAGCCCCAACCAGGGCCAGGGGTGCAGAGCTGTGCTGCCGCAGTGGTGACAGCCCTGACCCTGGCCAGGGACAAGGTGCTAGATTGAGACTAGGAACTGGATCAGGCCCGGGGGGCAGAGCTGGCATGGCAGGTAAAGGAGGGTTGGGCCCAGGCCCAGGCCATTCCATGAGAGGTTTTGGACACCAGTGATTTCCCTGCTGAAAAGTCAAAAGAACATGATTCTAGAAAGACTAAATCATGTAACAGCATAATGTTCACAATCCACCTCACTAACCAGACATTTCACGATGAACCCTCAAAGTAGCACAGTAAGTAAGGAATTATTACTCAAAAGATAAGAATCTTTCTGCACACTGCTCCTATGAACAATCCCATTTGTAGTAAAGTGCTCTCAAAATAATTTGTTAGTGTGTACATTTTAAGCTTAACCTGGGGAAAATGGATTAGAATCAAGCTCCTGTGTGCTCTGTGGAAAGGACAACTTAAATTATACAGCAAGGCACCTGTATTCTGCAGCAATCTGGTAGAGGATACTTGAGATTTTGCAATAGCTTCAATGAACTGAATAACTGAAGCTTTTATTGACTTAAATATGACAATAAATAATGCAGTCACTGGAGTATTGCATCTAATTTATTTTGATATTGCATTCAATTAATTTTATGGTGTACTGAATGTTTTAATTATCAATGTATTGCAGATTTTTAATTGAAAAATTATATATAAATTGTAGAAGCTATCAAGATGGAAGCTAGAAATCTGGAAATGGGATTTACTATTTTGCAGTGGTGCTATAAGTACAAAGTAAGTGAATTTTTTATATCAGTTTTCACTGCGGAGGATGTGAGGGAGATTCCCATATTTGAGCCATTCTTTTGAGATGACAAATCTGAGGAGTTGTCTCAACTTGAGGTGTCAATAGATGCTTTGGAACCAATTGATAAATTAAACAATAAGCCATGACGCTAGATGATACTCACCCAAAAATTTTAACGGAAATCAAATGTGAAATTGCAGAACTACTCACTATCATATGTAACCTATTGCTTAAGTCAGCCTCAGTACCAGATAACTGCAGGAATGCTAATATAATGCCAATTTGTTAAAAAGGCTCCAGATATATTCCTATCAATTACAGGCTAGTAAGCCTAACTTCAGTATTGGGCAAATTAGCTGAAACTATAGTAAAGAACAGGTACAAAGGGATCACACAAACAGGGCCATAATTAGGCCAAGGAGAACAGGGCAAAGTCTCAGGTGCCGAATTCTAGAGGGCGAAGGGATGGATCTGGTTCCCTGCGGCAGCTGGGGATGGATCTGGATCCATCCCCAGCCTCTGCGGGGAGCTGGATCTGTCCCTTGTGCCCTCTAAAATTCAGTGCCTGGGACTTCCAGTGCTGCTGGGGCTTCCCACACCATCTGCAGTTTGCCACCACCTTCCAGAAGTGGCTGCAGACAGATCTAGTTCCCTACTGCTCCATGGCATGCCCACATCTTGAATATTTTATGCAGTTCTGGTTGTCCTCATTTTGAAAGTCATCCCTTTAACCAATAGAAAGTGATCCAGTAAAAGATATTACCTCACCCACCTTGTCTGTCCCATCTCAGAAAAGGGATATTAAAATTGAAAAAGATACAGAGAAAGCAAGGGTTAAAATACGTGGAAACAGCTAGGAACACTATTCCAGGGCCCCACAAATCTGATGGGCCAGAGTTCCAGGGCCCAGATTCCAGAATCTAGAAGAGGCTGGGTAAGAGTCAACAGTGTGCCCTTATTGCCAAGAAGGTTAACAGCATATTGGTCTACATTAGCCGGAGCATTTCAGCTGGTCGAGGGAAGTGACTATTCCCATCAATTCAGTGACCACATTTTCTATATTCTGTGATCCCTCAATACATAGATATGAAAGAAAAAACTTTCATATTTTTATGGTGATGCAAAGAGTTTGGCTAGAGCTAGAGAGAGGGATGAACATCTGTCTTAAAAATATTTCCTGTAGATTTTTAAGAGACTTTATGTGAATATATAATAATATTCAGATTTGGTAGTAAAGTTTATGGGCACAACAAGATATACAAGCATTGCTGGAGTGTACAGATGAGACAGGACCTTTAAGTGTCTGTCAGACTACGCAGAACAGGGCTTCAGACTGTGTTTGGGATTTGTTCATTAGTCATTAATCACTCTTAATCTGTTATTACAGAATCACAGAACTGGAAGGGACCTTGAGAGTTCATTTAGGTCCAGTCCCCAGTATTTTGGCAGGACTATGTATTAGACCTGATAGGTGTTCATCTAATCTCTTCTGAGAAATGGTCAGTGATGGAGATTCTACAGCTAATCTAGGCAATTTATTCCAGTGCTTAACTACCCTGACAGTGAAAAAGTTGTTCCAAACATCTAACCTAAACTACCCTTGCTGTAGTTTAAGACCATTGCTTTTGTACTATCCTCAGACGTTAAAGAGAACAATTTTTCTCTCTCCTCCTTGTAATAACCTTTAATATACTTGAAAACTGTTATCATGTCTCCTCTTCTCCAGACTAAACAAATACAACCTTTTCAATCTTCCCCCCATAGGTCATTATTTTCTAGGCCTTTAATAATTTTTGTTGCTCTTCTCTGGCCTTTCTCCAATTTGTCCACATATTTCCTGAAATGTGGCACCCAGAACTAAACACAATACTCCAACAGAGCTCTGATCATCATAAAATAGAGCAGAATTACTGCTCATGTCTTGCTTACAGTGCTCCTGCTAATATATCCCAGAATGATGTTTGCTTTTCTGCAAGTGTTACGCTATTGACTAATACAGTGGGGAACCATTAATGCACAACCTGTTTGCGTGCAGATCCGGTTACCATGCGCTCTGGTCATGTCCCCCGAAGCCATCAACTTAACGCATGGGACTCACTAATGCGCAGTGCCTAAAGGTGGAAGTTGGCCTGGGCACGGAAACACGTGAAGTGAGTAACAACTTAAGGAGTCCCACGCTAGCTAAAAGGGGAAGTTGGCCTGGACATGGAAACAGATAGAGTGAGCCTTATTAGTGCTGCACTCTTATTTATTTATTTATTTATTTATTCACTGCAGTCCCGTTTGCACGCAGTCTGTTTAACGCATGATCGCGGGGGCTTGTCCTCCGACACCCATGCATTAACAGGTCTCCACTGTATTTCTCTTGCAATCCACTCTATCCCTAGATCCCTCTCTCTAGTGTTCCTTCCTAAGCAGTCATTTCCCATTTTATGTGTGTGCTGGTCATTTATGTTGGTAGACTCAATGCTAACTAATGTAATGCCCTCTTTGCCATGTTGTTTTTCTCTCAGTCTTGCTGGTATGGCTGAGGGGGTTTTTTGGGAAGGAGCAGTTCTTTATCAGTTTTTGATTAAAAGTATTTTATGAATCCTGATAATCTGAGGAAAATATCTTTTCTTCACTCTTTTGTATTTTGGATCCTAGAATAGAAAGCATATTTCTGTCTTTAAACCTCTCAGTCATGATGATTATATAAACCAGTCCAAACCCAGTGAAGACCTGCTTTGAGCTTCCAGGTTTCCACTGTAGTTTATAGATTGATTCTGTTTTAGTGAGAGTCTACTTTAATATTTCACATTTCACTGTAATAAGGTAGTACCTACCAGCATAATTGTTCTAGGCAGGGAATCATAGGAATCTAGCTAGTTATTTATGATTTGTTCTTCCTAATGACTCTCATATACTTCTCTTTATATGTTGAGAATGTTTCAGTTTTGAGTGTGACTGTTTGCTTTGTTGGTCAGGAGACTGGAGTTGTTGAACCTGGAGTGTGGTGATATAGAAGAGCTGATCATGTTTTGATTTGGATATAATTGTCCACTTCTAATACTTCGGGGTTGCAGGAAGTTTTAACTACTTTGTTGAGATGTTATCAAAAGTTAAATGTTTTAATTTAGCCTCCCACTGTGTGGATTAGCAGGAGAAATTGACCAAATTCTATTCGGCAGACATGCTTGCTAGAGCCCCTATGCAGATAAAGTATTTGTATAAAGTATTGCAGATACAGGTTTTCTGTTCAGGTTTGATCCTAATCATTGTAAGAAGATGCTAAAATTAGGCCCCAGACTTCACTCCCACATAGTAGAATAGGTTGGCATATATGATCTTATAGTTTTAAATAAACCCTTCAATAAAACTGTTGCTATTTGGTGAAACATACACGGATCCCAGTGGCACTTTTAAAAAAACTAACAAATTTATTTATCACATTAGCTTTTATGGGTAAAATAAGTGAGATTTTACCGATGAAAGCTCATTCAATAAATGAATTTATTAGTTTTTAAAAGTGCTACAGAGCTCCTTCTTTGTTTTGATAAACTAGACAAACATGACTACCCCTTTGGAATTTAAGTGATAACAGTTTATTTAGACCCAGTGAACAACATCAACTGTCCCTCTGTTCTGCTCCATATAGGTATTTCCAAGGCACAGAATAAATTGCAGACCCAAACTGGGAACTTAAATCATAACATTACAATCTTGTTCCCATGCACACACCACTTACCATCTCTAAAGTCTCTCCAAGACTGGGATTAATCTCAGAGACTGAACTGTAAAACAGAGGACTTTAAAAATGTATCATTGTGTAACCCATGCCTGCTTGGTGTGGTACTCTGTTCCCCTCTCATGGCAGGTAGCCTTCCTTGGCATTGATGAGTCTGCTACAGCCTTAGCTAAGGGTCATGTGGCTTTTAGTTCATACATTAGAGTAGAGGTTTACACACTATGCTTCTGTGGTCTCAGATTTGATCCTGTCCAACAACAATCACTGTTACAGTTGCTTCTGTGGAAATAGTTGAAATATGAACAATAACCACTTGCTTTTTCCCTCTGATTTCCAGGCACCGCCAGCAGTTACAGACTATGACTGGGGCCTTTTAGCACTGGCTGAGCAGCTGTTCAACCAGAGGGGGAAAAAACAGCAGTCTAAGGATGGAATGTTTGGAGCCATCCCTGTAGACTCACAGAAAAACCAGAGTACTACAGAGAGCTGAATGGTATTTTTGAAGTCTGAAAAGAAGAAAGACAGGTGACTACCCAGAAACAGCAGTTAAGTGGCTCAGGACAGCGGTAACATAATTTCAAATGAAACAAACAAGGAGTCCTGTGGCACTTAAAACTAAAATATGTATTTATTGCATGAGCTTTCGTGGGAGAAAATGCCACTTCATGAGATGCTAACTAAAACTAACTAAAAAGTTAGTTCGAACTAAAAGAAGCACAGCTAGTTCGAACTAACTTTGAACTGCTTAGTTCGGACTAAGCAAGTCCAAATTAAGCAGTTAGATGTAGACATAGCCTTAAAGACTAATGAATTTATTTATTGCATGAGCTTGCATGGGCAAAAATCCCACTTCGTGAGATGCTTGAAGATGGAGAAATGCAGATAAATGAGAGGAAATTAAATGCAGGGAAGTGTAAGTCATAGGATCAGGTCAGACTGTTAAAGCAAATTAGTGCAGTTGTTTAGATTCAAACAGTGGACCACAGCATATAGGAGGGCAGTGAGGGAAGAAGGAAAGTAAAATTACCTGTTGTAAGGGGAAAAGAAAAAATGTAGTTGCTATTTAACCCTACACTGACTATGTCAAATCTGCACATGAATTCCATTTCTGCGTTTCTCCTTGAAGTTTTGATTTGTTGTCCATTTGCCTTCCCTGCATATATTTCCCACCCCCCATCCATCTGTACTTTCTCCATCATCAAGCATCTGATGAAGCGGGATTTTTCTCCCACAAAAGCTCATGAGTTAAATAAATTTGTTAGTCATTTAAAAGTTCCACTAGACTCCTTGTTTGTTTTGTCTGGCTCCTTGTGGCAGGTCAGAACAACTAGCAGTCTTCAGTCCATCTCTCAGGTTGGGGCAGACAGAATCAGGTTCATCCCCTCTGGACAGGACAGAGCAATTGCAGTCAATAGCCTGGAAGGAGCAGACAGCAGCCAGGCTGAAGCCCTCTGGGCTAGGGTTACTAGATACCAAAGCATGGAAAGGAGGACAGGGAAGTACGAAAAGGAGAACATTGGAAGACACATGGAGAAAATGTACTATTAATGCAATAGTCTTCTGGTTTTAGGGTTTTACCTTTCCCCTAAAAATAGGGTGTTCCAGGACATTCCAGCATACTTTAACCCCTGTAAGTAAAAAGCCAGACAAAACCACATATTTTTAAAATACCTGCCACCGGAAGACATGAAAGTAAAAAGGAGGACATGTCCTCCTTTTGCCTGACATCTGGTAGCCCTACTCTGTCAGAGCAGCAGCACTTCATGGCCAGGATAGGACAGATTGCAGACAAAGGAAGGCCATCTGGCATAAGGTGGGTAAAGTGCCACTCCTGGGGTGAAGTTGCCAGCAGGAGGTAAGAGAATCTGGGCCCACCATACTCTACAAGGTCCCACCATGGTTAGGGTCCTGGTAGGGAATCCTGCTACTGCATAAATGTGGATCCTGCCAAACACACTGTGATTTCAGACAACAAAACTGAACTAATGTCTGGTTTCTCTGGGCTACTTCTTACCTCTGTAGGGCTCTGTGGCTCATGGGTCCTTGTCTCCTCAGTGTACTCAGGAGCTAGCAATCCCAACAGCTTCCCACCCTCAGGGCCCTCTTCCAGGCGCAGAGGTTGGTACAGCTCTGTCCCTGATGCAGGGGTCAGCAGCAAGGCACAGGTGTCCAGCTCCTTCCTTGTCTGTGGCTCAACTGAGCTGGGGACCCCATCTCTTATGCTTTCTGTTCCACCCCTCTTCTTCTAGTGTAAGAAGTGGGTAGGGCAGGGAGTGGTTCCTTCATGTCATCCTAGGACAGAGGCCACTCTGCCTCATTACAGAACCCAGCACATTCCAACCATCCAGGGCACTTGGCAACTATGAGCTGCCCTGACACCAAACTCCAGAAAGCATTGTTATGTGTTGTCCTCATACATGCAAAGCCTTCAGCCACCTCTTGAACACCGTCGGTGCATCCTGTGGTGTCACAAGATGCCATCAAGTGTTTTGCAACCTGCAAAAGGTTGAGAACCACTAATCTAGCCAGCTTTTTATTCATTTTATAGTCCATTCACCCAACCCATACTTCTTTAACTTGCTGATAAGAGTAATGTGGGAGACAGTATCAAAAGTTTTTCTAAATTAAAGGTATATTATGTCCACCACTTTTCCCACTTCCACAAAGCCAGTCATCCCATCATAGAAGGTTTGGTCAGGCATGGCTTATCCTTAGTGAATCTATGATGGCTGTTCCTGATCACCTTGCTCTCTTCCGTGCCTCATAATGTACTCCTTGAGGACCTGCTCCATGATTTTTCCACAGACTGAGGTGAGGCAGACTAGTAGGTAGTTCCCCAGATCCTCCTCCTCCTCTTTTTTGAAGATAAGCACTACATTTGCCTTTTTCCAGTCATCTGGGACCAGGGCCATAACTAGGGGTTCGGGCACCAAGGGCAAGCAGCCCCAAAGCCTCCCCCCCCAGCTGGATCAGGGCCCATCTGTCCAGCAGCTGGGGGGGGGGTGTAGCCAGGGATTTTTGTCCCAGAATTATTTGAACTCATAAGTGAAAATGGCACAGGCAAACTGATAGGAAAAACCCCTTTAAAAGGTTCAGGTTAATCCTTAGCTAGGAGTAACACAAGTGTTAACTTAGTTACAAAGTAATAGTTATAATTAAGATACTTTTGGAAGTAATTAGTAAGTGTAACAAATGTAGCATTCAACAAGGATTCGTGACTGACAGCCCTTTTCAGACTTTTAAGGAGGACCCCCTTGTACATTCTGTCCTAAGACCTATTCTATCTTAGAGTGCCACCTTAAATTCCATTTCACTCCTTAGAACTCACCCCTCCCCTACCCATAGCCACTCCCTACAACTTGCCCCTCCTCTACCCAAAGATGATGTAATTTTCTAAAACTAGCAGTTTGACTCATTTTTCCCCTCCCTCACTCATGCTGGAGCATGTACAGGGCTATGACTCATCCCCCCCCCCCCCCCCCCCCCGCCTTCTAGGGGTATAAAAAGGGAAAAATCTGCTGCAGCAACTTTGGCACTCAGCCAAGCTGCACCAAAGAGGACCCAAAGAGGACCCTGAGGAGCCCCCATAGCCCAGTAGCTGAGGACATTGAGGGACCTGAGAGGCCCAGCAGCTGAAGACCACAGAACGACACTGAGCAAGTGACAGGCTGAGCAGACTACCTCACACAGCCCGGACTTCTACATTTAACTCTGGTAAGACATCAAGGGATCCCAGGGAGGTTAATTAATTGAATCTAGATCTATATAGACTAGATTAGATCACATCAGAGCAGAGCCAGCACGCAGACTGGAGAAGCAGATGACGAGGCTGAACCAGATATGACTGGAGACCTGGACATCGCGGAGACCAGCCAACAGTCTGGGAACAGCCTGAGTGAGGAGCAAGTTGACTAGTGCCAGAACGGACTCAGGGACCCAACCCTGACTGGACCCGTTTCTCGAGCATCCGTAAGACACTGGCTTCGCTAAAGGATCTGGACAGCTCAGCTAACTGAGTCCTGACTTATATGTCCAGACTCTGAGGTGAACCTCTGATTCTGACAGAGCAGGCTAGGGTGGTTCAGAGGGATACGTGAGGTGCTGTAAGTAGAAGAGTGCTTGGGCTGTAAAGCTGAGTGAGTGCAGTGTAACCAAGATGGGCTTATATTCACCCATTCCACAAATGACTGGCCATCATTTGTTTAATGCTATAGTTTATTAAGTATTTAGGTATTTGTAAGGATTTTGTGATTTTTAATGTATTTTAATGTATTTGCCATAGAATGTTAAGTTTGTACTTATGTTCATATCATTTTACATACTGTTACGCAGAAAAGCAACATTCTATTTAACTGTCATTCTGCTATGCTCACTGTGAGAAATTGTCATTGACTGTTAAGATTAATATTTTCAGTTCTTGAATTTCATTGTAATATTTTAACCAAAAATAAATGTTAACACTAGGAGCATCGCTGGCGCTGGGCTTATGGGGTTCAAGCCCCAAGTCCCATCATCCAAACCCCAGGTCTTTCCCTGGGTCAACGGCGCTCCTGGTTAACACTCATTTTCGAAGAATTTATTGCTCTATGTCTGTTCTTGATCGGCACGCTGTAGCTGTAGTTTCCACCAGGGAGGTTCACCTATTTAGGCAAGCAGACCACATTGAATTTATCCCAGAGCGAATATTGTCATTGTCCTTGGGTATGTCCACACGTCTCTTTTAAATCAAAATAAAAAGAGACGTCATTTTGAAATAAAGCTTAAACTCACTTTAAAGCAAAACGCCCATTATTTTGAAATGGTTATTTTGAAATAAAGCTGTTTGGACATGTTATTTAAAAAAAAACGTTATTTCAAAATAACATGATTTGACCTTCCTCCCAGGGTACACAGCACCAGAAAGGAGGAAGTGCCATCCCCCCGCATGGCAGGCAGCGTACTTAAGGGTTTCAAGGAGCATGGCAGCACGTGGCTCTGGTGGCACACAGGGGAGACACCATGCCCCTGTTTGGAGCAATGAAGAGGTCCAGCGTCTCCTCCACATATAGAGGAGGCAGGACATCCTTGTCCGGTTCCGTGCCAGCCACAAGAACCGGGATGTCTATGTGGAGATAGCCGCAGAGCTGTCTGTGCAGGGCCATGAGCACACTATGGAGCAGGTGCACTCAAAAATCAAGACCCTGCGGCAGGACCATGCCCACACCATTGAGGCACACCAGCTCCAGGGGGCAGCTGGCAGCGTCACCTACCCGTTCTATGAAGAGCTCTAGGAGTTCCTAGGGGCAGAGCCCAGTGGCCTCCCAGCTCGGGCCATCAACCCCAGGCAGCCCTCCAGCACAGGCTTACCCCAGGAGGGACGGGATGGTGACTCTGAGGCATCCCACCATGTTGGTGATGCCAGCCAGCCTGCTGTCACACCAATGCCACCACCAGAGGCTGCACCAGGGACACCAGAGCTCTTCCCCGTCCCAGAGAAGGGGACTGGCACCGCCGAGGAGGAGGTGGGGACTAGCGACGTGCCAACCCCCTTGGAGTCCGAGGCAGAGGAAGGAATATCCAGGCAGACATCTGGAGCCCCTGTTGGTGAATCTTCCTCTCCCATACATGCAGGCAGGGCTGAGCCTGCCCAGGTCACGGGCAGCAAGGGAGCACAGACAGGGACATGCAGATCATAGGGCTGGGGGGTGCAGAGGCCCTCCCATGGGCACAGGTGCCTAAGGGACATGTGTAACCAGGGTCACAGGCCCATGCATGCGTGGGGTTGCTCAAGAGGGGGTGGAAGTACAAAGATGCAACTGCATCTTGGGCGGGGTGGAGAGCATACAGGCCACGCCCCTGGCAAGTGGCCTTGGGAGACTCCCCAGAGCAAGTCTTGGGTGACTACAGCTCACCACTGTGGGCACTGCTAGGCCATGCATGCCTCCGGGGCAATGTCCAACAGGACCCAGATCCAGAAGCCTGCTAACGGTTAGGGCAGAGGCGTGTGCTGCAGACAAGCTGCATACAGGCAAGGCCATCAGGCAGCAGGGGCCAACCCTGTTTTGTGCTTCCCCCCAGTAGTTCAGTCAGCCACTCGCCATGCTGCTGCATGGAGCCCACCAGCCACCCCAAAACCGAGGAGAAGGAGGGGCCACCGGACATGAGGAGAAATCCTGGCCAGCCTTGTGGACCTGGGCCACCAAGTGGAGGACTCTGCCCTGGCTTGGAGACAACAGCAGGCCTGTCACCAGGATGCTGCCCTCTGTCTGCTGCAAGATGCGGTGACCGCCGATGACCGCGTGGTCGCTGCACTCAAGCGGCAGGCCTTGGCTATGGAGCGCCTGAGCACTGCGGTGCAGGACGTCACTGAGAGTGTCCAGTGCGTTGCAGACCACACGATCACTCCAGCAGCCGATAGAGGTCCACCCATGGACCCTCAAGTCCCTCGTCAGAGCCGGCCCCAGACCCGGGGTGGCCGTGGGCAGGGACATGGGATGCTATCCCAGGACCCCCACACAGGCCCCACATAAGGACTCCCCTCCCACTCAGGCTCCCCAACCCCCCACCCCACTCCTGTCTCCCAGTTGCAGGCCCTCCCCCCCATCTCTCCCCACAGTTCAACATCCCCTAACCCTCCCCAGCCCTTCTTTGCGCCAACCCCCCATGTTATGTTCAATAAACAGTTTCTGACACATATTAGTGCATGTGTGTGTTTTTATTGGGTGTGGTTCACAGTGCGGGTGGATGGGTGGGGGCTGGCTGTGGTAGAACAGGAGAGAGGGTGGTGTGGCAGGGCAGGCCTGGCCCTCAGAGTTCTTCTGTGGCAAAAACATTCATGAGTGCATCACAAACTGTGATTGCCCTGTGTGACACTCGCTCCTGTGGGGCCATGGGTGCAGGTTGTTCATACTGGCCACGGATGAGCTGTGCCTTGGCCTCCCAGGCAGCAGCAACAGTCTCCCCCTGCAGCTCACAAAAGTTATGCAGGGCCACGCAGGCACTGATGACCTCTGTGGTTGTCTCCTCTGCAAGGTGGAGGTGCGTAAGGAGGCACCTCTATCGGGCCTTCAGCCGGCCAAATGCCCGTTCAACCACCTGGCAGCAGGGGCTCACATGGCGGTTGAAAAGCTGCCGGCAGGCATTGAGGGACCCTGTGTACAGGCACATGAGCCATGGGCAGAGGGGATCAGCTGCATCGGCAACAATGAGGACGGGCACCTCTACTCCTCCACCATTGATGTTATGGGGGGGAAGAAGGCACCTGCCTCCATGCCCCTGTATAGGGCAGAGTTACAGAGGACCCTCGCATCATGCGTCCTCCATGGCCATCCCACGTAACAGTTTTGCAAGATGCCCCAGTGGTCCATAAGGGCCTGCAGGATAACCGAGTAGTACCCCTTCTGGTTCCGGTACTCGGCGGCTCGGTGCTCTGGGGCTCTCACGGGGATGCACGTGGCATCCGGTATCCCAGCGCAATTGGGAAATCCAAGGGTGGCCATGTTGGCAATGGTGTCCTGCAGCTCTCCTTGAGTGATGAGGCTTGGGAGCAGGATCCTGTTGATGGCCCTGGTGACTTCTAGCAGCACATTGTCAATGGTGGACCTCCCTATGCCAAAGAGGTGCACCACGGATCTGTACGACTTGGGAATGGCCATCTTCCAAAGAGCAATGGACACTCTCTTGTCAACAGGGATAGCTGGTCTCATGCTGGTGTCCCTTCAGCGCAGGACTATGGCAAGTTTCACAACTAGGTGGTTGAAGCTCCCCATGCTCATGCCAAGATTCCTCCGCCACTGCTCGTCACCCCAGGTTCTGAGCACTACCCGCTCCCACCACTCTGTGCTGATCTCCTGGGCCCAGATCAAATGAGGCACAGAGGGGGGAGGGGAACTAGGGCTGCTCTGAGGCCCAGTGAGGTAATAGCCTGGGGCACAGCCTGGGCACCATCAGAGTCTGTGAGCAAAGTGTCCCACAGCAGGAGGACACTCTGCAGGTGAGCAGCGGGTCTATTCACAGCACGGTGATGGCTAGGAAGCCAGGCAGCATCCATCTCTCTGTCCTGCAGTCTCCTGCTAGCCAGAACGGACGGGGAAGTGAGGTCGGTACCTGCTTTTATAGGATGGGCTGTCAACATGGCTGTCAACATGGCCTAGAGAGGGGGCCATGTTGCCACACCTCCCATTCTGCCCCTCTCCTGAAGCAAAATAGCAAGTTGTGTCTAGACATGCTATTTCACTTTGAGGTTTTCCCTTAATTTGATTTAAAATTTGCTTATTTCAATTTAAGTTATTTCGAAATAACAATTTTATTTTGATTTAGCTTACTTTGAAACAACTTATTTTGAAATAACCATCTATGTGTGGACATAGCCCTTAAGTAGAAGAAAAAGGAAAACAGCTTTAACAGCCAAAGGGTTTAAATTCTGGGGTAACAGGGTGACCCTACCTCACCAGCAGCCAGAACCAGTCAGAGTGGTCCCTTCCCCACTGTGGCCAGAGCCAGGTGGGGGGGTCACTTCCCTGCTGGTAGCCAAGTGCAGCCAGGGCTGGGGGGTGTGCCTTCGCTGTGATAAACTGGGCGGCAGGGAAAGCACCTCCTGCCTGGCTCTAGCAGCTGTGAGCTGGGTGGCAGGGAAAGACCCCACTGCCTGGATCTAGCGGTACCGGAAGCCCTGGAGCCTAATTTTAGAAGGTGTAGGGCACTGATCCAGCTCCCTGCTGCCGTTGGGGCAGCAGGGAACCCGATCTGTCCACAGCTGCCGCCAGAAGGTGGCGGTGATCGCCAGGCAGAGCCAGAAGCTGGAGTTTCCAGGGCTGAATTTTAAAGAGGACTAGGGGGCAAGCCCCAGGCAGAGCCAGAAGCAGCAGCAATTTTAGATGGTGCAAGGGACAGATTCAACTCCCCGCAGCAGCGGGGACAAATCTGGCTCCTTGTGGGCAGCAAAGATTTGGATTCATCCCACATTTCAGACGACCCACTGGTTTTTTTGCACTACACTTGATCCGTCCCCTGCGCCCTCTAAAATGCCGCACCTGGGGCTTTGCCCCACTTGCCTCGGCCTAGTTACGGCCCTGTCTGGGACCTCCCCCAGTGATCACAAGTATTCAAAGATAATAGACAATGGCTCTGCAGTCACATCAGCCAACTCCTTCAGCAACTTCAGATGCATTGCATCCAGCCCCATGGAGTTGTGCCTGTCCAGTCTTTCTAAACAGTCCTGAGCCTATTCTTTCAGCACTGAAGCCTGCTCACCTCCTCCATTTTGTGATGCCCAATGTAGTACTCTGGGAGCTAGTCTTGGCTGTGAAGACAGAAGCAAAAATATCATTGAGTCTTTGACCCAGAAGTCCACTGGCTTCTGGTATGTATACTACAATAAACAGCAAGAAAAATCCCATGGTGCACACAGCTCTGCAGTCAAGAAAAGGACCGTGGGATACTTGGTCAACATGTCATATGCTTAGTGTGTACTAAGCACTCACCATCTGTACACACTGATGTGTATTGAGGGAGGGCACAGTTGGGTACATGCTATTAATGTGACTTATTTATTGCACACCCATTAGTGCACATCAACTCAATGTGAACTACACACCTTGCACAGAAAAGTCCTTAGATATTTGTATAATAGTGTTTTCTATCCAATTCCTAAAGAAGAGTTAGCTACATAGCAAAAGCCACCATTTTAATTCCCAACTTACTCTGTAGTTCGGGAGAGGCCAAGTATAAAATGCGTGTAGTGAAATATTATTTTAAACCTAAAAGTAGCTCAAGAAGGCTAAGGCTAACAAAATGAGTGGATGCTTTAATGCAAAATTAGCACCAGACCTTATGGTTTGTTCATGCAAAGGCTTACTTGGAAAAGGTCTCCAGTTACCTTCTCGCATTGATAACATTGTGTGAATGCCTACATATCAAAAGGGTCCTAGTTCAAATTTTGTCTGTATTAACAAGAAAAATGGATATACATCCAGCCACTATATGGAAAATATATTCATTAGCTGACAGGTTTAGTGTCAAGACACTCATCAGCAGTCATTACAACTATTACAGTACATATGTTTGTTACAAACCCCTCTACTCACCACTGGAGGCACATCAACTTCTTGTCCTAGGGATTAGTTCTTTCGGTCTGACTCCCTTTTCTTGCCATTCTTCAATTTATTGTCTCATTTGATCACTTAACAGTCACTTTCTTGCTCCTCAGGAGCTGCCATACCTCATCTTTGTGGTTATGTTCTCCACCCAAGAGTCTCTAAGGAATTAATTTGGTTCAGAGATGTGGACTCCATTTTGGTTTGGAATCCATCTTTGTTTGGATTGTCCTCCATTTTGAAATGCCTTCTTTATGGACACTTCCCACTCTTTTAAGCTAAAGTTAGGAAACCAAAGGTAGAAAAATCCAGAATCTGTTTAGAAACAGAAGGGCATATATATGCACAACTGACGCAGCTTGGGGCTGTTTGTTCCGCTGACATGAGCTCAAGTGGTCTCCTGAGACAGGAAGAGAGAAGCTGTGGTCCCCTGAAGAAGCTAATCATCGGAGCAAGGTCCCATGTGTTCCATCCCTGGCTTATCTCATCCTGTATTCGCATACTATCTCCTGATCCTGGTTTCTTCTTCCTACCCATCCTATACCTGACTGTTGGTGCTCATTTGAGAGACCAATGATGACATACTGAACCCCTTTTTGGTTACTACTCAACAGTTTGTTTATGGGTAAGGGCTTGAGTTTTATGCCTGCCTCCTCTCCAACCTCTGAGCATTGTTTATCTTCTGTTTTTCTTTGTCCCATAATAAATACTTATCTGCTTTTCCTTAAAGGAGTCTGTCATATAATTGCAAAACCAGCCTGCAGATTCAAATACAGGAAAAGGAGTACAAACCTGAGGGAGGGGTTGTGATTTGACTTAATTAAAGATTTATTTTCCCTATATCCCCTTTAGATAAGGTATTCCTCTTGTCTTTGGAGTAACAAGTCCTCCCCTTGAAGTACTATCACAGTTCTAATACTGCCCTCACTGAGCCAATCCTGCCATAGTTAGAACAAAGGGATCTGGACATTCTTAAAGTTCACTGTCAAGATTGTGGCATTCACATAGTGGCTAATAGGGGAACCAAGGCCCACCCGTCACTCTGGGTTCCAGTCCAGGGTCTCTATCTACAGCAAGAAAAGTCTATAATAAAAAATCTTCCCTGCTACGTCTCTCAACTATTTCTTACCTTACTTACTTGCATTCTCCATCCTTGTAGTCAAACCCCTATTTCCTGGGTCTGCTAGACAAACTGTTCCTTTAGGGCAGGGCTCGCCAAACTATGACCCACCAGCAGGCGGGCATGTTGGGGAAGGGGCCCCAGGGGTCAGGGAGCCAGTGGGCAAGTCAGGGAAGGAAGTTGGGGAGCCAGCAACCAGGTGGCTCAGGGATCTGGCCCACTAGTAATTAAGTAAAAGCAGATTTGGCCCTCAGGTGAAAAAGTCTGGAGACCCCTGCTCTAGGGTTCAACTACCTCTCTCTCCCTTGTCCAGGGGTTAAAGTAATCCAGAAAGCAGTTCTGGGGCCCACAAATTTCATTGGAATACATGTTCTGTTCTGCCCTGGTCCAAGAACTGTGGCCAGACTGGGCAGAGTTTTCAAATCTCCCACCCTGAGCATGCTCAGCTGCATGCTTAGGGCGGGAGCAGCCTGGCCAGGACCAGCTGTGGCCAGGTAAGGTGAGGCAAAAGGGAGGGTTGGGGAGTCAGCAGGTGGGTCAGGGAGCCAGCAGGTGGGCTGGTCTGGGAAGGCAGCAGGGGGGTTGGGGAGCTGGCAGGGGGGAAGGTGCCCAGTGGTTGGGGAGCTGGTGGGGAACAAGACCAGGGGTTGGGGTTGGGGAGCTGGCTTGGCGGGGTTCCTGGGGAAGAGGTCTGGGGGTGTCAGGGAGCTGACAGGGCAGGGAAGAGGGCCAGGGTTAGGAGCCAGCAGGTGGGTGGGTGGAGGAGTCAGCAAATTGGGGAAGGGGGCTGGGGAACCCCTTGTCAGGGAAGGGGCCAGTGGTTAGGGAGTCAGTGAGTTGGGAAATGGGGCCTTGGAGCTGGTGGGCAGGCAGGTCAGGCATTGGGGAAGGGTCCTGGGGGTCAGGGAGTCAGCAGGTCAGGGAAGAGGGCCAGGGCCAGGGCCAGGGTCAGGAGCTGGTGGTTGGGTGGATCAGGGAAGAGGCTGTGGGTCAGAGAGCTGGAGGACAGATGGGTTGTGAAGGGTCCCAGGGGGTCAGGGAGTCACGGGATCTACATGGGTGATTATATGTTTCATCGGTCAAACGTGGCAAAATATTTTTTTGCTTGTGCTTGGAAGGTGAATGATTCATGAAATTATTTTATTTTTCTAGATTATTTGCCCCCTCTCTTTGTTCCCATTTTGTTGATTCCATGTTAATAATGATAATACTCTGCTGAATGGAGACAGCATCTTTTCCATAGCAGAGCTGAGGAATCATGCACATTTCCCAGTTGTTCTAGAGACTAAAATGTGAATTATTTAAAATCTGTCTTATTGCACAGTGCTTATTTGCCCTGTATGTACATTCCACAGACTGACTCACTGCTTACAGGAAGCAACTACCAATTTCTTCCTAAAAGGTCCAGTCAAATGGAGCTTTGAAACTGCTCCCACTTTGGGGATGACCAAGTACAACAGATAGTTCTTGGTAGTTTAGATTTTTGTCTTTTTATTGTCCTGATCTTTTTTAATATCTGGATTTGATTTATTAAACTGAGCAAGGTACACGGTGTCCCACTGGTAGCAGCTTACATTTTGGAAGCTAAGACAAGATGATCATAGAATCATAGACCTGGAAGGGGCCATGAGAGGTCACTGAGTTTGGTCCTCTGCATTCATGCCAGGACCAAGTACCTTCTAGCAGGGCGCAGGGGGCAGTGTGTGAGGCTGGGATCAGGGGTCAGGGGCAGAGAGGACAGCATGTGAAGCCAGGATGGGGGTGAGGGGGCAGCATGCAAGGCCAGGATGAGGGTAGGGGGCAGAGGGGGCAGCGTGTGAGGCCAGAATGGGGGTCAGGGAGGTGGCAGGGGCAGTGTGTGAGTCTAGGATTTGGGTGAGGGGTAGTGTATGAGGCCTGAAGCGGGGCCAGGAGACAGCGGAGGGACAATGTGAGGCTGGGATCAAGGTCAGGGAGGTGCAGTGGGGTGGAGGGGGCAGTGTCTGAGGCCAGGATTGGGGCCAGTATTTTTATGGAGCGATAACCATTTTTTTATGGAGATATAACCAATGCATATGGTACAGTACTGAGAAGTGGTTGCAAATGCCCACTGAGACTGGGGCCCACACATGCATAAAGGGGGCCTGTACAATACGGGGAAGGGGGCCCAGAGACTAGGAGACTTCCAAAACCTGTCAAAATATACTTTAACCGCTGCCCTTGTCCAAGGGAGAGTGAGGGCTGCCCTCTTCCCTGCAGCCTCCTTTCTGCTACCAACTCCTTGGAGTTATACAAGCCCCACCTGTTTCTGCACACTTAAGCCACCCTAGGGCTTTTCTGTCAGCCTCTATGTTGTCCTCCCTCCCTCATTGTAGCTTAAAATGTTAATTAGTCCATCTAGACTACCTTAACACCTTTCACAATGGGGGGGGGGGCACATTCCATCACATTATTTTTGTTTGCTACCAGTACAAAATATTCCTGTAGGGAAAAGGGAATAAATTATACTTCTGTAACCCTTCTGCCAGGGTGGGCTGGCAGGACAAGGGGTGGGTTCTATATCTAGGGGTTTCCCAATAACGGCTGGAGACCCCACCCAGATTTCTGGGAATCCTGCACTGTTTCCTGGGCATCCCAAAGAAGTGAGACTGCCCCACTCACAAGCACAAGTCTGAGTGTAGTAAACAGAACTTTTAATAGTAGTAAAACAAAATGCAAAAGGCCAAATAACAAAGAGCGGCACTAATCTAGAAAAATCAGTATAGGGTGAAGTTCGCAACCACCCACACCGCATAACAAAATATACAAACTTAATGGCAAAACTGACACTGATCTGGAGAATCAGTGCTAACTAGGCTCCCAACCAACCCTAGGGTACATAGGAAGCGTCTTTCACGCCAGCTGTCTGCCGACGCCATCTACTGGTCACTCACTCCATCCTCTAGAACTGTTTTTTGGCTCTGCCTGCTGTCTGCTGACTCCGCCCTCTGGTTACTCATGCCACCCAGCTCGCTGCTGGCCACTCTCACCGTTCGCTGGCTCTGCCCACTGTCTGCCAGCTCTGTCCTCTGGTCACTTGTTCTGCCCAGCTTGCCACTGGCTGCTCTCACTGTCCACCAGCTCCCCCTGCTGGTCACTTCATCGCTGCTCCTCTTTAGCTCAGAGACGGGGGCTCTGTCCCCCTGTGAATTTCAGCTCAGTGATTTCAGCTCTTAGTAACCTGCTAATAGCTACTTCCATAACAAAGAACAGGCCTCCAAGAGACTCAGCCAGATCTCTCATTCCACAGTGGGGGCGGAAGGCAGAATGCCTCAGGCATTTTGCTCCCAAAGGAGCAATGCAAAACCCCACCCCTGCCTAAACCTTTCAGGCTGAAATAAACAGCGGCTTCTCCGTTTTTAACTAAGGGTAGCTTTTACACCTTAACTAACCCAAACAGATTTGGAACAAGCAGAGAATAGCAATTCACAAAAAGACAGTATTTCATATCTCCCCTTAGTAGGATTACAGATATTGCTAGATTTGTGAGCTGACTAACCCCAAATACCATTACCCACTATGCCCTGCACCCAGCATGCTAATTAGCTAATTGTGCTCTTTGTATTTATGCTAATACAGAACCCATGCCGATTAGTTGCCCTCTCCCCAGAAGCTATTAAGCACAGCTTCTAAGTCTGGCTTACACTTCTATAAGGCATGTTTATACCATTATAATTGCATCTACACCAGAAATTATATTGGTATAATGATTTAGTAAAATTTAGTAAAATATCATATCCCTAAGTGCCATGACTATATTAGTACAGAAATGTACACTTTCCCAGTCTGACCTCTTGAACCTCTCACTCGTTTGTAGTAAAAGGTTACAGATATCAGTTACAGGTACATTCAGTTACAGGTGTATATGTGCTGCAGTGTGCAGTAGCTTGGAAAGTCTTTAGCCTTAGTCTGTCAGGTCAGGTCAGGGCACACAGCCAACTCCCCCTCTGTGCCGCAACCACAGCTATATATATGACCATGACCCTGACCCTCCCAGTCCCTTATTTCTTCGCCAACTCCAGTTAGCGGGGATGGTAGGACGGATCTGAATATACGTGAGCAGCCCATCTTGAAGGACAGGTACTGGTAAGTAACCCAATGTTCTTCTTCAAGCGCTGTTCACATCATTCAGTTACAGGTGACTGCTAGCCATACCCAAGGACAGTAGGAGGAGTTACAGCTTGCCCACATTGAGTTGATGAAGCCTGCGCCCTGGTAGAATGAGTCCTGACATTCCCCAGGAGGAGAGTATTCAACCTTCTGTAACAGTCTTTGGTACAGTTTACTATCCATCTGGAAATGCACTGTGATGACAGAGGGAGGCCTCTTTTACATTCTGCAACCACCACAAAGAGTTGGGAAGTCCTGCGGAATGGACGCGTGTGCTCAATATATGTCAAGAGTGCCCTCTTTACATCCAGGGTGTGCTACCTCCTCTGGTTCTCTGAAATCTGAGGGTGTGGAAAGAATACTGGCGAACAAATGTCCTGATTAAGGTGAAAAGGGGAAACCACCTTAGGAAGAAAGGAGGGGTATGGACAGAGCACCACTTTACTGGGAAAGAACCTCATATATGGAGGTTCTGAGGAGAGGGCCTTCAGTTTGGAGACCTTCCTGGCCGAGGTAATTTCCACCAAAAAGGCTACCTTCCAGGCAAGGACCAATAAGGTACACAAGTCCAAGGGTTCATAAGGAGGCTATGTTAGTCCACAGAGCACCACATTAAGATCCCATTGAGGTATAGGTTCACAGGGCTGTGGGAAGAATCTTTCAAAACCCTTCAAAAATCTAGTGGAAGTGGGCTGGGAGAAAACAGGGATACCGTCTACCTTCTTGTGAAGGGCCAAAATTGCTGCTAGATGTACTCTCAGGGAGGACACAGAGAGGCCCTTGTCTCTAAGGTCCAGCAGATAATCAAGGATTAGGTGCAAGGGGTCTACTGTAGGCTTGACTCTACCTCGAGCCCAGTGGGAAAACTGTTTCCATTTGGTTATATAAGTAGCCCTGGCAGACGGCCTCCTACTACCAACCACTACCCTCCTAACCCTTTCTGAGCAGTTTTTCCTTCTCGCTCAACTGAGAAGTCTGCAGGCCGTCAGATGCAGGAGACCAGGGTTCGGGTGCCGCAGGCACCCCAAGCCTTGTGTCAGAAGGTCCGCCCACAGGGGAAGGCAAAGTGGAACCTCTCTATGGAGAGGCCCTGTAGGGTGAGTACCAGTGTTGTCTGGGCGAATCCAGAGCTATCAGTATCAGGTTCGCTCCGTCCATTTTGACCTTCAAAACAACCCTGTGTATCAACAGGACTAGTGGGAAGGCGTACAGTCAAGGGCCCGATCAGCTGAGGAGGAAGGCATCCGTGACTGACACCTCCTCCTGACCCCTGAGAGAGCAGAAGCACTGACATTTGCGGTTCTGTCATGTTGCGAATAGGTCAACTCGAGGTGCTCCCACTTGTCTATTAGCTAAGAAAACACCGAGTTGTGAAGGGACCACTCATGGTGGGTTTCTGCTGAGCGAATCTGCCAGTTTGTTGTCCACTCCCAGTAGGTGAGCTGCACCAGAGTGAAATTGTACCTCAGGGCTAATTCTCAGAATCGGCATGCCTCCCTGCAGAGAGCTGGGGAGCGGACACCCCCTTGCCCGTTCATATAGAACATGGCTGCTGTGTTGTCCCTCAGGACCTGGACCGACTTGCCTTTTATCTTGTCCTGAAAGATCTTGCAAGCCAATCTAATGGCCTGCAGTTCCTTCATGTTTATGTGAAGGAGGCTGTATAAAGGAGACCAAAGTCCTTGGGTGGAAAGTCCCGTCCCCCCCCGAAGCCGAGGCATTGGTGATCAGTGTCACTGTAGGGACAGAGGCTTGGAAGGGAATTCCCCCATGACAAAAAGGGGGGTCCCTCCAGATCTCTAGTGTCCCCAGAATGTCTTGGGGAACCAACAGTACCTCAGACGGAGGGTGTCTCTGTCAGTGGAAAACCAGATCTGAAAGGGTCTCATTCTCAGGTGGACCATCCATATCACGGAGGTGGAGGCTGCCATGTGCCCGAGAAGCTGCAGGCAGCATCAGGCAGTAGTTACCTGGGAGTCCTGCAGATCCGCAATGATGGCACAGATGGAGTGAAATCTCGAGGGTAGCAGGGAAGCCTTCCCTTTCCGGGAGTCCAGAAGGGCTCCTATGAACCCTATGGTTTGGGATGGGCAGAGTTTTGACTTTTTTCGATTGATGCAGAGCCCCAAGTATCTGCACAGTCAGCCCACTACCTTGATGCTGTGCTTTATCTGAGCTCTCAATCCCCCATTTATCAACCAATCATCTAGGTAGGTGTAGATCTTTATGCGCTGCCAGCGTAGGAAGGCAGCGACTCCCATCATGAACTTTGTGAACAGCCTGGGGGCCAAGGAGAGCCCGAAGGGGAGTGATGCGAACTGAAAGTGTTTCCCCCCCACCATGAACCTTAGAAACTTTCTGTGGCAGTGGCATATCGCTATGTGAAAGTAAGCGTCTTTTAGGTCAAGGGCTGCGAACCAATCCCCAGAATTCAGAGACGAGACGATCTGTGACAAGGAGACCATACGGCACTTTATTTTCCTTATGTATTTGTTTAAAGCTCTGAGGTCCAGAATGGGTCCCAGGTCCCCCTTTGATTTGGGAACCAGAAAGTAAGGGGAATAAAACCCTTTTCCCCGTTCCAGCTTTGGGACCCTCTCTATAGCCCCAAGAGAGAGGAGTTTGTCGCATTCTTTCTTGAGCATGCGATCTAGTTACCAACTCCTGAGATTTAAGCGAGAGGTCAGTTTTCTTTCCCGAGGTGTTGACCGAAATTGTATAAGATACCATTTCAAGACCATTTCTAGAACCCACCGGTCAGTTGTGATGTCAGCCCAGTGGTGTGCATAGCAATGCAGGTGGTTGGCAAAGGTTTGGTTCAAGGCTGTGGTTCCGCTGCCATTGGGCTGACCATCAGAAGCGCTGCTTCTTTCCTGCCGAACAGTCAGTAGCTTGTCCGTGCCGACTAGTCTGGGAGACCTAGGATTTTTGGCCTCTACTCAGAGGGTTCTTATCCCTATCCAGACTCCTGTATTGGCGTTGAGTGTACTGGTAGCACCAGGAGAAAGATCCCTGCATTTGGACTTGCTGCTTCAGCTGCTGTAATTGCTGTTGCAGCAGCTGCTGGGGCTTGGAGGAGCACCAAACAGGTTGTGGCGTGTACATGCCCAGGAATCTGAGGGTGGCCCTGGAGTCCTTCATGCCATGCAGCTTTGTATCCATGGACTCAGCAAAGAGATCAGGACCTTCGAAGGGTAGGTCTTGAATGATGAGTTGCACCTGAGGAGACAAGCCTGACACTTGAAGCCAGGCCGAGCATCTCATAGCCACAGTGGAGGCCATGTTGCGCGAAGCTGTGTCAGATGAATCCCAGGCGAACTTCAGGGCATCTCTAGAAGCCAAGACCTCTTCCTCTACCATGATCTCAAAATCCCTGAGGCAGTCCTTAGAGACAGCATCACAGAAGCCCTCCATGGCTCTCCAAAGGTTGAACACATACCTCACCATGAGGCTTGGCGGTTAGCAATGCATAGCTGTAAAGCTGAGGTAAAGTAAAGCTTCCTACTGAGTAAGTCAAGCTTTCTTGCATCCTTATTCTTGGGGTTAGAGCCTGGCTGGCCCTGCCTTTCCTTTTGGTTGACTGCATCCATCACCAGGGATCCCAGCATAGGGTGCTGGAGAGGGAACGCAAAGTTGTCAGAGGGGGTGTGGTACCTCTGATCCACTGCCTTGGATAGCAGAGGAATTGATGATGGGGTCTGCCATGGTGCCCTAAGTGATCCTGTACACCCCCTCATGAAGGGGAACAGATACTTTTGCTGGTGGGGCGATGTCCCCTATGTTGAAAAGAGGGTCACTCTCCTCCTGGACCACTCCCAGCTCCAAGTTGAAGTTTGCTGCCATGCAGTGAAGCAAATCCTGTTGCATGTGGGGGTTGTCTCTGCACACAAGGTGTCTTTGGAAGGTATATTCATCTGGAGAAGAGGACAAGGGAGCCTGTGATCTGCTACGCTGGGTGAAGTCCAGGTTAGGCTCATCATTGGATACATCCAGGGAGTCTGAACTGTCGTCAACTGTCAAGTTGAGCTATTCACTCGACCAGTCATTGAAAGAATCCATGGCCATGGTACAATGTGAGGGGTAGTGCCCCCTGTCCTTGTGGGAACTCTTACTGGCATGGGTAGAGCAGGCCCATGACACCTGCACCGGGGTTGCTGGGGTCATACCCCTTCTTGGCTTGGGCGTCGGGGACCGCTTCCAGTGGCACTTACCCTCTCGTTCCTGGAGATGGCTTTTGGAGATCCAGGGGACCGAATGGAGCCAGCAGATGATGATGAGGACAAGCTAGACCTCTGTCTTCTCGGACCCTGCGAGCATGGTACCGGGGGTTTGTGGGATGAATGCCAAGAGGAACGGTCTTCGGAGTGGTCATTGATACTGTTTCATGGTGCTGGAGGAGGATGCAATGGTACCGAGATTGGGGGGCGGTACCGAGCCCCACATTGTCTACTCCTTAGCCAAAAGCACCAGGTTCCCTTTCGATGGGACATTCTTCACCAGTACTGGAGCCAGCTCCTGGAACAGGGCCCGCGCTGCTGCTAGGACCTACAGCGTCAATGGTACCAAGAGATGCCCTGGTCCCAACTCCCATGAGGGGGTGTGCGGGGACAGAGGTAAACTGTGCCGTATTGGTGCCAAATTTGATGCTGTTTGTGGCTTCTAATTCTGAGCCAGAGAGCGGCACCGGGCAGGTTCTGGTGCAGAGGTTGCATGCAGTGCTGGTAGAGCACTTGGCGCATGAGAGGTATCGGATACTGGGTGAAATGCACAGTCCTCAGTGTGCAACCTCTGCTCTCTGTCCTTGCAACTCCTTCGCTTGAAGGACCTGCAGATAGAGCAGCTCTCTGCAAGATGTGACTCACCAAGGCCCCACGAGGTATTTCTCATGGGGATCGTCAAATGGAAAGGCTTTGCAGCATGATAGACACAGTTTAAACCCCAGCATCTTTAATTACAAATGAAGGAATGACAGGCACTTGCTTCCACAAGTTTTGGCTGTTCCGAAACTGTCGCTGAGAGCGGAAAGAAAGGAACTGGGAGGGTCAGGGTCACAGTCACCTATATAGCCACAGTCGGGCTAAAGACTTTCCAAGCTACTGAGCTCTACAGCACATATTCACCTGTAACTGGATGATGTGAGCAGAACTCAAAGAACAGTTTCATACAGCACCACTTGGTGGTTTCATCTGTATTGCAGCCACTGCTTACCTTGCAAATTAATCTTGTCTCATTGGTTCCTTGTATTCTTCCATCTGTTTTTTTTTTTTTTCTTTTCTGGTCTTATGCTTAGATTATAAACTCTTTGGGACTGCCATTTTGTTGTGTTTCTACAGTGCCTAGCATAATAGAATACTAGTCCAGGAGCTAGACTCTATGATGATACAAAAAATAAAAATAATAAAAAATACCCACAGCAGAGATCAAAAAAAAAAAAAAAAGCTATCTAAGGGAATCTTGCTTCCCCAGACGAAGCCTTTTTCCAAAATTTGATTTAATGAACAGGTAGAGTTATCATTTGAAAATACAGTATTTTTATTTCAAGTAATTTCAGTCTGTATTTGACTAATTCCCGCTGCCAAAGAGGTTTCTGCCAACTGTATTCCATCAGATTATAGTCAGAGATGAGTGATTAAGAAAAAAGAGGAGCTGGTAGGAATAAGGCTCTTCTGAAAACCAGTTCCAAAGGGGTAGGTAGCTATGTTTAGTTCAGCAAAACAAACAAGGAGTCCTGTGGCACTTTTAAAGAATAACAAATTTGTTAACTTTAACTTTAAAAGTGCCACAGGACTCCTTGTTTGCTTTTCAGAATATCAGTTTCTGACAAAATAGTAAAAGGTAGCTGGGGAGTTAAAAGAGAATTTCACTTCTTTCAAAACTAAAAACACGAGTAAATATTTGAGGAACAGGATATGAGGACAAGAGATCAACATTCTATTGAAGTTCTGACATTTTGTGATTTTAGACTGTGTGTGCTTCAGTTTTATCATCTGCAAAATAGAGATGATACAATCTATCTCAAAAGGGTGTTGGGAATCTAAATAATGTTTGTAAAGCATTTTGAGATTCTTGGATGCATGTTGTTATAATTCAGCATACTCTACTATTTAAGTTAGATAACTGACAATTGTATAGGTATCTCTCTCTCTCTCTCTCTCACACACACACACACACACACACACACATATTAAATCATAACTTGAACATTGTATAGTTTAAATTTAATCTGTACTTTACATGCTTTTTCACAGTCCTAGCTAGTGTAAAACATGGGAATAGCGAAATTCTTGTTTGAATTGTTATGTTTTATTCTGTATTAATGAATTTACTTGAAAATATTTTAAGGCTTGAGAGGACATGTAGGAAGGGAAACTCCCAACTTTTGTAATTTGTTTTTAAAAAATGATGTTTGAAAGTAATCTGATCCAAACTGGTTATATTAGATGATTATATAGCCTTTATGACCTAAAACAAAAAATTTATTTAAATATTCACATTTATTACCTTTTTCAGGAACTGTAAAGAAAATTTCTAGAAAAAGTTGGTTTTAATTAAAAAATTACAGTACACTTTTTTTTTCCTGAACTGCTATTCTTATTTAGGATTCTTTCCAACTAAAAAATTTGGCAAGGTTGACACACTTATAAATGTTACCACATCTGCTGACTGCTTTTTTTTGTTCCCTTGCTTTAATAAATTACATTTGAAAAAACCTTGTCCAGCCCACTTAGAGCCTGAATTTGCTTTCACTTTTTCCCACAGTATGCCTGTTGTCTGCACAGTGTAGAAATAACACACTTGTACAAATGCTACATCAATATGAAATCACTAAAAAACAACACAACATGTACAAGTATTTGCTTTATGCGAAAGCATAGAGGGCTCTCTGCTTTCCTTAAACTGTATACCTTAAATCTTCATTTTGAAATTTTTCTCTCTCTGTAGCAGCTTTCCAAAGCCAGCACTGAAGCAAGAATCTTTCATTGATGACTCCCAACTTTTTCCTATTATTCTCTTTATCAATATCTGTAACCAAGATATCATCGACATAAACAAAAAAAGCAAGGAGTCCTATGGCACTTAAAGACTAACAGATTTATTTATCACATGAGTTTTCGTGGGAGAAAATCCCACTTCGTCAAAGCTAGTCTTTAAGTGCCACAACTCCTTGCTTTTATTGAGATAAACAAATACCATCAAATCCTTGAACATCTGAACCATTATTATGCGAACTAAAATGATCCATAATACCATTACTATGAAGCATTGACTGTATCATATCAGTCTACTGCATGTGTGACTTTTAAACGTCAAATAATGTTTTTGATTGCTCCAAAAATGCCACCTACTGATAAACTTGTGAAAGATCCCATTTTCTTTAAAAACAAAACCAAAGTTCCTCCTCAAGATTTACAAATAGGCTTCCAATATTACTCATTGCATATCTGAGGATTTACAAACTCTTTGTAATCTCTGCAAATGGAGGTCCTATGATTGTTCTTGGAATGGCACCCAATAATTCAAATAACTCCAGATTTTACTGCTTTAGAGAAAACAATAGAGCAACAATAGAGTTTACCTTTAAAATCACCTGGGGCTGATCTTCCCCAATCTGAGGCACTGTCTAGCTAGCTATTTGCTGGCAAACCCTCCTTACCTATATGCAGCATGCACTGGCAAAAAAGTGTTTTTGCTCTGCTGATATAGCTAAGTTCCAAAGGGGCAGCTGTGTTAGTTTAGTTCAGCAAAAGAAGCAAGGTGGAGTCCTGTAGCACTTAAAGACTAAGGATATGTCTACACACACACTTAAATTCGACCTAATAAACATTAGGTCGAATTTAAAAAAAGACTGGCTTACACAGCGCTTGGCCAATTCGACCTACGGCTTCCCTTAGGTGAATGGACAAGTGATTGCTTCGAAGTTACAAAACCTCCTGTAACTTCGAAGTGATCATCAATTCGAACTCTCAAGTTCGAATTGATGCTGTGTAAACATATGAATTCAAACTAAAGTTAGTTTGAATTCAAAAGGCTTGACCTTCCTCCCAGCAAGCCCTTGGAGGAAGACCAGCCCTTCAGCACCTGGGGCAGCAGCCCCAAAGGTGCCTTCACATCCCAGCCACATTGGACTGGGGGGAGCAATGGGGTTCCTGTCCCCAGGCTGAGGACAGGGACCCCAACCCCCAGTCCATCCCCGCTGGTCACCAGCAGGGAAGATACCCCGCAGGCAGCTTTTGCTGCACTGGCCTCCAAGGGGCTGCGCTGGCCACCTGTGGGGAAGACATCCCACGGGGGGCTTTTGCTGCGCTGGCCACCCACGGGGAAGACACCCCGCATCTGCCCTGCACTGACAGCTAGGGGCCAAGGGGTTCACCAGCCCCAAGTTGACAGCGCAGCCGGGCAGGGGAGAAGGGATTCTTCTGACTGCGCTGACAGCGCAGGGGGGATTCCCTTCTCCCAGCCCCCTCAGCTGTGTAGGGGGTTGGGGGTGCCCTGGCCCTAGGGAGCCCTGGCAGGGGAAAACATTCCCCTGCCTGGCTCCTGCCTTCAGAGCCCGGGATGGAGAAAAACATCCCCTGCCCAGCTCTAGCCGCAGGGTAGCTAGAGCTGGGCAGAGGATGCTTTTCCCTGCGCCTGGGTGAGAGGGCTTGGAGCGAGGCAGGGGATTAGGTGGTGACATGGCCCTACTAGGGGCCCATGTTGCCACACCTCCCATCGTGACCCTGCTCCAGTTTGAAGTAGCAAGTCCAGTTCATGGACATGTTATTTCGAATTGGTTTTCCTACTCTGGCCATGTTAGTTCAAATTGACTCAATTCATAATTAGTTTGACTTGATTAGTTCGAATTTGAGTCAGTTCAAACTACTAGTCTAAGTGTAGACATACCCTAACAGATTTATTTATCGCATGAGCTTTTGTGGCAGAAAATCCCACTTTGTCAGATGCTTTGGAAAGCTGTATCAGGTCCTTGACTGAAATAAGCTATACCACCAGAAGTTTTTGTTTGTTTCTTTGTTTTTGGTTTTGGGTTGGTTTTTTTTGTTTGTTTGTTTGTTTTGTTTTTTGTTTTATTTTTTTCCCCAGTATATCTGCTTCTACACAAGGGGTTTTGCTGGTACAGAAGTCTCACAAAAATCACAATCCTAACCACAGTGATATATAAGTGAGGGTTTTAAATGTAAGCCTGGCCTCAGTGTGTATATGCCAGTTTGACTTTCCAAAGTCTGCTCCCAGCAGCCACAAGCAGCAGACCAAAAATGTATTGCAAGAAAAAGGTGCATCATCATTTAATTTGTTTGTTCAAACTAAATAGATGTTAAAAAAAAAACACTATTTACTTAACATAAAAGGTATTTAAAGAATCCCAATATTGCCATTTCAGCAGGAAATGAGAGAATGAAACTACAGGAAAGTTATTCTACATTTCAAAGAATGAGAAGGCAACCTTTAGTTCAGGTATATTTCATTCTACATTATTTATTTCCCTAACCATATCAATGTTGCACTACAATCTCTCCTTGTTTCGTCTTTCAACAGAAGTTAATGTTAAAGGACACATAAACAACTGAAAGAAATTGGTCTTTAAAAAAAATATTAAGAATAGTTTGAGGTATATTACACTTGATCTATTGGTTTTAGAAATTTTGCTAGATTAAGAATTGCTGAAGTCAACTTCAAGATTGCTAATATACTTCTTTGCATTGTTTTTGCATATGTTCAAATCTAGTCTTATAACTACTAGATAATAAGAGCAACAAAAGACAACATAAGTAAAGAAGTTTAGAATTAAAAATCAAATATACTGTTCAAAAAATGAACTTCATTAAATTTATCTAGTAGGCAGATACCAAGTTTTCTCACATCACTCCCTAACCTTAAAGAAAGAGGATTTTAAAAAATATATCCAGTGTTCATCAATCAAGTCTCATTGTTAGTCTGACTAAAATGTTCTCACTGTAAAGTGAGATCACTCATTTATTATTCATCTACATTTTTAACTGTTTTAATCCAGTGTTATCGTGGCTGGGTCAAAGGAATAGTTAGACTGCTGGGAAAGACACAGATCTAATTAAAGTTCATGAACAAGAAGTTCAGAACTAATGTATCCAATCTTCCGTTAGATATTATGTAAGAGGCTCATAAATTACCTTCAAAAATCCTCATTTACTATTAGTAGCATTCTCAAAGGTGAGCTAATCTCCAAACCTGTTTCTAGGTGGCTGTTACAAGAGCAATTTTGAGGAATTTACAGTCTTTAGAGTAATTTGGTTTAGATGAATTTTCCGTTTAGCAATAGGAACAATACATTAGGCAGTTACTTGCTTTATCAACTTTTCCTTATCTTACTTTGTTTTGCTAATTCGACCCATTGTTTATCTTTCTCCTTTCTCTAATTAAGCATAATACAACTGAGACAAAACTTTATATCAAAACTCATTTGATATCTTAGCCTCTAGCAAAAGATTATGTTGTGTTTGATACTGTTTACCTCTTCATTATGTTTACCCCTTTTACTCCTCACTCATGGGAGAAATTCTTTGTACTATAATTAAAACAATAAATTATGTTGTTTGCTAGGATTTTTTTCCAATGTGTATATTTTACTAATATTAATTATAACTAATAAGGACTAAGCCAGTTATAAATGAGTATATAGTAATTTGTTTATATATTACATTTATTACTATTAAATAGAAATTAGGTGTGATATATTGATCAATAACCTATATGATTAGTAGACTAGAAATACTGATGAGAGCAGTATAGAAAATTTAAAAACCTGTGTTTTAAAGATAGACTGAGTTTGACTCTAAATAACACCTCTAGCCAGGGTCAGTTGACATGAAAACTTAGATCTAGACATCTTGATCCTTTAGGCTGCTGACAAAGGTGTAGGTGAAAACAAAGGGATATTTGGAATGCTCGTTCTTTAGAAAGACATTGAGAAACAACTTCAGAGATTGGGGGCAGAGAAGAAGGGGAGGTGGTTAGAAGATACAAAGCCCTTTGTGCAGAACAAACAAGGAGTCCTGGCACTTCTAAAGACTAACAAATTAATTTATCACATGAACTTTTGTAGGAGAAAATCCCACTTCATCAGACACTTTGAAGAAAAAATGCTTTGTGTGGAGAGTCTATTACACAATAGTACATTTGATTTAAAAATACATTTAAAATGCTTATATAACCTCCACTAAGGTGCCTGCTATGACCATGAATTGAGTCACATTTTCAAAATAAAAAATAATCGCTAACTCCAAAGACTAAGATTTAAGAGAGAGGGAAAACTTAAGACACCCAAAACCAGATACGGTATTTGTGGCTACGTCTACACTCAAAATCTTAGTTTGGATTCGGTTAGTCTGAACTAAGTAATTCGAGGTTAGTTCAAACTAAGCACTTTTTTTAGTTTGAACTAAAAAGCGTGGTTAGTTCAAACTAACTGCTAGACTGTGCGCTAACCACTTGTAAGGCAGGCTTAGGAGCTGTGCCTAACAGCTTCTGAAGGGGAGCCAACTAATCATCATGGGTCCTGTATTAGCATGAACACAAAGAGCACAATTAGGTATTTGCATACTGGGTGCAAGGCATAGTGGCTAATGGTATTTAGGGTTAATCTGATCACAAATCTGTCTATCTGTAATTCTACTGAAGAGAAGTATGAAAAACTGTCTGTTGTAATATGCTGTTCTCTGCTTGTTCCAAATCTGTCTGGGTTAGTTAAAGAGTAAAAGCAACCCTTGGTTAAAAAAAAGGCTTGTAAGAAAGGCCACTGGCTATTTCAGCCTGAAAAAGAGGAGAGGGGTGGGGTTTTTGGGGGGTTTTTTGGAGCAAAATGTTGGAGGCATTCCTGTCTCAGCCTAGCCCCCTGTCAAATGAGAGATCTGGCTGGGCTTCTTTGAGGCCCACTTTTGTTATGTTAAGGACAGTAGGTGTTTGCAGCTACTTGAAGTTTAAGAACTGATATCACTAAAGAGAGGCAAACTCTCTGAGCTGAGATTACTAGAGAGAGGGAACTCCCCTCTCTCTGTGCTGTTATCACTAAAGAGGAGCCAGTGGATGGTGAGATCGGCTAGTGGTGAGCTGGGTGATGCAAGTGACTGTCGGGCGGAGCTGATGGACGGCAGGTGGAGCCAAGGAACAGTACTAGAGGATGAAGTGAGTGACCAGTGGTTGGTGCCGGTGGACAGTTGGCGTGAAAGACACTCCTTACGTACCCTAGGGTGGGTTGGGAGCCTATTTAGCACTTATTCTCCAGATCAGTGCTGATTTTGCTAATGGTTTTACATTTGCTGTTATGATATGTGGGATCAGGTTGGAAGGTTTTGCATTAAGTCTTGTATGTTCTGTTATGTGGTGTGGGTTGTTGGGAACTTCGCTCTACTGATTTTCTAGATTAGTCCTGATTTCTGTCATTTGGCCTTTTGCATTCTGTATTACTACTAATAAAAGTTCTGTTTACTAAACTCAGACTCGTGCTTGCAACTGGGGAAGCCTTACCCCTTTGGAGTCCCCAGGGAACAGTGCATGATTCCCCAGAAATCTGGGTAAGGGCTCAAGCCGGCTGGTGGTGTTACACTATTGGGAAACCCCTAGATATAGAACTCGGCCCTTGTTCTGCCATCCTGCCCTGGCAGAAGGGTTACACACTAATGCTACATCATGCTAGTTCAAACTGAATTTCAAAATAAGTTTGAACTACGCAGTTAGTTCAGACTAACCACCCGAACTAACTAGTTTGAAATTTCTTAGTTTGAACTAGGCAAAGCCTAGTGTAGACAGGGCTCAAATTAATTCGAATTAAGGCTTATTAAGTCAAACTAATTTGCTAGTGTACATATAGCCTATGAGACTTATGCGTGAATAGAGAATTAAGAGAAATTAGAGAGAATCAAGAGAAATTAGAGGCTGGGAGGCTAAACGAGCTTGGGAAGAAAAAGAAAACACTTTCTACAGAGGTAAACTAGATTTCTTTTATTCACTCCATTGAAGCCTAAATTTAGAGCTACCAGATACTAAACCAGGGGTCTGAAACTCAAATCACCATGAGGCTGCATGAGGACTAGTAGAGGGCCACATGAGGACCAGTATGTTAGCCCAAGGGCGACACCACTGAAACCCTTTCATACAACAACATTGCAAATACTGGTAACAGTAGTGTCATTGTGGGCTGCAGGAAATAGCTTTAAGGGCAGCATGCGGCCCACAAGCTGTGTGTTTGAGACCCCTGTACTAAAGCATGGAAAGGAAGACAGGGAAGTATAAAAAGGAGGACAATGGAGGACGCATGGAGCAAATGTAGTATTAATGTGATATTCTTCTATTTTTAGGGGGCCCTGGAATGCTTCCCTCTAAAAATAGGGCATTCCAAGGCGTTCCAGAATACTTTAACCCCTGTAAGTAAAAATCCGGACAAAATCATGTATTTCTAAAATGTCTGCTGGACAGAGGATGTGAAGGTAAAAAGGGGGACTTGTCGTCCTTTTGCCCGACGTCTGGTAACCCTACCTAAATTGAGCCTAATGAGATTAATCTGAAACTGTTTTACACTCAGTGTGTCACGCATACTGTTTCTTTAATTTTAATGTAAAGTTTACTCTTTATTCTTTAAAAAAAAATGTTTTAATTAGACATCTTGAAACTCACACTTGTCCTGGTGAAGGCAAAACAAGCGTCAACCTCTTAGACTAAAATAACAAAGGAACAGTGATTGGAGTTGACAATTCCATTCAAATGTCACCATTTAACAGATCTTAAAAGCCATAGACCATAATGGAATTTAATGAGTGAAAGATGAGATACTTAATTAGATGAGCTAATTATGAACCTAACTAATTAGAAGTTAATTGTACCATATTATAGGTGGACTTGGAAACACCAGGTATTATTAAGGTTGCCTTTGTAAGACCCTTTATTCAGTTCCTTATATTTTTGTCACACTAACCATTTGGACTCAAGCTTTCTATGCCAGGTTGCTACCTTAGACTTCCACCCCCCCACCCCCACCCCCACCCCCGGGGAAATTTCAACTATTCAGATAGTTGTGCTATTTCTAAGAACAAGACTACAGAAACATATGGCTTGTGCCACTGGGGAGTTGAGCTGCAGCAGCTATGGCCCCCTGCCCCCGCCAGGGAGCTGCCACAGCCCCATCTCCCTGCCAGGATCCTGCCATGGGTGGGGAGAGGCAGCCCGGGCAGCTAGCATCAGGGGTGGAGCTGGATTCTGGTCCTAGTAAGGAGAAGCTCTGCAGACCCCCTGAAACATGTCTG
This sequence comes from Podocnemis expansa, assembly GCA_007922195.1. NCBI lineage: Eukaryota > Metazoa > Chordata > Testudines > Podocnemididae > Podocnemis > Podocnemis expansa. The sequence goes on along the minus strand of ML681993.1, from coordinate 10,277,323 downwards.
TGGACCCTGGGGGTCCCCAGACGCCAGGCTGGGAACCACTGGGTTAGGATCTTAGGTGACCTGACCCACCCTCCAGCCCAGGCTTTAGGATAAGCCATGGCCTCAATCACTGTTAGTTGGGAAGCAGGGATAATGTTCCCTCTAATTACTCGTAGACTGTGTGCGCGATTTCTTTGTGTGTGCAAAAACATTTCTTTGTAGCACCAATATTAGCATTACTAAATTTTTTTGTGCCCACTTTATTTTGTTGTGTGCACAGGTATCATGACCTGTGTGTGTGAGCACGCCCACAGCTTCTGCTTAACATGCAGAAGGTCCTGGGTTCCATTCCCAGGGGGTTGGACTTGATGATCTCATGAGGTCCCTTCCAGCCCTATGATTTGATTGATTGAATGCAGAGCCATGTGACCCATGGAGCTGTGTGATCCCTCCAACTAGTGTCACTGGAGAGTCAGAAATGCTGCCCCGTCCCTCTCTGGGGAGATGCACTGGCAGGTACAGCCCTGGTGATCGGGCTGTTCCCTGAGGCTCCCCCTAGAGCCCTTCCCAGGCCGCCCCCGGCAACTCATCCCGCCTCAGGAGGAGCGGGCCCGGGGAGACTGTCGAGCAGTGGGTGGGTCCGCCCAGCCCAAGGCGAGGGGGCGGAGTCAGCAGCAGCCTACCCCCCGCCTAACTGGGACAAACACGCCAGATCTCCCGCGCTTTCCCTCGCCTCCCCCCGCCAATAAAGCGCTTAGAACGGCTCTCCGTCCCGCCCTCCACCGCCCGACCTCACCACTGACCAATCACAACAGGGCTGTCAGGGCTTCGGCCAATGAGCGCTTCTCTTGCCTCGGCCTCTCCATTGGTAGCGACCCAATTACAAAGGAGGAGGAGGGGGCCGGCCGCCGGCGGCCTTTTTCCCCCAATCAGCAGCGCGAGTTGGACCGTGGGCCAATCAGAGAGGAAGACACGTCTCCCCTCAGCCAATGAGGCGCTCGGGAGCGGGGCGGCAGGGGACGGGCCGTGAGGGAAGCTCGGACAAGAGCGCGGCGGTGGCAGCTCCGCCTCCTTTTGCTGAGTGCGCGGCCGGCTCGGCTGTCGGCTCCCTGCCCTGCCCGGCCCGGCCGGTCTCTCTCCCCCCCTCGCCTCGCAGCAATGGCGGCGGCGGAGCAGGAGCAGCAGCAGTTCTACCTTCTCCTGGGCAACCTGCTGAGCCCGGACAATGCGGTCCGGAAACAGGCCGAGGTGAGCGGCGCCCGCGCCGGCCTGTCAGCCTGCCGGAGGCGCGCGGGCGGCGGGGCCGGCGCGGCCCCACGTGTGAGCAGCGGCTGAGGCGAGGAGGCGGCGGCGGCCGTTGCGGCCGTTACTTCGGGGGCGGGTTCAAACGGCAGCCGCGGGGCCGGGAGGGTCTCGCCGCCCTCTCTCCTGCTGGGCCTCGCGCGTCTGGCCGCCGCGCCCCTCAGGCCGCGGCCTCCCTGGCCCCTCGCCGCGCTGCTCGGCCTGCGGCTGCCTCGTGGCAGGGCCGCTCGCCGCTGTTTCGCCGGCTGTCTCCCGGCGCGGCCGGGGGCAGAGAGTGGGCTCCGGCGGGGGAGCTGCATGGGAAAGGCCCGGGCGGGCGCCTCCTTCGCCAGAGTCACTTAGCTCGCTCCATGCCCCGGGCCCGCCTTCAGCCTCCCCAGGAACGCCTCGGGGAGCGGCGTTTTGTCTTTACTGCAGCTGGTGCCGACAAGTGGGAGGTGTCTCCGTGCCTCTTTTAACTCCTCTTAGTCCCCTCCTGCGGCGTGTGATCATCTTGCCGCCTCCTCCAGAGGGCCAGCAGCCCGCCCAAGTGAGCTGAACGCGGCGTTTGTCTACGGCGTGGATTTGGTCATCGGCCCAAAACTTCTCAAGTGTCATTTCAGAAAAAAACGGCTTTGTAATTAGTAAGCTAGACCAAGTCTCGCTCTCCCCATCTCTGCAGTACGTAGGAGTCTCTATTGTCAGAGCGAATGGGAAATCTTTTTGCCATTCGGTTAAATACCAGCCTCTGGATTAGCATGAATTCCCATCGGATGGCTGCGCTGGGTCTTTTATGACTCGCATTGCTTCAGCGGTCAGCAGAGTTCAGCACATTCTTTCACAAGAAGTAATTGTGTTCTCCCCCATTCCGTGGTGAAAGCTCAGTCTGTGATTATTCTTCTTTCTTTTAATGTGTATTAAGAGCATATTAAAGTCGAAAACTATAGGTGGCAAAGAATTACAGTGAAATAGCGAATGATGCTTCCACCTTCTGGAATGTGATGAGATCATAGATATGATTGTGGGACTTAATCTGCTCATTTTTGAGGCCTAGAAGAGCAGTGAAATTGCCTTTGTGTACGAATTAGGTTTTAAAAAAACTGAACACTGAGAAGGTACATTCTTTGCACTGAATGTGTTAGTTAAACAAAGCAACTTTAAAAGGTAGTGGTAAATTGCATAATAACAATTTTAAGTACTTTCTTAAAACAACATTAAAGAAAACTTTGTGGCGTTTACTTAGTGGAAAGTTTCCTTTGAGCTAAGTTGGGAGGGGAGAAATATGCAGTGGTTAAATGTATAGTGTCAATCAAAACAAAAACTTGTATGACATGATTGTAGCAAATTGTTGATCAATGCGTTGCCTTTGTATTCAGATAGTCAGTGATACCCTGTATGGTTTTCGGAACATATCCTTAATTTGTGCATATTTAGACGCCAGTAAACAAATTCTTTTTGCTCTTGAGCCCAGTATGACATTTGTTTTTAACTTTCAGAACCTCTGAAAGACAGTAATTTAAAATGAATGCAGAAACTGATACCTAGTTGCTTGATGAATCTCCTATGACTACTATCTCAAAATTCAGTGTCCCAGGGTTTAGCCAGCCTAGATATCTTCAGCCTTAGTAAATAAAGTGTGATTACATATGGTGCTGGAAGTTTCTTACACTAATACCTGGAATCAGTGGCTGGAAGTCACCGTGCAGTGTCCAATCTGCAAACCTAATAAACCGTAGAGAGACTGTATTGAAAGGCTCTTAAGTCTGTGTCACTAAATCTCTAACTTATTGGTATGCTGTGTCTCATGAGTGACTAACATTTTACTAGTTCCAAAAGGATAGCTGGGTTAGTCTAGTTCAGCAAAACAAACAAGGAGTCTAATGGCACTTTTTAAGGCTAACAAATTTGTTTGTCACTTGAGCTTTTCCACTTCACCAGACACTTGAATATGGAGTAGTACAGGTGTCTGACAAAGTGGGATTTTTCTCCCACACAAGCTCATGCAATAAATAAATTTGTGAAACAAACAAGGAGTCCTGTGGCGCTTACAGACTTCAATAAATTTGTTAGTCTTTAAGTGCTACAGGACTCCTTGTTTGTTCTACTGAAGTAGACTAACACAGCTGCCTCTTTGGAACTTGACATAAATTTGTGAGTCTTTAAAAGTGGCATTAGATTCCTGGTTTGCTTAATGTTTTACTAATATGACTGTTAGAATCTTAAACTGGAACTTTAGAGAGGGCACAGGGGGTATGTTTACAGTATGGGCTTAAGTCAACTTAAGGCCCTTTAAGTCAACCTAAGCAAAGCTGTGTCTATATATAGAAATTTGTAAGTTAACTTAAGCAAGTGCTTAAATCAACTAAATTCCTGCCCCGTAAAGTTGGCTTAAGCTTTTAAGCGGACCTTACACAACAGGGCCTGCCCTGGGGTGTGACGGGGTTCCGGGTCCCCAGTCAAGCTCCTGCCCTCTGATGAGGAGCTGGGGGCCAGCTCCAGCTCCCAGCCTCTCTACGTGGGCAATGGGAGCTGGCAGTCTGTTCCTGAAGCCAGTAGAAAAGGGCTCTCAGGAGCTGGTCAATTTCACAGGTTGGGCGTCCTTGAAATTGACCAGGCTCCCAGCCCCCACAGCCTGCAGAGGCACCCCAAGAACCCCATCAGGCTCCCAGCCCCTTTGTGCAGTTGGTGGGGGCTGGCAGCTCACTTCTGCCCTGGCTGCTTGCAAGTGGCCAGGGATGATGCCAGCTCCCCACCGCCCTGGCTGCCGGCTCCAAGCCGCTGCCGCCTGTGGAGAAGGGAGAAGCACAGTGGCACTCCCAGTCCCCCTCTGCGTGGGTGGCAGGAGCCAGCTTCAAGTCCCCACTGCCTGCCCCAAGGGGCTGGGAGCCTGATGGGGCTCCAAGCCCCTTGCTCCTAGCTCCTACTACATGCTGCAAGGGACTGGGAGCCAGACTGGGCTTCCAGCCCCTTCCTGTGGGTGGCAGGAGCCAGCTTCTTGCGGCAGAGGGCTAGGAGCTGTAACCGTAACCAGCTCCAGCTCCCAGACACTCGCCTGTGGCACCTGGAGCTTTATTGGTCTCTGGGAGCTGAATTGGGTCCAGGGGTGTGGCTTTTCCGGGTGCGTCAGCACTGTGTCCATTGCTGACGAACCCTGAAGTTGACTTAACTACTTTAATCCATGTCTTATAGGAAAGTTTACTTGTCTTAAACTGATAAGAGTTGTTATACTTTGTGATACTTATAAATTGATTTTAACGATCTTGGTTAAAATGGGCCCTTCCCTTCTTTCATCCAGTTTCAATGAACAGTGAACAGTTATGCTCACTGGCTGCAAACCAAACTTTATAACAACATTTCCTTCCTTAGAATTTCTATCTCTAGTTTACATTTGACGTCTGCTAATGTACTTCCATCTTACTGCATCTAAAATTGGCACTGGAATATTTGCCAGTAAGATTGTGTTGTGGTGTATGAGCAGCAAATGTGGATTTATAATCATGAAATATTCACATGTATTCAGTATAACAATGATAAATATTATTAGATTGTTGGTGCCTACAGTGAGTTAGTTACTTTGTGAAAGACCTCAGAGTAAAAACAAATAACAGTGAAGGTAAAAGATGTATTTTAAATATATTTATTTTTCCTTGGCCTTCCTTCATGTTTAGTTGGCAGCTTTTTGAAAGCAGCACAGTTGAAATGGGAGATTTGAAGTAGCGTACCAAATCTTACCATTCAGTCCAAAGAGGGCATTGTGTGTATAAGGGGTGATCTGTAAAAAAATTGGAAGATGGTTCTAAGTGGAGTGGGCAGATAAGAGCTGGAGGTTGATGCACTGGTGAGATGGGAGTAGGTGACAGATGTATGGCAAGAACTGAAAGGTGTGGAAGGTTAGAGGTAGTAAAGGGCATGAAAGTAAGGACAAGAAGCTCGATGGTAATGTAGAAAGAGAAGTCATCAGGAGTTCACAGTTTGACTGGGGAGGGCAGAGACAATGCAAGCAAGGAAGAGGATCTTAACTGTGTCTTGCTTGGACTGAAGAGATGATGCAGATGTTTGAAAGTCCATGAAAGTGACTGTAAGCATGCATGTATTGATAGTAACAGTTTTGGCTAACTGAGTTCTCCATGAGATTGCAGCACCTAACCTGACAAGATAGGTTTGTGAGTCTTTGATGAAAGATGGTGATTGGAGGGCGTGAAGTGGGGAAGGTGCCTCTGGAACATGGCTTCATGGGAAGTCCATGGAGTGACACCAAGAAGAGACACGAAAAGAGATGCTAAAGCAACAGCCAAAGAAGACAAGAGGAGAAACAGGAGATAATGATCTTTTCAAAAATTCATTGATAATGTTAAGCAAGACATTGGTCAAGGAGAATAAAAATGATTAAGATGTTCTGAGCTATGTCCATGAAGAGCTTGTTAGAAACATTGATGAGAGCTGCTGCAGTGGATTAGCAAAGAGCTGATTGACAGGGATCTGAAGGAGATGAGATGCTTATAGGTGGCAAGTTCATTGAGTTCAGAGAGCGGGTTCTCAAACAGGGGGGTCACAAGAAAGTTGCGCGGTTGAGTCAGGGATGGTGGCAGCCTCTTTCTAATGAGGGGCTGAGTTGGGCTAGTGAGAAACGTGTAGATGGGGTCCACCAAGCGTTCTTGGGGACTGGTGGGACTAGCAAGTAAGCCTACAATGAAGTCTGCTAGTAATTCTTTTGTGGAAAAATTAGATTAACAGAATTGGAAACTGTTCTTTGTATGTTTAATATTACTTTTTACATCAGACTTACTAATGTTCCATTGCTGCCTTTATTTCTAGGCAGGTGTGGCTGCTTTCAGAGCCATTGTCATCAGCATTGCAGAAGTGAGGGTGACAATGAGCACTAAGTCTGTTGTGAAAAGTGATGCAGACAAAGTTTCTTTGCACCCCACTGTATTAAACAGTAACTATTTGAAAAAGAAAACTATTTACAACAATCATTTAGTAGAAATATGCTTTAGTCTTAATTTAAAAATGGTGAGAAATTAAATAGGTTCATAATTTTCATCTTTAAAAGTGTTAAATATACAGGTTTTTTTAAGTAATTGGGGTTGCATTTAGAGACTACCATACAGAAGGGTTGCCAATACAGAAAGTTTGAGAGCCACTAGTTCAGAGTGAAGGGAAGAAGAGATTAGTTGTACAGAGAATTTGCATGTGGACTTGTTGAGAGTGGAAATTATCTTAAGGTTCATGTCAGGTGTTTATGCATGTGAGATTTGTTAAATTTTAAGTAGGAAAAAATTGTGAAGTATTTTACAGGGATTATTTGTTAGCTTTTCTTTCTGAAAAATGTTACCTGCAGAGTTGAGGTGTGTGTTTATAGATAAAACTTGCTCATGCATTTGAAATCAGGTGAAAACTTGTACTTGGGTCATGTTATTCTGTCTGGTATTTGGTGTCAGTCTTAACTTAGGTCTTTGAAGTAAAACCTTATTAGATATCCATGTTAGAGATACAAATAACATCTCTCTAGAAGTGGATAAGGCAGTTTCCTTCCAGCTCTTATGAGGTAAGGTTTCATATTTAAAGTTTCAAATTGATGGACCATTTTTGCAGAGTATGGCTCAGATGCAGTTACAAATTTTGTATCTGCCCAGGGCCTCTATTTATATTGCCAAGCCTCCTTTAATTTTATAAAATAATTCCATGCACTTATTACATTTATCACAACTTGTGCTTTCACAACTTAATTTTTTATGTATCTGGTGTGCTTCCCTTTTTGTTTGTTTAATTTGTAGCCAAATCTCCAATTAGAGCAATTAAGGTTCTTAATGTTAATGCCTTTTGTATGTTTTGACTTCCTGGCCATAACCTCTGTTCTTTCCTTTATGTGTAGGAAACATATGAGACTATCCCGGGCCAGTCTAAGATCACATTCCTTTTACAAGCCATCAGGAATGCTGCTGCTGCTGAGGAGGTTTGTAAAAATCATTCTGCAAAATGTTCAGAGGGTTGGGGGGGGGGGGGGTTAGGGGACACAGACTGTCACTCACCCCTACATGAAACAATCTGGCATTGTTTTTATAGTGAGTCACCCTGAATTCAGCACATTTGAAAAGAGCCGGGCTTAGTTTTCATTCACATGTAGTTCTTTGTGTGCATGTGCCAGCGGATTTACCATGCATTATCTTTTTAAGTTTCCTAATCACTAATTCAGTTTTGGGGATTTTCTTGGACAGCCCATAACCACTTCGATTTCTGGTTGTACCTTGCCTCAGCTGAAGTAACAAATGGTCATTTTTCCTAGAAAAACTTACCATGATATTTACTACGTGAACGAAATGTGTGTGTTAGAGTAGTGTCACATAGCTGTGGTTGACAGACTACTTCATTCTGAGGCCCTGTTCTTAAGTGTTATCTTTGGGATGAAATTTCTGGTGTTTCTCAGACAAAAGGGTAAGTAAAGTGTTTGGAAAGATTCTCAAAGTTTGTTCAACTACTTTTAAGCTTGTTGAGCCTGAAGGAAAGGTATTTTAATGTGCTAACTCTTCACATATTTTAGGCTCTACTGGAGAGGGGATTTTTTTCTTTAGTAGTTCAGATAGTTTGGTGTTAATTTAGATCTTAGATTTGTGTAACTATCAAAAACTAAATAAAATTGGCTTGTGTACTGTCTATAAGGTAAAGAGGTAACAGTGTGCATCTCAGATATTCACTTTGTTTTGGAATATTTACACATTGCAGGATACCCTGCAGTTCAGAAGTCATTAACCTTACAAAAAATACTAATCGATCAACATATGGGCATGCAAAATGGAGCGCTGCTAGCCTAACAGTACATCAGAAAACTCAATCACTTTATAAGTGTGAAAGAGTAATTATTTTTTCTGTGTAAAGCTTTACTTGAAAGTTGTCATTGAAGCTTGAAAAGATGCGTAAAATATCATTTAGTTCTCTTATAAATATTGGAAGAAAAACATGAGAACAGCAGTGTTATCTATAGCCAGACAGTGACTTCCTTTATATACGTCACACTGAGCCAGGTGTCTCAGACTCAAATCACCACAAGGCTGCATGAGGAGTACCATGTTAGCCTGAGGACCACACCCCTGAAACCCTTTCATACAATGATACTGCAAATATTAGTAATGATAGTGGTGTTGTGGGCCGCAGGAAACAGCTTTAGGGGCCGCATGCGGCCTGTGGGCCTTCTGTTTGAGACCCCTGCACTAAGCTCCAAGGAATTAAAAATTAACGATGCTGCTGTCGCAGATGTGAAACAGCTCTCTCAGTATTAAGCACCTCCTGATTTTGGACAAGAATTAAGCATCTTATGAGACTCAATCTATTATTGCTGGTTGCTAGCTACATAAAGCTGAATTCTTGTCCAAAATCAGAGGTGCTTGAAGTCTTGTACCTCGCAAATGCTTTCTAATTTCAGAAAATCATGTAATTCTCTTTTACGCATTTATACTCATCCGAGAAAAATGAGATAGAAAATGAGGTACTTTGCAGTTGTCTTCAGAAAGTTGTCTTGGACCATAGATATCGTATTTGTATATATATAGTTAAAGAACTAAGGCAGGTTGTGTAGGTTTCTGATTTGTCTAAACTGATACTTAGTCCTACTTGATTGTTCTCCACAAAGATTCCCTTCCAACTCCATAATTTAATAAAAGGCAAATTGGCAAGAAGCTGGGTATTCATGGGATATCAGGATCTCCGTGGTCCTGCTGCTGACCAGCCTTGTGGCCTTCAAGCAAATAACAGCACTTTCCACACCTGTAAAATAAAAATAATACTTCTGTGCTCCAAGATGTATAGTGAAAATTGGTTAGCTAATATTAGTATATAGTTTTGAAGATGTGTATAGATTTAGAAGGATCTTTTGCTGAGGCTTGAGACTGCCACCACCGATCATACTCAGGCCCACCTTTTTCCTCCCCTTCTTTTTCCTCTTTGTATACTTGTACCAGCTTTCTCTTTAGTTCTAGCTTTGATCCTACTGCTACTAGTAGTTACTCTTCTTAAAAGGGGATGAATATTTCACGAATTATCTTCATTGTGCATTGTATTGGCTAACAGTTCTTGGATTACTGCTTTCACCAGCTAGAGAAATTGTAATCTTAGAATTCTTGATCCACAGGTAAGGTCCATGGCCAGGATTCTGTTTGATTCATTGTATGGATTTGTGGATATTTACTTCAGCAGAAGATGGATAGCTATTTAAAAAAAAAAAAAAAAAGGCACCTCCCTCCTCCCAAAGTTCTTGTTGGATCACTCAGTGAATGTAGATCAGCGGTTCTCAACCTGGCATCCGGGGACTCCTGGGGCTCCGTGGATGTATTCCGTGGGTCCGTGGCACTGATCCCTGCTAGGGCCAGAACCCATCTCTGGGCCCCAAAGCTCCCTGCTGGGGCTGGATCGTGGCAGGGGTAGGGGTAGGGGTGTGCAAAGGGCTGCCTGCTGCTGCAGTTTGCCAGCTGCGGATGCTGGAGGTGGCTTGGCTTTGCTCCTCTGCAGGGGCGGCCTGCCCCCACTCCACAGCAGGGGCTGGCTGGGAGCCATGGTCGTGGCAGCCCTGCTTGCCGACACGGTAATGGGGAGGGGGCCGGGGCCATGGCCACAGCAGCTCCCTCTCCCTGCCTGGATTGTGGCCATGCGGGCAGATTTTGGTCTCGTCATCCAGATCCTGCTGGCAGCATATGGTGGCAATGGACAAGGGGTCTGCAAAATTATTTCAGGTACAAAAGGGGTCCCCAGCCAGCAAATGGTTGGGAACCACTGATGTAGATCATGTCTGTAATCCAAAGGGGGTCCTTTCTCGTTACATTCATGAATGAGCAGTGTAGTAAATCATTAAGTTTTGAGTTGCTTCAGCACCTACATAATAGCTTATTTGTGAAGTAACGTAGGGCAAAGCACTGGACTGGGACTTGGGAGAGCTATTTTCTGTTCCTGGTTCTGCTACTGGCCTGCTGGTGTGCCTTATGCGTTGGTTTCCCTCTCTGTAAAATGGGGATAGTGGTACTTAAAACATTGTTTATAAAAAGTTTTGAGACTTACTTAAAGTTATGAACTAGCTGTTTGTGTTGGCTTTTCCTTTACTAATGTATCTTTCTTTGAATTATTTTCACAGGGTTGGATGCTTGACTAGTTTGAAAGTAATTGGTCACTTGATTAATCAAATATTGCTCAAACAGTGTCTCATGTCAATAATTTTCAAGGATTTTAAAGTAATTTATTAAAACAAAAATAGCAAGAAAAATAAGTTCAGTAGTTTTAGGTTTAGATACTTATGGCTACTTATAGAAAGCAAATGACTTAATCAAATTATTTTACTTGAGGAGAAATGTAACATGCAATGAAATTAAAACTCTAAAAGTAAGAGAATTACCTTTTTATGACCATGTTATTTCCGCATTTAAATACAAACTTTCTTCAAGGCTGAACGGCTAGGAAAAAAACACATCTATATTTGTTCTTATGTTAGGTGTGCAGGAGACTCTCTTCAAGTGTCTTGCTTTTACGTTGTCAGCTTCAACTGCCTTACGTACATCTTTATCATTAGAATCTCCTCTGTCTGAAGCATATTAAGTCAACCCTTCATTTGCCTTTTTCTTTTCTAACCTTAATCTAGTCTTGATATATGCAATGGTTTTATAGGTAGGTCTATCTGAGGTTATTAGAGACAAGTTGAAAGTGATAACTTTTTCTGCCATATCAGGCCTCATCCTCAGGGGAAACCTGCACAACACTTTCAAAAGACAAGCCTCAGTTTAAATTCTTAACCTTCCTAGACTCTAAAAATCATGGTCTTCATCTGTGGGGCACTCCTTCAGCATGACAATGTCTGGGGGGATTTGGGGAGAGAAAGTGTTATCTAGTCTCACTCTTCCATGGGCTTTGCCCTGCCTTCACACCTAGCCGTGGCTTGCCAGGGGCTTGCTGCCTGGCTGAAGACTCAGCCTTCCCCTCCAGACTCCTCACGCCTGGCCATGGTGCCTAGTCTCTCCCCCTGCCTGGCTTGGGACCATGTTCCAACCCCTACTGTAGCACCTGGTTTTGGTGTTTGTTTCTCCCATGTACTCCCAGCTGCTAGTCTCACTACTTAGCCCCTGGTGACTGCTATCCCTGGAGTTCCCAAGGACAGTCTTGCCCCCAAACTTCCCCTCCATCCCTTCACCCCAATGGTTGCCCGCAGAAGCGCCGCCAGCCCCAAAAAAGATCTGGGGCTTGGTATGCTGAGACTTAAGGCTCACGTGCTACCGTTGTGGGTGGCCCAGCGGCAGACCCAGGGCTCAGGATCTGGGACTTGGGCCTCGAGCCCCGTAAGCCTGTCATGAGCAACACCTCTGGTTTTGCCAGCTCCAAGGTGTAGTCCCAGAGGTGACCCCACTCCCAGCTTCATTTAGTGGGGGACTGGAGAAGAGTGAAGGAGGACAGAGGGAAAAGTTTGAGAACCGCTGTCTTAAAGACACTGGATTTGTGGCTTATTACTATAATTTGTAACCCACTGATCATCCCTTTTTGTTTTATAACTGTGGTGGCATTCAAGGACACTTCATCTTGAATGTTCCCTTAGAAATATTGTGCTAATTTCATATGCTAAACTCAGAGCTTTACAAATCCTGGGCACCATGATGACCACGATTTTGCTCCTGGTGCCCAGCAGCCAAGGAGGAGAATGCTCACTGGTGCCTTAAAAAAAAAAAAAAAAAAAAAGGCTGTAAGTGCTTGTTTTCAGTGCTGTTGTCTCCCTTGCCCTGAGAGCCACCAAAAGTGGCTTTTTTCAGTGGCGAGGAGAGTCTTTTGCGTGCTGCACTTGCCACCAAAAGTATCTGTGGTTGCAGCAGTTATTTGGTAGTGGTGGGGCCAGTGCTGCTAGTAGAAGTGGCGGTGACAGCAGGAGGCCCCATCTGTGCTGCACATCTAAAGGTGCCTTAGATTTTGGGCTGATCCCTAGTGCCCAGTAAATTTGTTCCTTTTGTAGACCTAGGAGCTGTTTATTTCCAAAGCTTCTCTTTCACTAACAGAAGTTGATCAAAAAAAAAAAAAAAGTATTACCGTACCCTCCTTGGCTCTCTAGTCTTGATACCCAGTTACCAGCTACCAAACAGTGGAAGTGTTCAGTTTTTTTCTTAGTTTTGAGTGGATGATTCCCCAGACCATCCAGTTTTGATTAGCACATGCAGTAGAACACACAATGATGAAATTAATTTCTGCCACTGTAGCTAAAATGCAAAGACACAACCTTTTTCACTATGATGGAGCAAGCTGTTTTCATTCAGCTGCTGGGACTGCACTCCACATTATTTTCTTTCTTAATGGGCTGCTGTTAGCTTTGTAATTTGCAACCTTTGTCAGAATTGTTTGTTCGTTTGCATATCCTTGAAAATTTGCAACAGCTGGTATGAGGTCATGCTGAATTAGTCATCAGCAAGGTCTTGGTCCTAGAAGCATGGATCAGGAAGGTAAGGAGTATTTGTCTGTGATCACTTGATTATGTGATGTTCCATGTCTTTTCAGCTTGTGTAAATGAACTTTATTCAGTATTCTCATAAATGTTTATTAATGTTCAGGAACTTGTTCTTGGAATCAGACAATGCAGAACTATCATTTCATATTCTAACTGGATTGTTGTGTGTTCCAGCAGGGAAGTGAATTTTGAGGTTTTGTATCCAACAGATTGTCGAGAATGTCAGTGCAGGTTGCTCCGGAGAAACCCCTGCTTCCCATTTCTTAAGCAGTAGCTAATGGAAGAGTCATCTTTCATATTAGAAGATTTTTGAGGCACTTAATAGAAGATGCCCATCAAGTATAACAGTGCTTAGTCAGTGTGGATGAAATTAGGTATTGTAGTAAATGTTGTTCAGAAATGGCTGTGGGCATTCGTTTATTTTCTGATAAAGTGGCAAGGCTTTTTCACTTCTGACATGAGAGAATTTTCAGTTCTGCAGTGAAAAGCTACATTGTATGGGCAGCAGGGCCATAACACAGAAGGTGGGATACTCCGTAATCAACCAAGTCCAAGAAGCTTTCATCTTACCTTCGTTGTTAGTCAAAACAGAAATAACCTTCCGTGGATCTAATTCATTCATTATCCTGAATCTTGCCAGCATTCAGTTTTGTTTTATAACTTTGATGGATGATATTGTTCTTGATTCTTAAGCATTTTTATCCGTTTTACACTTTCACATTTGCATTAACTTTTGGGTTTTAAATTTTTTTGTTTTGTTGGTTTAAGTGTTCCCGGATTTGGGAGATTATGGAAGGGTGAGTCAATTAATAACGACCTTTAAGATCTCAAGCAGCACTTTTTTCTCTGCCTATCTATAGATGCTAATTTTTGTATTTTGATGTAACTGACATTTACTGACAGTTACTGATAAAAATCTAATCCTGCCAAGCCTTATGTTTTTTAAACCGGTCAGCAATATATTGGGCTGTGTGGTGACACTTGCTTGTAAGACACTGGCTGTGGAGTTACAAAGAGGCAAATATTGCTCCATTATCTTGTACTAGAGACTTGAACTTGTTCAAGAAGAGCACTAACATTTTCATTGCCTATTTTGACATTCAAAAGACTTTGTGCACATGATTTTCTATTTCATACTTTGTTAATTAGAATCAGAAAAATTCTAAAGTGTAAGAATTAGCTATATATGAAAAGGTGAATTGTGAACATAAGTATTCTCTAGCAAATAGGTGTTCCAAGTATGTTTCCTCTGATGGGATCAAAAACTTTTTCATATAAATTTGTGAACACCTGAAGACATTTCAGGGATGAAGACATTTTTAAAAATGGCTCTTATCTTTTGAGTTGCCAACCCCTGCACTAAGGAACATCATTTGCAAAGCAAGAGATGAGCAAATGATGTTCCTTAGTGCAGGGGTTGGCAACTCAAAAGATAAGA
>ML681993.1:10133967-10262767 GCA_007922195.1 Podocnemis expansa | reverse complement strand
GCAAATGATGTTCCTTAGTGCAGGGGTTGGCAACTCAAAAGATAAGAGCCATTTTTAAAAATGTCTTCAATATCCAAATGTTTTGAGAACTGAAATGAGTGTAGCCTCTCAGTAGTGGGTAGATGGAGCTGCACCAGGGTGCCTGGTGCAGGGTCCCCCATTGCGAGGGGGAGCCTGGTGTGGACAGCTCACAGGGTCCACCACAGCAGGGGTAGGGGCAGAGCCAGGAGTCACAAGGGGACAGCCAAAGAGCTGCATGTGACTCCAGCGCCACTGGTTGCAGACTCCTGCCTTAGTGGTTGTTCCTGTAAATAGATAGAGCACATAGGGGGCGTCTTGCAGGCTAGTCTGCCCAGGGCTTCAAACGCTGTGACTTGCCAAGGAACATACTGGTAGGCCACCTGCACAAAAGCCGCCTGAAGTGCCTTTGAGGAGGGGGCACATTCAGGCAAAATGCCTGATTTGTAAGAACTTTAGATCCCAAACAACCACCATGTGTGGTGCAGAGTACTTCACTGGATGGGAGCATCCCAGCCTCACAGAGCTGTAACAAGCCTGTGGATCCCTGGCACCAATATGCTTCCTCCGGCTCCTCCAGAACCTCCTATTGAGGTTCTGGCTGCACTTCTCCCCACACCTGTTTCTCTATGCACTCCCTATCCGTGGCCCCACAAAGTCATGGGACCTCCTCGCCAACCTCCTCCTGGCGTACGCCAAGACCGCCACCTATAAGACCCAGGAGAGGAGGTTGGCTGGGGAAGAGGCCTGTGACTGTGGGGCCTATTTCCGGTCCCTCGCCCGCGCACGCCTCTGGGCAGCGTGCACTGGCTCCCTTGACAGCTTCCGAGAGCAGTGGGCGCTGTCCGAGGTTCTCTGCTCAGTGTCCCCATCTGAAACGATTATTAACCTGTGAGCTTCACGCCCATCCCTGTTATACCCTTAGTTGTCCCCAGGAATTTTTTGAGGAATGACCCAGTGCCTCCTCCCCTTCGGCTGGGGGACGGGTTTTAGAAGTGGGTGGGCCTGTGCCCACCCACCACTGGTTCCCTCAATAGAACCAATATGCTTCCCCAGCATCCAGGAAATCCTTGCTGGCAGCAGGGCACCACTCCCCATTGATGGTGATGAAGAAGAAAATCAAGAAGTAAAGACGGAGGGTGGTCCTTAATAAAGATGACCATGGAGAGTGACATCTGTGCTGGACCACTCTGATGGTCATGGGCCAGTCGATGCCATTGACTGGCCCTGGAGGGGGAACTGCTGGATCTGGAGTGCATGAACTGCTGAGGATGAGCCACGAAGGAGAATCAGCCCTCGCTTCTCCATCAGTGCCAGAAGTGTATGAGGCTGCAAGGAGTCCTTGACTCTCCTAGTGCTTCCATTTCTTTGAGGCCGAGGCCCACAGAGAACAGCTTCAGGAAGCTGCCCCACAGATGCAAGTCCTGG
Organism: Podocnemis expansa; assembly: GCA_007922195.1. Classification (NCBI taxonomy): domain Eukaryota; kingdom Metazoa; phylum Chordata; order Testudines; family Podocnemididae; genus Podocnemis; species Podocnemis expansa. The sequence goes on along the minus strand of ML681993.1, from coordinate 10,261,321 downwards.
TCCTAGTAAGCCAGCAGTAATAGTGAAGCACTGGCCCCCATCTCACTTGGCTTTGTGAGGCTTGACGCTATAACAACAATCGCTGGCCCGGCATAAGTCACAATCCCAGCTCTGCTTCTCGTTGTAGCACCAACACTCAGCACCAAGGGCCACAGGAGCCCTATGATTGTCTAAGAATGACTCCATGGTCTCAGAATCTCAGGTAGCATCTTATGTGTCACAAAGGAACAAACATTGGGAAGGCCGGAAATATGTGCCACAACTTGGAGACACATTCTTGCAGCTCCCTACTTAATGGCAGATGCCACTTCAGCGGCATGTAGGGATACCATGAGCAGCTCAGACTTCAGTGCTCCTATACAGGCTGTTTGCACTCAACAACTTCAAAGCCATGTGAGCTCCCTCCTTCCTCATTGGAAGGGTTCAGTCTCAGGCATGGAAGTTGCAGGTGCCAATCATACTTCTACTGAAGGGGGGGTAACCCATAAGTAATTCTTGTTGCCTCATCCTCTCGTCTGGACAAAGTGACTGGCATGTCCATAGCACTGGTATAGAAGACTAGAGGTCTCATCAGTAGCTTTTGCAGAGGATGGCTCAAAATCTTGGCCTTAAGGTAAAGGCAGTTGCAGGGACGACTCCTGCCATGGTGGATATACTAATGCCATCTAGACTAATGGAGTGGCCCTATCCCAAAATGAGGCCATTTTGCAACTCTTGAAGGCCTTATGGGCCTTAGGAAAACTTGTGCCATTTTCCTCATTTATAAAAGGAAGAAGTTCTTGGTATGTACAACTTGGTGTTTCTCTTCCCTGTTTCCCTTGCAGTCTGTCTTTCTACACCCAAATCAGCTTTTTAAAGGTGTTCTTGGATTTCTAACAATAAACATTTATCCTATGCAGAGGTACCTTTAGCAAAACTGAAAGAAATGTATTAAGGAAAAAAAAAACTTAACTGCTTTTCCAAACCAGAAGGGGTTTAAAAAAAAAAAAAAAACCCTACTGAAGTCATTGATTCAGATGTCGTCTTAATCAAAGTGGTAACAGTCTCTCTTACACATGCTTATGCTATGTGGGGTAACCTTGTCATTTGTGAACAAACTTTAATGAGCGTACAGCTCTTCATCATTCTTTTTGGGATATATGAGATTGCTTAGCAACAGTGGCTCTCAACCCTTTTCATCTATGGACTCCTAAAGAATTTCAGAGCTTTAGAAATGTTAGAAACATTGGGTTGAAAACCACTGTTCTATGGTAATGACAACTTCTTCCGGACCACTTAGATATACTCTGCAGAACCTCAGTCTGTGGACCATGTGTTGAAAAACCATTGCTTTACAGAGTATTTGGCAACTATGTAACTTCCTAAACAAGATCAAAGTTCCTTTCATTTATCAAACTGTTATTCTTCTGTGTGCACTAGCACTTGCCTAAGACAGATCATTCAAAATTTCAGAAGCGGTTTTTATGGCCATGTATTTTTCCAGGAACATTTGCTGGTGAATGAGTTGTCTTTTAATATTTATCTTTTGAGGACTTCCTCTTCCTATGTCTTTTTTTAAAACAGTTCCTGAGACGTTTTAATGTCTCATGAAAGACAAAATCCTGGCTTTAACTGTGGAACCCTGACAGAGTTTGCAAAATGCTATATGAATGCAACTTTTGGTATCGTTATTGGGTAGCAGATAAATGCAGAGAGGGAGCACTGAGACCATAGTATACTTCAATGCACCTGTTTTGGAGAGGTCAGAACACATTACCTGTTTTAGTTTAAAAAAAAAAAAATTGTGTGAAAAGATAGTTTATATTTAGATGAAGCTGCATTTTAAAGAACACTTTCATTTTTAATGTACAACATTAAGTGTATTATGCACTTTATCTGGTTTCAAAGTAAATAATTTGATTAAGTGGCTTATCAAACAGATCATTGTGTGCAAAAGTACGACGTTTCATGCAAGGAATTGAATTAAAACCTTGTTTGGGGCTTCTTCCCAAGAAAATGTATGGTAAAACATGTCTTTTTGCAATAGGCTAGACAAATGGCCGCTGTCCTTCTACGACGCTTGTTGTCCTCTGCATTTGAGGAGGTCTATCCAGCTCTCTCACCTGATGTTCAGACTGCCATCAGAAGTGAACTGCTGTTGATTATTCAGATGGAAACACAGTCTAGTATGAGGAAAAAAATCTGTGACATTGTAGCTGAACTGGCCCGGAATTTAATAGGTATGTTATTCATATACAGTAGTAATTAATTCTGTGGTATATGCCTATATGTAAATTTCTGCATTGTATTTTGCTTTCTAATCTCAAGAAAAAATTTGAAGTACAGTGCAAAATATTTTGGAAAGAAAATAAACCTAGACAGAAATGTAAGTAAATTGGGTAAATATTAAATGTTGCAACTTAAAAAATCATAACCTGAACAAAACAGGTATGAGTTTGTACTATGTTGGCCTTTGTTATAAGAAAGCACAGTTAAGGAAACATAATCAGGGTGGTGTAGGATTGTGTTTAAATTTTTGACCTTTTCAGTTAAGTCTCCAGTGCACAACTATATTAGTTTTTATACATATGACTGTTTTTTCATAACAGTAAACATTGATCTCTGTACCATCTAGTGTTTTTGTTTGTCAGATCCTCTTCTGTTTTAGTCTTATCTTTCTTACATTTGTGGATTACTTTATGCTATGGCCTGGATACATATGCTGTTGAATTTTGTTTGGAATGTTACTTAAAAAAAGTAATGACTTTTTCTTACTCAGACTGAATACGCACTAGTTAGCTATTGTTGAATGCTGTACATATTTTAGTTAATCAGAACTGTGGCAGCTTCTGATTTAGTAGAATGTTGGAAAATTAGAAATAAGCTTTGTACAACTGATATGCTAATATATTAATCACCATAAGTTGTACTTGATACTAAAACCACCCAAAAGTTTGTGCTGTGTAAACCTTTGACCTTTTTTCCTAGATGAGGATGGCAATAACCAGTGGCCAGAAGGTCTGAAGTTCTTATTTGACTCTGTCAGCTCTCAGAATGTGGGACTGCGTGAGGCTGCTCTGCATATTTTTTGGTATGCTTCTGCACCTCAATTAGTGGATTTTGGTGTTTAGCTAAATTAAATATATGTAAGAAATGCAAGATAAGAAAAAACTATTACAGGTTATTTTATATTTGAGGCATCCTGTTTACATTCTGGTATATGGCATTCTACTTGACCTCCCAGAACACAGGTAGGGTATTTGGTACTGATTTTAACTATATCTTAAAGCTTCACTTGCAGTCTGCTAAGGTCTTAAACATGCCTAAATTGCATTAGTTCAGATATATATTGTTATCTTTAGGAATTTTCCTGGGATTTTTGGAAATCAACAGCAACATTATTTGGAGGTCATTAAGCGGATGTTGGTTCAGTGTATGCAAGATCAGGAACATCCAACGGTAATGTACATGTTCTTTTATAGAATCATATGAGGTACTGTGGTCCCATGATTAGGATGCTAGCTTGGAACACTGTGGACCTTGGGGTCAGTTCCATGCTCTACCATAAATTTTCTGTCCCAGGGAACTCCCGAGGGGGGTGAGCAAGTCCAAGGGTGCATATGTTTTCAAAGATGCATAAGTCATGTTGGAAGCAGGTCAGATTCATTATCTTTCAGACTTTCCACCTAAATCCCTGTTTAAAATGAGACTTAGAGCGTGTATATGCTAAAAGCTTAAGTCGGTCTATGTTAACTGCTCTGCTATTTCATGTCCACGCTACTCTCCTTCTGTTGGTGGTGCATATCCTCACCTGGAGCCCTTCTACCAACTTGAGGGGCAACGTAGGGGTCTGAGAGTCAGGGCTTTCAGTTCCGTGCATAGTTCCCCACCAAGAGCCCAGCTATGTACCTGTCTTCCCACCAAGGGTGATGTGGAGAACTAGGGATCCCCCTCACCTGCTTAGCTTCCTTGCTGGAGCCATGAAACTGAAAAATTGACAACCAACAGCCCATGTAAGTCACCCGCAATATCTGCATTATCCTACTTACACCAGCATAATCCGTACACTTCCTGTGGAGGTGGTGTGATGTTGATGTAGCAGAGCAGTCACATTATTTGGAGCAAGGCTGTAGTGTGTACAGTGATACAGCTAGGTCAAAGTAAATTACATTACATTGACCTAACCTTGTAGTATAACCCAAGCCATAGCTTACTAAGTCACTTACATGGCTTTAAAAATGTTAGACTTTGTCATTTGGTTCCCCATCTATAAAAATTGAAGAAGACTACCTCACAGGGAGGTTGTAAAGATGCCTAAAGTTGTTTCTGAAAAGACTTCTTACAGATTTCATTGAAACCCTTGGGGACCAACATAATCTTTCCCAAGTGGATGTGTTTGCAAACTAGAAGTGAATTTAAAATGTAGGCTTTCCTACGGTGGCACTATTATGACATATTGGCAGGTAGTATAAAAATAGTGTCAAATATGAAAGCACTCGGACTTCTGTGCCATTACAGATTCGGATCTTAGTCTGAAACAGCCTTTTTGCTTTCCTCTAGATCAGGATGCTGTCTGCAAGGGCAGCAGCTGCATTTGTACTTGCTAATGAGCACAATCTTCCTCTTCTGAAACATTTTGCAGACTTGCTGCCTGGAATTTTGCAGGTAAGAAACCACGCTGAAGATGTATTTCACTGCCTTAAGGGTTAACATCATAAAAATTATGGTAACAGTTGAGGAGTAAAAATAATGACTGAAAGCAGTTTATAGTCAGAGCTTCCCTGGTATACATGTTTTAAAAAAAATATCTTCAACTGCATGTTGTATGCAGTTATATATAGCTGTAAGACTTTGAAATCGTAAATAATTGTAGTCATGGTAAACATTACCCGTATGAAGGATTACTCTACAGGTGGCTGAAGAGATCTCTGACCCAATGATCACTTTGGAAATCTAGGAAATTCTGGGAGACGGGAAGTGCTAATGTTGTGCCATTATTCAAAATGGCAGATGTGACCATGTAGTCAGACTAAAGGGTCAAATATCAATTCATGGCAACAAAACGCTGTCCTTGTAGTTGGTGAAGAAAGAAGCAAAGTTGAGAGTGTAATAAATTCTTGTTGATTAGCTTTAACAAGAAATAGGTTTAGTCAAACCTTATTTCATTTTTTTGATGAGATTACAAGTTTTGTTGATAAATATGCATTTTTGTAAGATGCTTAATTTAGTAGTGTAGTAGAGCATTTGGCCTTAAACATTCTCGTGTCATGAAATATTAAAGTTCACACTAAAGGAAATGTGAACTGACCATCTCAAATGAATTGGCAATAGAATTGTCATCAAATGGGTGTGTTCCTTGTGGGGTTTTGCAGGGATTGGTCCTAGGCCCAATGCTATGTGATGCTTTCATCAGTTACCTGGAAGAAAATATAAAATTGCCACCAATAAAGTTTGTTGATGGCTCATAGATTTGAGTGATAAATAAGGATATAAGGCAGTCATACAGAACAATCTGGATCACTTGGTAAGGTGGGCCAGTTCAAACAAGAAGTTCTAATACAGCCAAATGTAAGGTCATATAGTCTATTCCTTGTTTCTACACATATCTTAGAAAGCAGTGATTCTGGAAAAGATTTTAGGGGTCATAGCAGAAAAGCAACTGAACATGAGCTTCCAATACAGGGTTGTGACAAAGAAAGACTGTTGTGATTATTGGATGGGTAAGTAGGGGAATAGGAAGTTGGAGTGGGGCAATAGGTTTTACATTTCTGACACTGGTGAGACTGATACTGGAATACTGCGTCCAGTTCTGGTGTTCATATTTTTAAAAGGATATTGAAACATAGAAGAGGGTTTGAAAAGAGCCACAAAAATAACTAGTGGGTTGGGGAAAAAATTCCTTAGAGTGAAATGTAATGAGACTCAGTCTGTCTTTGTTTTATCAAAAAGATTGAGAGGTGACCTGCTATGTAGCAGAAAAACATTTGCAGGGCAAAAGTATCAGGTATTAAAGGGCTTGTTAGTCTGCCAAAGAAAGGCATAACAAGAGCTGATGGCTGGAAGCAGAAGCCAGACAAATTCAAATTAGAACCGTTTGTTAATAGTGAAGAAAACTAGCCAGTAGAACAAAATAAGAAGAGAAATAGTGAATTTTCTACCTTGGAAGTCTTAAATTAATGCCTTGATGCCTTTCTGTAATATATGCTGTAGTCAAATGCAATCTGTTGGCTCAATACAGGGTTATCTGTAAAAATATATGGTCTGCATACTGGTCGGACCAAATGTTCTATTGGCCCCTTCTGGATACCTCATTTTGGGAAAAGCTGTAAATGGAATAGATTGAGCTATACTTGGGCTGGTATTGTATGATATGTGTGGTTTTATTCAACAAAGCAGGTATAGTGTGTGTGTTTTGGTACTGTGTTTGTAGGAGCCATAGTGAATTTCAGGTAATTCATCTTGCATAGTGCAGTTCACAGTCGGTTAAGAGCATTAGTAAACTTTGTTGCCAGGGCCAGGAGGATGGCAAGTCGTGCAAAACAGTCAAAGCAATAGATAAAGCCTTCTGTACTCTGGTATGCTGAACCTCAGTTCTGTGCCACAAGCCTGCCTTCTGCAGCAGACTAGAAATTCATGCAGAAGTTTCATTTAAATGAATTGTGGAAATAAGTATTAGTCAACAGAAGTATCTGTTTTTCATATTGATATCAGGTTTCTTTACACGCAGGATTTTAATTTGCTGAGCAAATTTTTTTGACGGTACATAATTGTGGTGGGTCTTAGTAACTGAACAGTATATGAGTAGGATAAAACAGAGATATTTGGCTGCAAGAAAGCAAAGAGGGGTTGTGGGGATAATTAAGCTGTTCATACTAAAATTTTAAGCAGTAAAGTTAGTTAATTATCATCTTTAGTCTTCAGATTTTACAGCCCATGTGCATGAGCATGTGCAGTTTAACCTTCAGAGGTTCAATTTCAGACTTTTTTGAAGATTCGGTAAACCCTTCATTGATTGCATTTAGTTCATGATTTCAGGGTTTCCTTTGCAATCTAAAGAGATGGCTATCTATTTGTAATTGAAAAGTGATTCTAGTCCACAGTTCTGTGACAGGGATGGATTCTGTGTGGGCATGGTAACCCAGAATCTACATACTGTGTTATAAATAGGAAATGAGAAATGTTGAGTTAGTTGCGGGTGACCTATGGAGGCAGTTGAAAAACAATTCTGCAGCTGTTATAATTCCACTGATTAGCTAGTGGTAAGGAGTTGAAATGTTGAAACAACCAAGATTAAAGCTTGGCCCTGGACACTAGTGTGACATTCTGGATGACTTGGTAGGCCTTTTAAACTAGACATTTCAAATCTTGGTGTCTAAAATTAAGCTCCTTAATTCTCAGTTGAGCGTCTTATACAAGAGCCCTGACTTCCAAAGGAAATGAAGCACCTGCAGCTCTGGGTGACTTCAGTGATCTGGGTGCTTACTACTTCTGGAAACTAGGCCATATATATTCTATGCAGAATATGAATTTGGGCAAGTGACTTTACGTACCCATGCTTGAAAATAGACTTCTTGCTTTACAGTTGCCTACACTGGCAAAGTACACACAACACAACTGGGACTTAATCCCTGAAAAATGTCTGCATAGGTTATGCAAGAACCAAGCAAGATCAGAGTGGGAGAGGGCACAAACTAATATAAGGATGTACAAGCAGTGTCTTCCATGTTGGGATTTAAATCATTCTGAGAGCTTGGGCCATATGTAAAATGACACCCTAATTGTGTCGAAAAGCAAGATATAAATTGAAGACCCGAATACAACTTGTAGCTTATGCTGCTTATGATGAAGTGGGACTTTGCACATGAACGTTCATGCAAAAAATAAATTTTTTAGTCTTTAAAAGTGCCACAGGACTCCTTTGTTTTGCTGAACTAAACTAACACAGCTACCCCTTTGGAACTTGTCAACTTCTAACCTGCTTACTCTAAAGTATAACTACAAAGCCTAGTTAAAAGTGATACAAATAGCTACTGATGATAGATGACTGCTGAACGCATAAAAGCACCCTTTTTAGGTTGTAAAGAGCAAAAGACTTGTTTTTACATTAGAAATTCAGATCATATTGCCTTTTTTTTCTTGGTAGGCCTTAAATATGATTGAGAAACTGGTGAGATTTTGATACCGTAGTATCAGGAGAACACTGCCTGACCAATTAAAAGGGAGAGGAAGTTTTACTTTAAATCATTTTTAACATTCTAATTTAGACATCTGCTGGCTGGTAGGATATCTTTACAAAAAGTTGAACAGACTCTTGATTCCAATGCCCTTTGTTTGATGGCTTGTCCTAGTTCTAGATTCTCCAGCAAAAGCAAAAAACAAATTTTATATGCCTGGTATGTCTAAGGTGTGTTTTGTTTTTAAACTTGAAGGCTGCATTTATACAACACAGAAGCAAAATGAGCATGAACTTTTTTCTTTGAAGGTGACCTTACGTAACTAGTGGAAAGGACCTATGCAATACTAAATATGCCATTTGAAAGTTAGGTGTGTTAAACTTCTGAGACTTTTCTTTTTTGGTTACAATTTGAGCTTTACTGACTTACTGTTATGGCTTGATTTTACAAAATCATGGGTCTGTCTTCCTGCTGTCTCACCCTCACCCCCATTACGCTGCCTCTACTTACATTAACACCTGTGGGAACTAGTCACGCGTAGGAGAAATAGAATCCTATACCTTTAACTTCAGTGAGCATCCTGAATTAACATTTTTAAATAATGTTAATCAATGATCAGTGTTTCCAACATCAATAAAAAGCAAATATTTAACTTCATCCTAATTTTTTTATAGGCAGTAAATGAGTCCTGTTACCAAAATGATGACTCCGTTCTAAAATCCCTTGTAGAGATTGCAGATACTGTTCCAAAATATTTACGTCCACACTTAGAACCTACATTACAACTATGCCTGAAGGTAAATCTGGAAATTACAAAGAGCAAATTTTCATTTGCTAAGCTTCTTCTCTAGCCATTCAGCTTTAATCTTTAATCTTGCAGTTGTGTGGAGACACCAGCCTCAATAACATGCAGCGTCAACTGGCCCTGGAAGTAATAGTGACGCTGTCAGAGACTGCTGCGGCTATGCTCAGAAGACACAACACCATTGTTGCGCAAGCTAGTAAGTAAAGTACTCCATTTCTCTGTTAAATAACTTGCCTCCTTTTAAAAAATGTTAAATCAATGTCATAACTGTTAACCAGCACAATAACATCAATTAAATTTCAATCTTAAATAAATACATAAATACAAAATGTTTATCACCATGCCTGCAAGCACCTAAATCAGTTTCCCAAAACCTTTTATAGTGAAGGCTGCTTTTAAGAACTTTGAGCTATTTGTGAACATCTCCACTATGCAGCTGCATAACTCTTTTATGGCAACCACATCAAATGCTTATTGAGAAAGCATTTGATGTGTGGTAAGCTGTCATTCATTCCTGTTCAGACTTTCGTAGTTGAGTGCCCATAGTTGGGTTTGCATAGTCCTAGAGTCCAAAGTCTCTGTTTAGGCACCTGAAATGGCCTAATTTTTTGGAATGCTGAAGGTGTTTGACTCCAATTAAACTCCAATTTCTCATTTGATATTGGTGAGTGCTGTAGTTACGCTGCATCTTTGGAAATCAGGCTGTTTATTCAGATGTTTAAATATGGGTTTAAATTTCAGTCCAAAATATTGATAAAAATCTACATTGTAAAATCTCTGGGACAGATACTATGCATTTCTCTAAAGCATGCCATGCACCTTTAGACTGTGTGTGTAAAAAAAAAAAAAAAAAAAAGTTTTCAGGCGGACAACTAAAGTAAGTACTGGTTTTGTATAAATAACTGCCTACATGTTAGTTTACCTGCCAGATTCTTTTCTGAGCAGACAGTACTGAAATAAACAAGTTACGCTCTCTGAAACAGGATCTCCCTCCATCCCGCCCCCTTCCCCCCTAACATGCACACAATGGTAGTTGAATAGACTTTGGTGCATCATATTCTAGGCCCCTGGAAATTATATGAAGGCAGTTTGCTATTTCAGTCTCCTGCAAGTTCAGAAAGAGCTGTTCATCCAAGCACAGTATTAAAAACAAAAAACAACCAAGACTGGTGATTTTTTTACCTATATTTCTAGAAGAAAAATACTGTGAAGGTCACTGGCCTTTACATAGTGTGCATGAAAAGCACACCTTTTACAGCAGTGGTTTTTCAGAAATCTTCCATATAAAGTAACTAGTCTCAGCTGGCTTAAATATTTTAAACCAATCATTAGGTATTTGTTCATTTGTATGCTTCCAGGTTTTGAGGATCTCTGAGTCTCTGTGCTAGTGACACTGTGGTTGAGACTCTGATTTTTAACTGGATTTGAAGACTGATGTTCTAGAGAGCCTCCCACTTCTGCATGTGTGTACTTATAAGCCACACATGTGCTAAGAAGAACCTGTCACCTCAGCTTTGAAGCAGCTTATTCTTAGTGTCTTAACACACAGACTTCTGAGAGTCCAACATCACATCAGAAATTTTGGTTGGTACACAAGAGGTTATCTTGGTGCACAGGTTAAAGCACTTTGAGAATTTTGCTGATAGAATGCCGTTTCCTCTGGTTTACTGTACATACTCATAGTTAGTTGACTCAGAACAGTGCTTCTGGATTCCTTATTGTTGCTGAATTGTCACATAGCAGCATCTGCAAGAAATGCTTTCTACTGTTTGCCATTAGTTAAGAGACTGTCCCATCCTGGTGAATGTAGACTTGGCCTCATTGTATATTTCCTGTATTATCTCTCACATGGACAACAGTAATGCAATATATGTCTGGGTATAAAGCTACTTGGCTAGTGTTGAGAAGGCATGCTGTGTCATTCGGCAACACAGCCTCTCATGAGCACATGAAATGTCTTATAGTTTCCATCCGATGTAAAGTGAAGTTAAAGGTTGTGATTCTTTTCTTCAAGGCATCTAATGATGTTGGTGGGACAAGCATATCTTAAATTGCATAAAGCTCTTGAATCAGAACTCAGAGGGAGACATATTATTCTGTTTCAGCAAAACAAACAAAGGGTCCTGTGGCACTTTTAAAGACTAAGCTTACCACAAGAATGGGGTTCAGTGATGCAGTACTGCTTTCTTAGCAACTGGTCCAAGACTGTATTAACTTTAAGGCTGTCACAGACATACTAACTCCTATTCAAAGTTCAAGGCAGATTTCATACGTTCTCTAATATAAACATGTAGTCGCATGTACCTAGTGTAAAAAAAATAATAACCTTATCAAACATTACAGTACGCACACCATTATCCTGGGAGCCAGAGCCACGAATGACAGAAGTTGTTATCCTTTAATGGAAGACACTCAGGGTATGTCTATACTGACGGTGGCAAAACTGCTGCCATCACCTCAGTGTTCTGGGGTCACTTAGTGGTGAGTCTGAACTCGCTGCTCCACTCCCAGAAGTCGGCCCCAGAAGTCCTGGGGGCCTAGGGGTGTACAGGAAAGCTGACTGCGGGGGATTTGCAGTCAGTTTTCTTGAATGTGTACCACTAGCTAAAAAAAGTTGCCAGCAGTTACGCAAGGAATTTTATATTCCTTTTGTGACCGCTGCCAAAAACCAGTGCCAACATAGACTAGAGCTCAGATATGGTCATGCTGAGGGGCCGATTAAAACCTGTTTAGAAGCAGGGGTTCCATATTTGCAGAACAGTGTTGCATTCTTCACATTGAGGGACAGGCAAGCTGACAACGGATGAATGAGGTGTCCAAGATTCTTCATGTCTTGTGCTCTTCTGAAATTTTTACTATACTTTCAGTGGGAAAAGCCCATTTCTAAACAGCTTTATATCCTGTTTTGTCAAAAAGACAAGGTAGAACAGGGGGCTGCATGTTTGCAATCCAAAAAAGATGGTTGATATGATGATTAGTCCTGTGTCCCTCTGAATACATATAGCTACTGTGAAAATTACTGGTCTGTTGACCATATTTCAGTGAACAGCTTCCTAAGTTTATGGAGGGAATGATATGATGGACAGGGTAGCTTGGCCATTGTCTGTCTTTTACTATTGGTGATGGGTATGATAAGGGACATGGGAAGGGGCATTGGATCGAGTGGGTTCTGAGTTATTACAGAGAAGTTCTTCTTGACTAGCTTTTGTGGATTTGCCCTCATGCAACTGATCGCCATAGTTGGGGTCAGGAAGGAATTTTCCCCCAAGGCAGATTGGCTTGGGCACTGGGGGTTTTTTGCCTTCCTCTGTAGCATTGGGCATGGCTCACTTGCTGGTTGATTCTCTGTATTAGTCTTTAAATCATGATTTGAGGACTTTAATAGCTCAGTAATGGGTTTGAGGTTCATTATAGGAGTGGGTCGGTGAGGTTTTGTGGCCTGGACTGTGCAGGAGGTCAGACTAGATGATCATATTGGTCCCTTCTGACCGTAGAGTCTGAGTCTGTTTTCATCAATGGTAGGTAAGCTGTCTGTGAACACAAAACTCATTATGGAGGATGGGGAAATAAATAGCCTTCTGTAGTTATCAGACTTCTTCATCAGCCAGAATTCAAAAGATTTCTTATCAGCGCTTCCATAAATCAGTCAAAGCATGCCCTAACTCTAGTGGCATGTTTGTCAGCTATTGCTAAACCTTTCAAATGGTGGTTGAGAGCCTTTACTGAAGAAGCACCGTGATAAAGAAGAGCTCTGTTAATTTATTTTTAGTTATAAAATGGTATTCTTAATTTTCATTGTTGTTTTTTTACTGCTTCTGAAGCAAAATGTTCTGAAGAATGTCATCTTCTAAACTTATTCAGACCTACAAATTTTTAGTACACTAATTTCTTTGGGGAGGCCAGGAAATAAGAATTAAAACTTTGCATTCTTGTTTGGGAATTGAATTCAGGTGATAAATCCTACAGAGTTTTAGAACATTTATTGCTCATTTTGCGTTTTTAGTTCCTCAGATGTTAGCAATGATGGTTGACTTGGAAGAAGATGAAGATTGGGCAAATGCAGATGAGCTTGAAGATGATGATTTTGACAGGTAATTTGCCAAACAAGCTGTTTCAAGTAAAAGAAACCATGCAGCATATGGAGAAGTTCCAGAGGGGTAGCCGTGTTAATCTAGTTCAGCAAAACAAACAAGGAGTCTGGTGGTACTTCTAGAGACTAACAAATTTATTTATCACATATGCTTTCATAAGAAAATTTTCTCCCACAAAAGCTTATGCAATAAATAAATTTGTTACACTTTAAAAGTGTCACCAGACTCCTTGTTAGTCATGTAGCATACAGGTGACCTGTCTGTTTGCAGGACAGGGCGGCAGCTTGTTTGGCATCGTGCATTCGCATGCTCTGCCTGTCCACTGCTACCACCAGCAGCACACACTGCTTTTTACAGAAAGTGGAAGTGAAAATAAAAGTTTTCTAGCAAAAGTTTGCACCACAACTGGCAGAAAATAATTGAGGTGTAAAATTACATGTCGTAGAGTTGGAAGGAAAGGGATCATACGCAGTTTATTCTTGGACAGGAGCAATGCTGTCCAAAGGGGAGGGGTGAGCAGAAGTATGTAGCCTTTTATTTTTAGTTAAAGTAATTTTAGAGATGTTGTATGACACCACTATGGGTTTGACTCTCATGGCTACAATCTTGAGTTCAACAATTTCCTCTGCCACCTGTTTCAGATCTAATATCTGTAGGAATACATGAAAACTAACAAATGTAGCACATAGAGTCCCAAGGACAAAGTCTAATCTTTTATCAATTTTATTAAAGCTCCCAGCACAGTTATGACTATCACAACCTATAAAAATTCTAAATATACCATGCAAAAGTTATGGCTATAGTCAGTCTCCTAGATATACTGTTAGCATCTCAAGGAGTGATCGTCAGTAGAAGGAAGGATGGGTCCTGCTGTAGTTTTCTTGTAGGAAGCTCGATTTTGCTGATTTGGTACCTTCTTTTTATTATATGATTTTTGACTGTTCCTACACTCTGTGCAAGTGCATGAAAGTGTCAGTCCTCTTTCCTTATTGGTCTGGTGTTGCCAAAAACTTGACATAGGCCTTTTCTATAGGATGTATGTTTCTTTTATTCTCATTAGCGTTCACACACAGTCTGTATCCTGTGGTTAAGGGCCACATTACAGAAAAATGTGCTGCTACAGCATTTGTGTGATTTAAAATTACTCTTCAGGCCAATGTTTTGCAATTTTACCCTTTCGTACCTTTTTTTCCCTCAATAATCTTGTAGCCTTAGGTTTTTCTTCAGTCACTTATCTATGCCTACGTATTTTACATCTGAGACTTAAAACAACTAAGCTAAAATCTTAAAGGCCTCAGACTATATGCTTTTTGTTTCAGCCTTCCTTTCTCAGATACCTTATATATATTTATCCTCTAACTAATGATCAGTCTTAAACTTTTTATAATCCTATTTCTTAAGTTTAAGTAGCATCCAGTGATTATAAATGACATGTTAATCATAACATCACACAATACTGTAAATGAATAATAAAATGAATCATTGGCTAAAAGTAGTGCATGTGTGACAGTCATTGAATAGCAAATTTGAATGTAAATAAATGTTTTTCTTTGTAACTGTGCGGCTCCAGGTATAAGCATTTATAACTTTCAGATTTGGACTTAAGTTTAATGTGCTTGCATGGGCCATTCATATTCAGAGATGGCAAAAGTGTGAAGGAATGCACTTTTCTAGCAGACTTTTGGATCTGTTGAATTTTTATCATGGACTTTGAATTAATCATGAAATATTTTTAACCATGAACTTTAGCAATGCAGTTGCTGGTGAGAGTGCATTGGACAGAATGGCATGTGGCCTTGGAGGGAAGCTTGTTTTACCTATGATTAAAGAACATATTATGCAAATGCTCCAGAATCGTAAGTAACTTGATGCATACATAATTTCAAATCTTAAATTATGTAGTTATTTTTGTAAAGTCAGTTTAGGTCCCATGTTCAGCTACTTACACTTTAATTGTCTTTGGGGATTATTAAGAGGTGCATGTAAAAAACAAAAACAAAAAAAACCCCTATAGATACTGTAGATTGAGTTGTACTTTATTCTCTACCCAAAGCAGAGGTTCTAAGATTTATCTAAAATATGATGAAACTTTTGTTTAGTTTTCCAGCATAGAGGAATGATTTTATTGAAAGTATTGAAGTAATTCAAGCAGCTTTCCTTTAAAACACCAGGCTTTCTTGGATTTAATCATAACTGAGGATAAATATCTGTCATAGTGAAGAAGTTTGGTTTAGATAAGACTTGCAGGTTTTAGAAATACACACTGCATATGAGCAGTATGTAATTTCCCACCAGTTCAGAAGAACATTGAAAAGCACGTTTGGAAGGAATTTGGCTAAATAGGCCACAGATGATTACAATATTTAAGCGACACTTTTGGAACTTTGCAAACCAGACAAAGGTTGTGTTCAGTACAGATTTCTCTTCTTAGAAACAGTCCCTCCAGATCAGAGTTCATGTAGCATATTGCCATGGCATCATGAGGCAATGTAAACTGCCTCTTCCAATCTTGTAACTTTATAGAACACCAATCTGCAGGTATCTCAAGCCTACTTTTTTTTTTTATTATTATTTTACAAGCACTAAGTTAATGCTGTGTTTTGGTTTTTTTTAAAAAAAAAAAATACATTAGGGAACATAGCTCTTTCATGGAAAAGAACAAATTTATCTACATCTCCGCAAACCATTGTGGTGGACTGGCTGGGTTTTGCCATACTGATTCCTGGACAGTAATGGGGGTCTTCCATGCACCCTAACCCTGTTGTTTTCAAACTTTTTTTTCCTTGGGACCCAGTTGAAAAAATCATTAATGCCCATGACCCAACTATTACAACATTGAGCAATTCACTTCAGTCTTCTGGCGGCAGCAGTGGGAGGCACTATGACCCAGTACCTGAGGGACTGCAACCCATTACTGGGTCCCAGCTGTAAGTTTGAAAACTACTGCCCTAACTGCTTATCTGTCGCCTTCCTCCCTCCAAACATCTAATTTTTTTACTGTAAAAAAAGGTTTGTTCGTTCAATCATATTTAGCACATATGGGTTTATTGCACTTTGCAAGGCCTGCTTAACTAGGGCAGCCAGGCATATGGGTAGAAGAAGGCCCACACCTCTGGTATCCTCCCATATTCTAATAACGTTGGCCTCAGTTAAGACTTTGAACACTATTCAACATCTTTCCACTGCAAAACCAAGCTTTTTTAGGCTTTGTAGGTAAATACTGGTTAGAAATGTGTACAGCTATCTTGTGCAACACCTGATTTAAATGTGATAGAAGTCACAAGGACTAGCAGCATTCCTATGCTCTTTAATTTCTGAAATTAGTCAGTCAGTGTAGAAAACCACATTTGTTTGGTGTTCAGTACCTTTTGGAATTGGCAGTACCTACAATCTTCATGTAGTCATTGGGAGATGGGAGGCTGGGTAACTTGAGTGTTTCCGTCTCTTGCCTAACTGCTAGTCGCTATGTCCAGATCCTTCATTGAGCAGGGATGCAGCAGTCTGGGTTAAGTAATAATGACAGATAGGTGCATGAAGGATGTACTCTGCTGGGGAGATGAACCTGTCGCAAAATTTGCTTAGTAAAGAGGCATTGTTAGACTAATAGAAGGGGAGGGCTGTGATTTGCAGGCAAGGAATATGATGAGGCAGCAAGGTTTTCTGACTAAGACTTCAGAAACCATACATTATTTAATCAAGTAGTTACAGGTGAATTACAAAGATTTTTTTTTTTTTTTTTTTTTTTTTGAGAACATTCCAGGAACCATTTTTTTCCTCCCCCAAACCTTAATTTATATAAGGAAGGGCTGTAAGTCTCCTCCCTGCCCTTTAGCGCCCCCTCCCTCCCCCCACTCCAAAATGCCAAAATGTGAGCCCCAACGGGTTTGGGTTTTATCCCTCCTGATATCACTAAAATATACATGCCTGGTATGCAAATAGCAGTGAGTTGAGAGGTAAAAGCATAATGTGATCTTAATGAACTAAGAACAAGCAGTGAGCTTGAGAAGCAGCAAAAATAGATGCACTGTAACTTGCTTCTCAGCATCCATTCTCAGAACTCGCAATTTCAAATCTGTCTTCTGCAAATTAGAACATCTTTCACTTATGTGAAGCAAGCTGTGGCTAGAACGCAGGTCTGTAGTCGCAATGAATTAGTTAACTTTACAGGAATTGGAAACTTATTTAAGTTCCAAAGGGGTAGCCATGTTAATCTAGTCCAGCCAAATAAACAAGGAGTCTGGTGGTAGTTTTAAAGACTAAACAAATTTATCGCATGAGCTTTCGCGAGGAAAAATTTCCTTTCTGTCAGACGCTTGAAGACAGAACTTACAGAATGGGAGCAAAATAAATACAGGGAATGTCAGTCATAGGATCTGGTCAGACTGGAATATGTAGATTGTAATGGGTTATTTGTCTTCAGCGGTAGGTACAATATACAGATGTTTGCATTTGGAGAGAGAGATGATTTCTGTATCTGTGTGAGTTGTTTTGTGAAGTTGATGGATTTCCACTTGGGAACTTGGCATCATGCAAGACACTGAATACAGCTGTTTGAAGTGGAAATCCATCAACTTCATGAAAGAACTCCCACAGATAATGGTAGTAAGGGCCAAAGTTCACTTTACAAGTTGTGGTGTTGGAAACCTGGTATCAGTAATTCAAAATTCCTACTGTTTGGTGTAAGGAGGAGTCTTTGTCAATCACCTTCCCCATAGCAAAGCAAAGAAAGTGTAAGATATTTGACAGATCTAGCCTTTTTCTTTACTTTTATGTCTTTTGCTTCAGTCTTTGTTCTAGTACAAGGAAGAAGATTGTGGGCAAATGGGTATTGGATTACAGCTGAACTATATGCATATCCTTCACTTGAAAGAAAGCTGTTATGGAGAGAAGGATGTCAAGGTTCAGTCAGGCTAATAAGGCAAAACATGTTTTAAAAAGCAAGGTTTAAATTCCTAAATTCATATTTAACCATAGGTTTCCATTTAAAAAAAAAAAAAATTGGCCAGTCTTTTTGAAAAAAGGTATGAGGAGGTTTTTATAGGGTCAGTGGTAGCAAAATGGAAGATTCATTTTACTTGACACTTTGTTTAATTAATCTGTTTCCAGACAACAGGACTAGGGAGGTAACATCGATCACCTATAATTCCTGCATTCATATTTGGGCAGAAGGCTTTTCCTCCATTTCTACATATTAGCCAGAGGAAAAGAGTGTTGAGCGGTGGAAAGGAAAGGGTTCTGACGGATACATGATTTAAGTATCCAGATTGTTTGTTTGTTTTTTACAATTTTTGAATGAGACCTTTAGTATTCTTATCTGTCATTTTCAAAAAGAGAGACCTTATTTTCCATGTTATGTCTCCTTATACAGCTGATTGGAAATACAGGCATGCTGGTTTGATGGCGCTGTCAGCAATTGGAGAAGGTTGTCATCAACAGATGGAGGGAATTCTAAATGAGATAGTTAACTTCGTTTTACTTTTCCTCCAGGATCCTGTAAGTTTAATGCAGTTGATTAATGAAAATTTGCCATTTAAATTCTGCATTTATAAACACTTATTATTTGAGGGGACTGTTATTTCAGCATCCAAGAGTGAGATATGCAGCCTGCAATGCGGTTGGACAAATGGCTACAGACTTTGCTCCTGGTTTCCAAAAGAAATTTCATGAGAAGGTGAGTAATATACAACCAAAGATTAATTTTTTTGTTCCATTCAGAAGCTGTTTTTGAGCGTAATCTGTTGTATTATAGGTAATTGCAGCTCTTCTGCAGACCATGGAAGATCAAGGCAACCAGCGTGTTCAGGCTCATGCAGCTGCTGCACTCATTAATTTTACTGAAGATTGTCCCAAATCCCTGCTTATTCCATATCTGGATAACCTAGTGAAGCATCTTCATTCAACGATGGTGATTAAATTGCAGGAGGTATAATATGCTTTATAATTTGGAGATATTTTTTATTCTTTGCAGAAGTCTTCTGTAATGTTTGCAAAACCTATTTATTGTCCTATAGTAATTGTAAGATAATTTGTAATGTTACTCCTGTAAAACTGACAAGCGTTCAGTTCCACACAGTATCAAAAACTAAACATTATAAATAGTGATGTAGGCTATGTAAGCTATAAAAAAATATTTTATCAGAATTGTAATCTGTACAATGGCTACTTTTTGGGATGCGACACACTATTCAATTAAATTTTAAAGACATACCATTTTCCTTTTTGTTCCTCTTCCCAAAGTTAATACAGAAAGGCACTAAACTGGTTTTGGAGCAAGTTGTGACTTCCATTGCATCAGTTGCAGATACAGCAGAAGAGAAATTTGTTCCCTACTATGACTTATTTATGCCCTCTCTAAAGCACATTGTTGAGAATGCTGTTCAAAAAGAACTTAGACTTCTAAGAGGAAAAACAATTGAATGCATCAGCCTAATTGGCCTTGCTGTTGGTAAGGAAAAGGTAAGTCTTTGAGGTGCATAAACTGTTAACTGCAGAGTCAAGAAGAATCTATTTTATGAAGAATTTCCACATAATAATAGTGTGCTGGATTTCCTTTTTTAACAACCGTTAGATGTGTTACTGTCTGTCATACTTCCAAGTTCCTTTAACTGGGTAGGTGAATATTTCAGGTGGCTTCATTTAAATGAATTTTGTTCTAAGCCTCATGTTGATCCTCTATTCTGTATTTCTAGAGCCTTGCGATTTAGTATTTGCTTGGTTCAGAAGTATGATATAATTGTTATAAAGTTAGACTCAGTTCTTCTGGATAGGCAGCTTTGTATAACATGGCCTGAAGCGAGGATTGAACTTTTCCAGTGTAAAAATGTAGGACTTTAAAATGACAAAGAATACTTTGTAACCTTGGGAAAATGAATTGAATCACTTTTTTCTCTTCCTGTTTCCTGTCCCTTATTAAATAGCTTCACTTAAAAATTTTGGTATGTGATGCTTGCTTGCTTTAAAAAAAAAAAAAAAAAAAAAACCACTAATTTTCCTAATTTTCTGTGAGCTTCTAATATTGCCCTTAAAACTGGTTTACACTTTGCTATAATTCTTTGCATCTTTGCTGGATGCTGTGGAGAAAGGGTGAGAATACAAACATGACATGTATAGTCACAATGTTTAATGCCCTTCTGGAAGTTGCTCAGATACTGTGGGGAGAGAACACGATGGCCGTTGTGTGCATCTCTGCACTCAAGATGTCAGACATAATTCAATGTTTACTATCTAGAGCCGATTCCAGAATGAAATCTCTATAGGCAGGAAAGACAATCCTGGGCAGTTTAACTCCCCATGTCTTTCTGTGTAAATATTAAAAATTGTAACTTTCAATCTACTTCATAAAGGAACATAAATATTATTCTCATTGTTAGAAAAATGAGAGACCGGTTAAGGCCATATGTCTGTCTGTCCTGTCTAAGGTGGTTTACAATAGAATTTGAACTTGATGCTTCCCAATCCAATGTGCTCTCTGTGACTGGCTTTTACTTCTAGTTTTACTACAGAACTTGACCATAGTTTAGGTTCACATCTTCTGTGGAAGACTGCTAGCTAAAGAGAATATTGCTGCCTTGTACTGTTTTAGCAATTTTTGCTTTTAAGTTGAAATTCTCTAAACAGCAAATAACCTGTGTGTCAGCTTGAAATAAGTACTGTTTGACATGAAACTTCTCATGGATGTATTTTATTTCTAGTTTATGCAGGATGCATCAGATGTGATGCAGTTGTTGCTGAAGACACAGACAGACTTCAGTGATCTAGAAGATGATGACCCCCAGGTATGTCAGAAGATGCTTACTTAAATATCAAATATAAATAAAAAAAAACTTAGTTGCCTAGTATTTAGTGTCTTTTATCTTCCTGTTTTGTAATAGAATTTCTGAAGTGCCACATACAAAATAAGCGTAACTGCTTCTCCAAAAAAATTAGCTGTTCAGATCTTTTGGCTACAGTGAACCACTCTCAAGTATATTACAATGCATTGAATCTGTGTTGCATAAAGGTGGTCGAAAAGTGAAATTCTGTGGAATGAAAGAATTTTAGAATAAACGAACTTAAAACACCTGACTTGCAATGCAGACTTATCACTGTAGGAAAGGATAATGTTGTATGGAGTGCCAGCACCAAACTTTGAGAGTCTCTATAGTATAGTGCAGACATGGCCAAACTGCGACTTGCAAGCCGCATGCAGCTCTTTAAAGAAAAATTGTGGCTCCCGGAAGAGCGCAGCAGGGAAGGGTGGCATGGCGGGAGACGGGTGAGAAATTTGCAATGGTCGGGGACAGCAGAGAGGCAGCGGAATGGTAAGAGCCAACAGCGGAGGAGAAACATTGTGAGAGCTGCAGGAAAAAGCGTGGTGAGAGCTGGGGGAGGGGCAGCACTGTGAGAGCAGGCAGGAAAAAAACAGTGTGGTAAGAGCCGGGAGGGGAGGGGCAGCATTGTGAGAGTCAGCAGGGAAAAGCAACGTCCTCGGTTAAGTGCAAAGACAAGCACTCAAATTAAGTAACTTTGTCAGATTCTACAGTTTACCACAAAATATTAATTCTACCCTCCTTATCTGTGTGCATTATGATACAGTTTTTAATTATATCAGTGCATGATTTTTTTAAATACTTTTTTCATATTGTTTTCTGGATAAATATTTTTAAAACTGGCAACATAAATTGATCAAGAACAAGTCTACAGTGAACTCCAGATAAGTGATGATAATTAGCAATTTAAACCTGAAAAGCAATTGTAAATTAATTTTTTTAAAATCACCTGGCATTTCCAGATATTGTACTATAATGCAAAATTATTTCTGTTGTATTTCTATTTTGAGAATTAAATAAGAATATCAAAAATGACTGAAAATTGGCACAAGTGTTATATCCAAAATCAGACTACTGTCAAAAGGTTATTTAAAAAAAAAACCCTCTATTAAATTAAAGAATGTTGCAAGTACTTATTATGGATCATGGTTCATTTTCAGCATGCAAAATGATTGACTTAGGATAAACCACCACTACTGAAAACTGGCTTTAGGAAAAAAATTCCTTAAGTCCATTGAACAAGTGTGCCTGAGACATCAGCATGTCATCTGTTTGCAGAAGGAACTGCTAGTACATTTATTTTATAATAAAATTTTAATTAATATAACTAAGTCAGTTACCAAGATAATTTACATTCACTGCAAAAGTTCAATAGCAGCACTATACTTCTACTGATTAAATAGCATTCAGCATGTATTAATGCTTCTTTGTTGTATAGTCAGAATCTATTTATATTTCAGTGCAGTCTTTATGAATGACTGTGGTATCTGAGCCCATTAGACAAGAGTAATTGTTGTGAAGGGCTAAGGATAGAAAATTGTGTGGATGGCCTCTTGAATGCTGTATCCACTCACTAATTATCATATTTGGTCACTGTTTTATAATGGTTTTTCTGTGGACAAATAACTACAAATGAAATTGAGAGTTGTAATTTTTAACTCTTATCAAATTACTTATAGATTAAGTAATTTTGGGAATATTGCAAATCCTACTTGAGATGAAAACCCACATGATAATTTTCTATATGGCTTTTATGCCAGTAATATTGCAGCTTTAACACGGAGGATTAACTGGTTGATGCACAAGGTAGAATAGAATTTAGCTATATTGTGCTGCATTGTCTCAACAGCCCCATTAATACTAAAAACTCATTAGTAAGTATATGTCCTTTAAGACAGCAGATGAAGTATGTAATTAATGCTTTCACATTTACTTTACTGAATCCAATTCTTTAACCCCAAGATATGTTATTAGTGCTTCTTCTCAGTAATACTAGAGGAAATTCAGAATTCTCCATGAGACTCTGGTCTTAATTATTCTTCTTTCAGCTTTGTGCCAGATTCTCTGGCTGTCAGTGTTAGCAGCAGTTCAGAGCTATCTTATGTATTGCAGTTCTCACTTTTAAGGATGATTTTGAGATGGCACCTAGCAAAAGCTTTTTCCTGCCCTGTTCTTATTGAATACCCTCTGCACTCCTGTCAGTTTATTTGCCCCTCTCCTTTATGGCTGAATTTGCCAATCAAAGCAAGTAGAAAAGCCCAAGGGTTCCATGTATGAAGAGACTTTTGGGAGACACAAGGGTTGCTTCTAGTGGGTGGATAAGGAGGCATAGTCTGCAAAGTTTCTCTGCTGCTTCCCTCCAGTATTGTTTAAGCCTTTTCTGGATCCACTTCAGTTGGCCAGTGTCAGTTCTTTTTGCACATTGGGACCAGATAAACCCAAATTAAATCTTCCTTTTTTTAAAAAATAGCTTATGTGAACAAATTTGATAAACAGACACTAAAAACAAGTTGGAGAAGCAAGAGACCCAAGGGTCTAAAACAATCATGGGTAGTTCTTGAGCAAAGCCAGGGTGTAGGTGCTTTATAGAAGTCTCTAGGCAGTTATTTAAAAGAGAATTTCCAAAGGGATAGCAGTGTTAGTCTAGTCCAGCAAAAAAAACCCAAGGAGTTGTGTGGCACTTTAAAACTAACAGATTTATTTTTCACATGAGCTTTCATGACAGAAAATCCCACTTCATCAGATGCTTCAAAGATGGGTGAACTTACAGAATGGAATGAAAATAAATGCAAGAGGGTGTAAAACATAGGATCAGGTCATACAATAACAGCGAATCAGAGCAGTTGTTAGGTTCAAACCATGGGAAGCCTGAAGTCAAATTACCTTTTGTAATGGGAAGAGAACCCATAGTCTCGATTCAGTCCCGCTTTCACAGAATTTAGCTTGCATGTTAATTCGAGTTCAGCTGTTTCTCTTTGAAGTCTTGATGTCCCAGCCACATCTCTGATGATGGTCGTTAACAAATAATTTATCGAGCGATTAGAAAGATGGAAGTTTCTTTGTTTTGTGATTTCTGATATCAGCTCTGTGTTCATTCATCCTTTTGCGCAGCGATTGTCCTGTTTGTCCAATGTATAAGGTGTTGGCACATGATGACATAGACCACATTAGTAGATGAGCAGGTAAATGAGCCTTTGATGGAGTAGCAGGCTTGATTAGGACCTATGATGGTACCTATTGTGCAGATATGTGGGCAGACTTGGCAGTGTGGTTTTTGGCAGGGGGTGTGTGCCTACTTCAGTGTTTCTGTTGTTAGATCTGTAGTTGC
This sequence comes from Podocnemis expansa, assembly GCA_007922195.1. Classification (NCBI taxonomy): domain Eukaryota; kingdom Metazoa; phylum Chordata; order Testudines; family Podocnemididae; genus Podocnemis; species Podocnemis expansa. Next base: position 10,237,136 of record ML681993.1, on the reverse strand, counting down.
TGGTGAGTATCCATTTAAGGTTGGGTGGCTGGCTGTAGGCAAGGAGAGGTCTGTTTCCCAAGGCTTGAGAGAGAGAGAGAGAGAGGGGGATCATCTTTTAGAATAGGCTGTAAGTCCTTAATATTCTGTTGCAGAGGTCTGACTTGAGGGTTGTATGTGGTGACTAGTGGTGTTCTGTTTTCTTTCTTGGGTCTCTCCTGTAGTAGATGACTTTGGGGAACCCGTCTAGCTCTGTCAATTTGTTTTCTTACTTCCCCAGATGGGTACTGTAGTTTCAAGAATGCTTGATAGAGATCCTCGAGATGTCTGTGTCTGTCTGAGGGATCAGAACAGATGCGGTTATATCTTAGGGCTTGGCTGTAGACAATGGATCGTGTGGTGTGTTTAGGATGGAAGCTTGAAGGATGTAGGTAACTATACCAATCAGTAGGTTTTGGGACAGGGTGGTGGTGATGTGTCTATACCTGATTTGTACTGTAGTGTTGAGATAGTGGGTCTCCTCTGTGGAGTGTTCCAGGCTCAGTCTGATGGTGGAGTGGAAATTGTTGAAATCTCTGTGAAAATCTTCAAGGGCATCCCTGCCATGTGTCCAGATGATGATGTCATCAATATAGCGTAGGTAAAGAAGGGGTGTGTTGGGATGAGACTTGAGGAAACGTTCTAAGTCGCCTATAAAGATGTTGGCATATTATGGGGCCATGTGGATTCCCACAGCAGTGCCACTGATTTGGAGATATAAATAATCCTCAAATCTTGAAGTGGTTGTGGGTGAGTACAAAGTCACAAAGTTCAGTCACAAGCTGTGCTGTGGCATCATCTGGGATGGTTCTTCTCATAGCTTGTAATCCATCCTTGTGTGGGATGTTGGTGTAAAGAGCTTCTACATCCATAGTGGCCAGAATGGTGTTTTTCTGGAAGTTCTCCAATGGACTGTATTTTCCTCAGGAAGTCCGTGTTGTCTTGAAGATAACTAGGGATGTTGTCATGGGGTCTGAGGAGGGAGTCCACATAGCCAGATAGGCTGTCAGTAAGAGTGCCAATGCCTGAGATGATGGGGTGTCCAGGGTTTCCTTTTTTTATGGATTTTAGGTAGTAGATAGAACATCCCTGGCCGGGGTTCTGGTGGTGTTGCTGTCTTAGGGAGTTTCTTGAGTAGAAGTCATAATTCCTTTTGATATGCCTCAGTGGGGTCAGAGGCAAGTAGTCTGTAGAATGTTGTGTTGGAAAGTTGTTTATAAGCTTCCCGGTCATAATCTAATTTATTCATGATGACAACTGTACCTCCTTTGTCAGCCGCCTTAATGATAACGTCAGAGTTGTTTCTGAGGCTGTGGATGGCATTGCATTCTGCAGGGCTGAGGTTATGATGTAAAGGATGTCGTTTGTCCATGATTTCAGCCTTGGCACGGTGGCAGAAACAATCAATGTAGAAGTCAAGTCTCTTGTTTTGACCCTCTGGAGGAGTCCACGAAGAATATTGCTTCTTGTATGTTTGGGGGAAGGTATCTGTGTGTCAATGTGTTGATCTGTGGTGTTATGGAAATATTGTTTGAGTCTTAGATGGCAAAAGTAGGCCTCTAGGTCACTGCAGAATTGTGTCTTGTGTAGCAGTTGTGGGGCAGAAGGAAAGTCCCCGAGATAGCACGGATTCCTCTGCTAGAGTAAGTGTGTAGCTTGTGAGGTTAACAGTGTTGCTGACTGGGTTGTAGGTGTCGCTCTTGTTTTCTGTAGTGGTGTATAGTAGTTTATACGGTTTAGTATCTTTTTTTTTTTTCTTCTGTAGGAAAGCAAAGTGTGCGTCGTAGATAGATTTTTTTCTTTGTTGTGAAGTCCAGCCATATAGAAGAATGCGTTGTAGGTTGGTTTTCTATGAGGGAATCTAGTTTTGAGAGTTCATTTTTAATTTTTCTTTGTTTGCTGTACAGGATGCTGATCAGGTGATTTCTGAGTTTCTGTAAGAGTGTATGGCGTAATCTCATTGTAGTCTGTGTAATACGTCGATTGTAAAGGATTTTTTACCTTTAGTCCATTAGATAGAATGTCCAGTTTGCATTTAGAAAGGAAGATGTCTGTTTAAAAGATGTCTATTTAAAAGAGAGTCTGTTCTTGCTTGAGTTTGTGCTACTGGAAAGAGCCTGCAATGCAACTCTTACAGCTTAATTTCAAAGCCACTGGTTCCAGCAGGTACCATCATATACCATTTCTGCAGCAAAGTCTCAATTGCTCTTGGGGTCTTGGAGCACAGTTTTATGTTATGCAACTTCCTTCAGTCCTCACTGCTCCTCTTTGCAAAGATGAGACTGGTAAAAAGCTTACAGCTCTGTAAACCCTCCCAACCAAAAGTTTTGCCTCCAGCGATAGGAAAATACAATAATTTAATCCTCTTGTATCTGTAGTTTAAAAATTAATCCAATTTCTGGGTCAGTTTCCTTCTACTATTGCTTTTTAATCTCTTGGTTGATACAGCTGAGCCTCTGGAGAATTCAACAATATGGATTATGCGCTAAGGCACTCCTAGGCTATTATTACTTTTGAAAAGTTGCTTTCAAAACTTTCAGCAGAGGGGAAATTATCACATCAGCTGTCAACTGTCATAGCAAGAAATAAGGGCCCAGTCTTCTGAGGTAGTTTTACTTACCCATAACTAAAACTCAGTAGACCAGCTTCAACATGCAGTCTCAGCCTCTGTCAACTCAGAAGCTTGCCTTACTAAGAGGAGTCATTTTGAGTGGATTAGAGGGGAGCAGTATTGGTATTACAGTGACAAAGGGAGGTTAAAGTAATCAAGACAGGAGATGGCCAAGGATTTGTACAGATGTTCTGGGGGAGAAAAAGGTTCAGACCTTGAAAATATTCCTTACAAGTAGGCCATGCCAGTTAAAGAGCACAAGGGTTCCATCAGCTTTTGTATACATTTGTGCCCCATGCAAACTTTCTTCACCTGTCAGTAAGGGTTAAAAGATTATTTTGACTTTCCAGCAGTATATTGACGCTGTTTTTTCTGCAGTTGTAGATATTGGATTCCTATTTGAACTTCATGCATTTGAGATACCCTCTTGAGTTCTTTGATATTGTTTGTTCTTTCTTGCATCTCAAACTACTGTTCTGTGCAAAACTTGATTAATTCCCTTGAGTTGCTCTGTACCTCCAGTTTTTATGGCTTCCCACATTCATTTACTTATTTGCATATTTTGAGATTTTTGTCTTGTTTCTCTATATCTGAAAATAAGTTCCCTTGCAGCACAGATATTGTTGATCTCCACTTATGCACCTTTTTTGGAGTTGAAGCTTCAGTAAATCATGACACTACTTTCCTTTGAAAGAAACTTTTGGAGGTTCTTGGGGCCAAAGTGATTCCATAATTCTCTTTTCTGGATCTGGCAGGTTGAGGATTTAAGATAAAGGGTTGCTTAGTCGTTGCTTTGCTAAGGGTGTGTACTCGTGTGGTGATGTATAAAGTGTCTTTATAAAACCACTGACAGGTACAACCAATTTTTCCTTGCTTTTATCTGCATTTTTTATGTAGTTTGGCTATATATAAATAAAACAGTAATGGCAAGTCAGCCAGACAAGGTTTCTATAAATAAATAAAACTCTGCCCTTGAACCAAACAATGGCCTCTGAGTCACGAGTGTTCACATTGGAAAGATGTCCAGCACGAAAAGAGCAACCATCTAGCGTTTATGCAGAATCTTCCGTAGATACACAATGAGCTGTCTTGGATGCCTCAGGCATAGTCTGTCTTGGCAGAGAGAACCATGAAATACATGAACTTATTCAGCTGGCTCCAGAGGTGGCGTGGGAGCCTAAAGCCAGGTAGCTGTTCATCTGGCTAGGAGATGCAGCAGTTCCTGGTAGTGGCAAAGTCTTTCTTCCAGTCTGTGTCAGATTCAGTGACCTGATAAACACCTTCATGGAATGTGTGCATCACTGTCCAGAAAGGAGGATTTCTATTGCTTAGCTGGTGACAGGGTGTATCCTAGATAGTCCTGAACAGTTGCAAGTGTGACATTTGCTGTACCTTGGTAATCAGTTTGTTAGCTGCATTTTGATGCTAGATGTTGAATGGTAGAATATTAGCTAGACCTGGTAACCGACAATATTTTTGCTGACTTCAGTGTGCCTGTGGTGATTCTCATAGAACAATTATGTTCATATGTTAGTTTAGTGTGTGTAGAAGTTAGCCAAACTGGGGCACAACATTTTCCAGCTGAGTAAGAGAGAGCATGAGCCCCAACTTTGAAGTGTTAATATATTAGATTCCTAGGTAAACTCTACTAGTTCGGGTTTCTGCTCTTCATATTTTCAGCAACGTTAGTGAGGTGATATTTAAAAGCGAGTATGTGATCTCCGGTGACTTGTAGCTACAGTGGCTTTGAATTACATACCAGTCACTTTCCAAGAGGACAGCTGTGTTAGTCTACCTCAGCAAAACAAACAAGGAGTCCTGTGGCACTTAAAGACTAACACATTTATTTATCGCATGAGGTTTCGTGGGAGAAAATCCAACTTTGTCAGGTGCTTTAAAGATGAGGGAACTTACAGAATGGGAGAAAAAATGCATTTATTTCCTCCCATTCTGTAAGGCCCCCATCTTCAAAGTGTCTGAAGTGGGATTTTTCTCCCACAAAAGCTCATGCAATAAATAAATGTTAGTCTTTAAGTGCCACAGGACTCCTTGTTGGTTATACTAGTCAGTGACCATTCAAAAAGATGTTTGAGCTTAGACTGACTCTGAGCCTAGCAAGTGGAAGCACATTGACATGGTCTGTGATATACTTGAGGAAGTCCATTACTCTGTAATCTACACTTGTAGTTTTGTTGCCCAGAGCTGCTGGAAAATGTCTACCTCTGGAGCAGCTCAGTTGCTATGACAGTCCAGCTGGGAAGAACTCCTGGCATTTTGTACAGCAAACCAGTGTGCTACATGTCATCATAGGCTGCTGTACGGTCAAAAAGGACAGCTCCAGTTTTCTTGAAATCTGTTCTCACTGTATATAGTCAGCGATGATAATTTGGGGTGAGCAAGTGGTTCCACTTAGATGTAATTGTCACTTAAAAGTTATTCTGTCATGGGCATAATTCTCTCTAGCATCATCCACTTCAGGGGCTTATAGCTACAGCTTGAGTGATGTTGGATGATAACTGACTACAGAAGAGTATCTTTACCTGACTTTAGTGAAGTTGCTGTTTGGTAGTGATCTCCAGCATGATGTGAGAGATGAAGCAGGACAATCGGTGTTTGCTTTTCTTCCAAGATGTTTTAATTCTGGTGATATATTTTTCAAAAGCTGCAGGCTTTCTCTATGTTCATTTATTTCAGTGCCTTCCTCATTTCTTCCCTAGAGAGTGCCTAGAAGTTTTTCTCTTGGTCTAGCTGAGGAGATTGCTTTAGTGATGATGGTCAGTTAACTATTTAAGGAGGCCTGCACATTCTTCATCTGGACCATGTTCTGTAGGCTTTTTGGCAGCAATATGATAGTTTTGGAGGCATTTGCAAAGATGGATTTAGTAAACCTTGAGTATGGTTGATCTATTGAGATGTTGTGTGATATAGGCTGTATATTGATCAACAAGCTTTGTGCAATTATCCAAGTCTATCTTTTTGTAGTTCCACCATAACCTTTTGCTAGAGGTCACTATGGCTGCAGTAAAGCCTGTTAGGATGAAGACAGGGCAGTTTGGATGCAGAGGATGGGATTTCCAAAGACCCTACAGGTAGTCTGTAGCTGAGGTCAGGAGAGCAGCCCTTGTTTTAGTAGGTAGACTGAAAATTTGCTGACCGATTAAAGGTCATGAAGATGTGGCTCTTAGAGGAGAGATCCAGTTGGCAAGATCTGTCTGCTTCATATTATGTGGTGTCCTGTTTGAAGTCCCTGGCATAGATGGTGGGATGCTGGAGTGATGATAAAGCAGGCAATAATTATTAGAGGGTTTGTATACATTAGCCGCTTTAAATGGGTCATCCTTATGACAGGAGTTGGCAACCTTTGCCAGCCCCATCCACTGCACCTCCAGGGGTCAGGGCCAGCTGCCACCACGCCTCTACCCCTCCTCCCCACAGTGGCGAGTGGCTTTGGGGGGGCCGGCCAGCACCTGCCCCCAGAAGCAGCAGCTCCAAGCTGGCCGACCCATCCCGCTCCCCTCTAGCCCTGCTCAGCAGGCAACGGGGCCAATGGGCCAGGAGCTGCATGCCACAGTTTCCTTGTCCCTGCTGGCCATGCTCCTTGGCAAGAAAGCTTGGCCAGGGGGGTTCTGGAGAAGCAGGGGGGCCTGAGCAGTGCTGCAGGCCACTCAGGCTTGGCTCCTGTGCCACTTTTAGCACAGGTGCCAGGGGCTGCTGACCCCTGCCTTATGATATCACAGTAAACAGATGTAGATGGTAGGTTCTCCAGCTTGGTAAGTTGGATCTTCCATAAGTGGCTCATATTTTTTCATGCAAGCTGTAGTTTGAAACTGAAACCGAGTACTATAGTTGACTGGCAATTAAGGAATTAACATGGGTTTCCTAAAATCAGATTCCATCAATGTTATGTGAGGAGTCAAGTGTTTTAGAAAACAGTGCTTTGTGACTCTGAGGTCATTGATGTTCAACCATGACAGCTTGAGGAAAGGGCCAATGTTAATAGGGTATTTCCTTGTTTTTTCCCCTCAGTAACCATGATCCAACAGTCTTGTAATTATGGATTTTTAAATGCTTTTTTGTTAATTTTGCAATGTAGTAGGAATACATTTCCTCCCTTTTATTAATTCCCATTGAAAAGGGACATGATGAGTGTGCTTAATTGAGCTTTAAAACTACTCTTACAGATATCTTACATGATCTCTGCGTGGGCTAGAATGTGCAAAATTCTTGGAAAAGAATTTCAGCAGTACCTTCCTGTTGTCATGGGGCCTTTAATGAAGACTGCATCAATTAAACCTGAAGTAGCTCTACTAGACAGTAAGTTATCACTATTGCTTTACTTCGAAAAAAATCTTTGAAAAAAAAAGATTTGACAGCATTTGTAGAAATAAATTTTTTTCCTTCTACAATAGCACAAGATATGGAGAATATGAGTGATGATGATGGTTGGGAATTTGTAAACTTAGGAGACCAGCAAAGTTTTGGAATTAAAACAGCAGGCCTTGAAGAAAAAGCAACTGCATGCCAAATGCTGGTGGGTAATGGGAAAGCTTGGTGGTTTACTTTTTCCAGGTTTTCTTTAGACTTGTATTATCTCAAATGTTAAATCTGAATCCCAAATATACAATACAAGTGTTCTGTTCTTGCACTACTAGAGCGTGATTGGGTGAACTTTTTGTGGCCAACTATAACTTGCTGCTCACACTTAAATTTAAGTAGTTTTATCTTTTTGTTCATGTTGCTGTAGTTTGGGTTTCAAATACTGCAGGGAATTTTAAAAAAACATGGAAACCTTTTTCTGTTGGTCAAAAGTTCTGTTAATTTTTATAACTAAGTCTTGGGGCAAATTTAAGGACTTTATCAGATGTCAGCAAAAGTATCCTTAGAAAAACAAATTTTTGTTGTAGATATCAGTAAAGTGTGCACATTTTGTCTGAAATATCTAGCCACTAATGGGAAAAATACTCTACTGTCTAGCTCTTTCCAAATATGGTAAAGCTAATGCATTCCGACATGACTCTTCCATTAATTTTGACCTTATTCTAGTTTACTACAATTGTCATTGAACATTTCCTATTTTAAAAACAAGAGTACCAGTAGTAATGTTTTTACTCTACTGCAGATAATCTCTTAAATTTAACTTTTTGTGTTTCAGGTTTGCTATGCTAAGGAGTTAAAAGAAGGATTTGTGGAGTACACAGAGCAGGTTGTGAAACTGATGGTTCCTTTGTTGAAATTCTATTTCCATGATGATATCCTTTTAATAAACTTTAATATTAAAACAATAGGAATTAATTAGAAGTTTTACTTCTGAAAAACTCAGAACTCTTAAGTATGGTAATCATCTTTGTATGTATAAGGAAAGATAAGTTCAGTAGCGTTCTATGCTAGTACCAGGAAGGTATGTGTTATAGTGAACCTAGTTTTCAGTGTTTTATTAATTGTGATGAATTTAAATTTCTACAATCTGATGCTTTGCAAATAAGGTATCAGACCAGCAATAACTTACTTAGACAATTTTTTTAAGTTGTTTGTCCATTGGGTTGCGCATTTAATATCAGTACATATGCAAATTAGAGTTTCTTAATTTCCTGATCTGGCATACTTAAATATAATTTGTCCAACTGAAAAGTAGCACTAATCTTCCCTAAATGCCCACATCCATTTCTTATCTAATAAGTCTTCATAACATAACATAAAAAGAATAAGAAGTAAATCAGATGGAAAAAAGTCCAAAGTGATATTGAAGCATTATTTTGTTAGCAGTTTACTGGTCTTACCTCCAATGGGCAAGGACAGATTTTACAACCTTAATACATTTTTGTGTTCTTAGATCAGTTTCATTGTTGTTGCACCATCAAAAAGGGCTGTTAGCTTTGGCAAAAATTTATCTAATATTTGGTGTCTGTCAAGCAAAGAATACAAGTACAAGAATAGTCACTGAACATGACAGATGTGCTTCATGCCTTACATTCTAAGCTTTTCCGGTTCCTTTGACAAATAATGGCTGGTTTTGATTCTTTAAAGAAAAAATTAACTAATTGTAAATGTTAATTGCGATGTGAATCAAGTGAAGAAAGTGCTTGGATTGCTCTTCAAAGCTTAGTTTTACATTATAAATGTTTGTTACAACTTTTATGTAGCAAGTGATGTTTGTATCAAAACAAACAAGGAGCCCGGTGGCACTTTTATGAAGACTAACAAATTTATTGCTTGAGCTTTCATGGGAGAGAATCCCACTTTGCTAGAAGCTTGAAGATGGGGAACTTACGGAAATTGGCTCCCATGAAATCTCATGCGATAAATAAATTTTTTAGTCTTTAGAAATGCCACCAGACTCCTCCTTTGTTTGTGCTGGACTAGACTAACCCTGCTACCCCTTTGGAGTTTGGCATCAGGCAAGGCATTGTTAATATCACGTGCATGTGATTTAATGTCTGTCCGATCATGGGGGAAAAAAAAAGTATTTCATTGTGGGGGGGGGTCATAGTTTAAGATGGGTATTTAGTCTCTTTTCTGTAGTAAGTTCCTGATGCTCAAGTTTAAATAAATGTTTAATTTGATCTGTTACCCACTGTTTCCTTAATTATCAAACGTGTTCGTGTGGCGGCAGCAGAATCTATGCCTCTTCTTCTTGACTGTGCTAGAGTTCGTGGGCCAGAATATCTCACACAAATGTGGCATTTCATGTGTGATGCGCTTATCAAAGCAATAGGGACAGAACCCGATTCAGATGTACTCTCAGAAATAATGCATTCATTTGCAAAGGTGACCTTTTTTCTTCATAAAAATGTTTATGCCATTATTGCTGTTGAAAACTTGTATTTTTTACAGTATGAGGGAAATTTAGTGTCTGCCGTAAGTTTAAAAAATCAGTAAAGAGATTTTTTGACTGTTGCCTTTCACTGTGTATTTCGTTAGCTTATGGAATTAATGTGACTAATTTTATAGCAAGTTACTGAAAATGTCCATTTGATCATATAAATGTAGTTGTTTTTCTGAACTGAGTAATGTTTTATAACATTTCATTTAAAAACATGAATACTTGATATTGAACAAAAGTTTAGGAAAAAACACTAAACAATTTTTCTTATAATATGGTTCTAACCTGTGAAATTGCAGTTAAATTTTTTAAGCCTAGAATAAATATGGATATTATTTTATTTGGTTTGAAAGAAGCTTGCTGTTTTGGTGATGGTGATCTGAAATATAGTTCTATTTGATGTTTTCAAAATGCTAAAATTTCACTGCCATTATTTGAGTAGTGTTTAATGTTAATATGTCTACTGTGAACATACTGTATTTCACTAGTGCATTGAGGTAATGGGAGATGGATGCCTTAACAATGAACACTTTGAAGAACTTGGAGGAATATTGAAAGGAAAACTGGAAGAGCACTTTAAAAATCAAGAGTTAAGACAGGGTAAGCTGGTGATATTTTCTGTGTATTAGAATAAACTTCATGATTTGCAATACAGAAACTTTCTAAAGCAGAGATTCTAAACATCTCATATTGACTGGAATCTTACCTTGAAATGCTGAAATTAGGTACATTCAGACTAGAAATAAGGTGAAAATCTGTAACTAGTAATTGACTTCTAAAACAGTTTACCAAAGGATGTCATGTATTCTCCATTGTCTTCAAGTTTGAATTCCAAAGAATACTATCTCAATTCAAGTTTGATGCAGAAGGCATAGGTGAAATTCTAGACCAATCTGTATATGATCATAATGATCCCTTGTGGCCTTAAATCTGTGATTATCTCTGAATCCCAGAGCAGTGACTTTTTTTTTTTTTGGAGTCCCTTTTCCTTGCTTTTCTGGCCTACTAATTTTTCCTGAACCAATGTTGCCTTTCTCCTCTGCTCTTTCACATAGTCCTAACCCATTCAGTACTTTTTTCCTTATTTGCCCAGTGTCGCCTTCAGGACTCTTGACAGAGGGTCCTGAGTGCCTCAGTCTGCAACTGTTTCTGGAGTCCTCTCCTATCCATTACTGCATGACTAGCTGAGAAACATGCACTTTTCCAGGAATGTATCCTAGAGAAAACAGCTAAATGTTACAGTTTACACTGATTCCTTTTAATTTAGTGAAAAGACAAGATGAAGACTATGATGAGCAAGTTGAAGAGTCGTTACAAGATGAAGTAAGTTTTATTTCTTTATTATTGAGCTAATTTAAAAAATAATTTAAGCATAATCAAATTCCACAGAACAGTATTTGTGTGAAGAGTGACATTATATCATAGTGACATGCTGCTGAATTGAAACAAACATCCCCAGTTTTGGCAAAATGCATCTTTGGCATGTTTCCTCAGAAGTTCTAACAAGCATTATTCATTGGTGCTACGCTGGAACTTGCATCCTAACTGCTGAAGGAACAGGTTTTGAGCATAGTTTTTCCTTGCTCGATTCCTCTTTTAAAGAGCATTCCCTTTTAAACAGGACTACTTTTTAAAGCACTGTCCAAGGTTCTGGCCTGCTTTATCCTTTTGGGCTTTTTTCCCACTTGTAGGATCTTGCTGACCCAAGCAGCAACATGGTTCAAGGTCGTAGTCCCATGTCAGGGATGCACTTCTCCCAAGAATATGGATCCATGTACATGGTTATTTTGAAAGAAACTGGTTACTTTTATATACTCATTCTATAATATGTGAAATCTGTAAAGAAAGATTCATTTCAGTGAAAGAACTCAATGTTGCTATATTTTCATAGCTACTGAAATGTGAAAAGGCACATTATAAATGTTAACAAGGATTAGTGCTAGACAGTTGTCGTTTCAGAATACATAGAACACTTTTTCACTAGTGTAAACAAGCTGACAAGTAAAACTTTTCCTAGGAACTTGCCCGAGAGAAATTCTGACGCTGAATGACTGACTTAAAATAATCTTGCAAAGAGCATTAACTTCTTTGATTAGTGTGTCTATGGGTGCTCTTCTTCAGAATGCATGCACACTCATACACTCTTGATCCAAGATTTTTTTCAGCAATGTCTGTGGGTCTATGCCTGCACCTTAGATATCTGTGGGCTCTGAAGTGAGGATATGAGTGGAACAGAGCGTCTGCTGCTCCAGTTGCTTTTCAGCTGCCTGTGGTTTGAGACAGAGGTGCATTGTCTGCTGCAGCTAGTCAGTGATTTTCTGTTCAGTCAGTCCTTTATATACTTTTTTATTTCTGTTGGCTAGCTCAGCTTTGTGCTTTCGGGTGGCTCCATCTTCCCTTCTTTTATTTGCCTGCTCTAGGAATTTATTTTCTAAGGTCTCAATCCATTGTCTCAAATAATGGGTTATGTCCAAGATACTACACCTCAAACTCTGCCAAGCTTGCCATAGGTCTTTTCCTTGCAGGAACAGACAGTCAGTATATCTCTGCTGCCTGAGGGAGACTCTTCCCTTCAAAATGTAAGATCTGCTCAGGACTTAAAAGCGGGTGGGTTTTTTTGCTGTTGTTTTGTTTTTTTAAGTGGGAGAACAGACTAAATTTCCTGATGCAGTTTCCTGTGAGCTGTGTGGGGTCCCTGTACACTGGGTTTGGTTGCTTAGTAAGGCACCACTGTGGCTATAGTAAGCAAAGACCAATGGGAGCCCTTTAAAATCATCCAGACTCTCCAAAAAGCTATCCCATTTTCCGGAGTGGAAGAGGAGGAAGAAATCACTGCCTTGATCGTTGTCAGACTTTGTCATGGCACAATTATTGGCAAGACTCCCCCCTGCCCCCACCCCCAGACATAAGACCCCAGCATTAAAAAGACCATGGGTCATACTGAAAGTTGTCAGTATCTAGAATGGTGTCAGCACTAAACTCGGTGCCTTTGAAGTAAAGTGACTTCAAAGCTGAGCTGAAATTGTTGGTACAGTCTTATGTATCCAAGTGGAGCCGGAGTTGGATTTCGATACTTTCTCTCCAGTACCATACTGTAAACTAAGGCCCCAGAGTTCTGTGCCCCTGGTGCCATCCTGACTTCTTTTCCATGAGGACTTTCGGATCCTGGAAAAACTTGAATCACTATTACTCAGGGGTACTTGAAAGAGTCTTTGTTACCAGTGTTCCTTCTGTAGTCAACTTCTTCTCCAGTCCTGCTACCTACAGTAATTCATGCTCTGGTATCAACATGATCACAGTCCCCATGTAATTGATCATAATGAAAGGAACTTACAGATGCTACCTTTATCTTCCAGTATAGTTTTGGTATCCAATGGATTCTTGGCTTGCAGATGTAGTAACTTGGCCATCTCCCATCCCCAGTATGACTTAACCAGAACCACTTGCACCTCCAGTGGGCACTGGGGCAGACATTTCATCTGATTCTGAAGTATCTAAGCCCTAGTCTACACTTAGTTGGGTTTTCAGTGGCAGTTGACTGGCATTTATGCAAGGCACATAAAATGCCTTGCATAAAGGCTAGTGACTTCATAAGCTGCTGGGACACATTCAGGAAAGCTGAGCACAAATTCCTTGCAGTTGGCTTTCCCCTACAGCTGCTGGAGGCCAGGACTGGCAGCGCTGACTTCTGGGAGCGAAGCAGCGAGTTCATACTCGATGCTGAGTGCTTCTGGAATGCCAGGCTGACAGCAGCAATTTTGCCAGTGTCGGTATAGACGCAGACAAAGGCTCCTCCACCTACCTTAGCCTCTCTCCTGTAAGGTGCGCCCCAAGGAATAAATTACACCCAACAACATTGGAGTCCTGCACCCTTTTGCTTATGTCACACAAACACTGACATATTGGACCCTTTGGGCCTCTTATGGCAACCAGCTCTATGTGGTCCTTTCTTGTAACATAGCATGCCAAGAACAGCAATTCTGTAAGAGAAAGTTACAGTAGTAAGAGCCATTTGGAAAAGAAGTACCACCTTCCCACAAATCCTTCATACCAGATGAGATTGTCTCCTGTGTCACTTGATTCCACTACTTACAAGACCTTGTAAAACAAATAGAGACCATAGGAATTCTATATGAGGTGGTAATTCCCTGGTTGTTGTCATTAACAAGCGAACTAGCCAACATTAAGCTAAAGTGAATATAATTAGAAAGTTATTAAAAGTGTGTCTTCTATTGAACATCTGCCACAGAACCAGCAAGAACAATTTCAAGCCCTCAGAATGAAGGCCACACTATCATAAAAGCATCTGTCCAGAACTTGCTTGATGTTGCCAGTACAGGTGCATGTTCTGTAACTACCATAATAGTCGTGTAACAAGCCTCTTGGCTACAGTCCTCTAACTACCCCTGGGAGTTTTAAAAAAACAGATTGAGAACCCTCCTTTCGAGTGACCCAAGTTCATGGATGTCATGAATGGTTCAGTGATACCTCAGAATTGAACTAACAGCTTACACTACAATCCCTGGGTGCATACAAATATGCAGTAGATGGCTAAATGGTGTCTCAGCTCATTATCAACCCACAAGCTCAGACTCACTAAGAAAGGGCTGTCCTCAAAGTAACTATTTTGACCTATTGGTTTAGCATTGTAAACTGTCTCTCATGCCAGGTCCTGTGCTGCTGCATGTCTCACCATAGTTCTTATAAGGATTATAGCTCCCGTTTTCTACCAACCTGGGAATTCATAGACTCTTAAGGTCAGAAGGGACCAGTATAATCATCTAGTCTGATCTCCTGCACAATGCAGGCCGCAGAACCTCACCCACCTACTCACCTACGACTGAGTTATGAAAGTCTTCAGAGCATGTTTTAAAGACTTTAAAGTTATGGAGAATCCACCAGCAAGTGAGCTGTTGCCCCATGCTACAGAAGAAGGTGAAAACCTCCGAGAGGCTTTGCCACTCTGTCTGGAGAAAATTCCTTCCCACCCCTAATATGGAGATCAGCTTAAATCCTAGGCATGTGGGCAAGACTCACCTGCCAGACACCCAGGAAACAATTCTCTGTAGTAACTTAGAACCCACCTTATCAAACATACAATTAGCATATCCATCACCAGTAGTCAAAGATTGGTCAATTGCTGAACTAGGCTGTTCCATCATATTTTTCACTCCTTTAAATTTATCAAGTTCAGTTTTGAAGCTGGATAGGTTTTTCATCCCCACAGCTTTCTTTGGAGTGCTCTCTCTTGGAGAGATGGATCAGGGAGACTTCAACAATCTGTTCCATCAAGTTCAGGTCCTTCTTGCTTCTCCTCCATATCCCTTGTCAGGGACATTTCTCACATGGTTTTCCTAAAATAGAATGTACAGTATCTTTTAACCATAGCACTGCTTAAGGCTGTTCCAGCAGACTTTGGTGATAAAGTTCTCTTCCCAATATTTCCTGTTCTGAAGAAAAGTATGTTTGTGGAGACCAGTTCTGCACCTAAGAAGTCTCTTTTGTCTGCTTTCAGCTGTTCAGAATGGTAACCCTAACAGCTGTAATTTCCTCCCTGGATTTGAGATTGATTTGTCTCCCTTGAACTTCAAGACTTTTTTTTTTATTTTATTTTCATACAGTCATGTACCTCTTGCACAGATACTTCCCACATTTTATGGTTAACAAGAACTACCATCAGTATCACATACTACTTTTAGACTGTCCACTACTTCAAGGGGTTTTATCAATGTTCTTGTGACTGGCATAGCCCATCACTGTCAGCTGGAGATAAGCCTTTCTCTATCTGGATGATAGCTCCTGAGGAGTCACTTTCTTGACGTACAGATAGCAACCAGCAGTACCTTATCCCAGTTCTGCTTCCTGAGCCTTCACCTCAACATGGAAAAGTCTGCACTCAAAATCAGTCGATGAACAGACTTCATTGAGGCTATCTGGGCTCCAACACAGTCAAAGCAGCCTTGCTAATGGAGAGGTATGCCACAATGTCTAGCCTCATTTTGACAATACAGCAGAACACTCAAACCACAGCAAAGGCTTGTCTTCAATTCCTGGACCATATTGCAGCTGGTATGTCTGTTTCTTCAAGCCTGGTTGAGAATTATCTACACCGCCGCCAGCAGTACAGTCTACCCAAGAGGGTGACCACATCTGAGGGTCCTTTAGTCTCTAAACTGGTGGAAAGAGCCACAGAAGGTATGCATGGAAGTTTGTTTTCAGAGCTGTCTCCTACAAGGATTGTTAACCATAGGTGTCGTCTTACTCATCTGCGGTATGCACTTCAGGACTTTACTGTTCAACACAAATGAACCTCACAGGAGGCAGTTGTCCATATCAACATATTAGAGCTCAGAGACATGCCATCACTTATACCCCATATCAGGGGCTACCCAATCAGAATAATTCTGGATACTACAGTAGTGTAATGTAATAAGTCAGTTAACAAGGAGGCTCAATATCCCAGCCTTTATGTGCTGAATCCATATCACACCATATACAGATCTTAGCAGTTTACCTGCCAGGACTTCAGAATAGTGGCAGATTCTCCCCCTCTACTATTTCAACGCGTTTTCTCCTCTACCACAAGTGGGTCGAACACCACAGTATTCTGAAGGATGTCTCTTATCTGGGGTCATCTGGAGGTAAATATCTTTGTACTGCCACAGGACTTCACAAATCCTGGGTGGCATGTTACTGTGGCACCCAGGATTTTGCACTTGGTGCCTAGCTGTGCTGTAGTAGTCGGGGAGGTGAACACCCCAATGCCTAAAAATAGAGCCAGCATCCCTTTCTTTCTCCACTGCTGCAAGTGCCTCTGGCATTGGCTTTTGGTGCATTGCACCACCACTGTGGAGGATTTTTGGTGGTCATGGGACCCTCTGCATTGCTGCCAAAATCATGGCAGTGGCAGTGTTTTTTGGCAGCAGGGAAGGGTGGGGGGATCATTGCTTCTCACCTATGTGCCTCAGTTTTTTGGGCTGTCCCTGGGTGTGCAGCACGTTTGTTGAATTCTGCATTACCATCCCACACACCATACAAAAAACTATGGGGAAGGCATAATCCCAACTGAACGTGAGACACTATAGTCAGACTTTGGCTTCAAATATGTCTGTACACTTACCCCACAGTTTTACTGCTCAAAGTCCTGAATAAGTTGTAACAGATGCTGTCCTCATAGTGCCATCATGGCCAAGATGGTTATGGTTTGCAGGCTTGTTTTGTGTGTCCTGGGAGTGGATCCCCTTCCTTTAACAGTGGACTTACTCACTGTAGAGTCAGGGAACCTCTCACGCCAGTCTCTTGGTGCTTCACCTCAAGACTTGGCTATTGAGTGGCTCTGGTTTAAGAACAAGACTGCTTCTTAAAGATAGAAAAACTATTTCTTAATAATGGAAAGCCCTTTACAAGGAAAATTTTTCTATAGAGATGGAAATGCATGTCAAGAGCTATGCATAGACTTGAATCTTGTCTATACTTCCAACTACCTGCTAAATTTAGAAGTACAAGGATTATTCCTGAGTTCGGTTTAAATTCATGTGGTTGCCATTGTATCCTCTCCCCTTCCCCACACCCTTTCTTTATAAGAAGGTTATATTCTTTACTTGCCCAACCACTATGAGGTTTAGTAAGGGCCTGTTCAACCCTTTTTTCCTCCTGACAACTGTGGGACTTCAACTTGGTCCTTAAAGTGTTGAGGAACATTTGTCTCAAGACTGTGTTCTTCATCGCAGACATTCTACTCTAGCCAGATGTATTAAAGGAGTTGGTATACCTGATGGCTGACCTCCTATATGCTGTATTCTGTTGTTACTCAGTGACACTATGTAGATTTCTTCTGATTTTTCCATTTAATTGGGAAATTCATGTGTGGTATTTTATCCCTCTCCTCTCAATTTTGAGAGAAATGAGCCTACATACACTAGATGGAAGAAGAGCTCTTAGCTTTTACTTTAGTAGGAATAAACACTTTGGGACTTCCAAATGGCTTTTCCTATCAATTGCAGAACCAATGATTGATAGAGCACCTTATCTTCACCCAAACACTGTCAAATGGGTTTCAGGATGCATCTTAATCTATTGTAAAGCAGCTTCCCCTCCCAGCATGATTGCTTACTTCACCAGAGCTCAGTCTGCGTCTGTGGCCTTTCTGAAAAACATATTTCAAACCTCTGCAGATCAGCCTTCGAGTCTTCAGTGCACATTGTATCTTTATGTCCAAGTGGTTTAAAACAGTAACTTTAAAGGTCATTTAAAATGTTTATTTTCAATTTCAGTAATTTCAGTTTTTTAACATAAATAAGTTAACATGTACCAAGGTTTATTTTAAGTTTTGTTTACATTATGCCAATGCAGAAATGGCCTTAAGTTGCAGCATTACAATCTGCACTACTTCTGCAGGGCAGCTTGTCACGCTATGTGAGATGTGAAAATACAGGCGTAGAAGTGTGGCTGTCAGAAGCTAGAAGCAATTAACATCTTGCTTTCTGTCTATTACTATACCTGAAATGTGTGGAATAAGAGTAGAGCACTGATTAAACCAAACACACTTAGAGTAATAGAACTTTCAACAAAAATGAGACAAGATCTTGTTAGGGCCAGTTCTTCAATCCTCACATAGGTCCTACTTAAGCTGCTAGCAATTGTTTATGAAAATCTTCAGTACTGAGCCCTTTTATTCACAGGAGGTGTTTGTGTAAAAGAAGCCATTATGCAAGGCAACAGTAAGAGAGAATAAGACTGTTCAAATAGTCCAGATTATGACAGAATTAAGAAAAGGCTCAGACAAGTAGAAAACAGGAGTGATGCCAGTGTAAAGTTAGTTGAGTCATTAGGAAACTATAGGAAAGGTTTTCATCTAGGAGTTTGGACAGGGAAGCAACCACATTTGATCTGATAATGCAATGTACCTGGTGTTATAGTAAAATGGTTTGTATTTTTCCTCTTTTGATGGTACATTGCTCTAAAACACTTTTCTAATGTAAAAGTAGTTGGGACCAAAGTTAAGTAGCTCTGTCAGCAAAGACATTGAATTAGGGTACTGTAGTCTTTCTGAAATATATATATATATAACTAAGTGTCAATAATTTAAGTTGGGTTAGTTCGACAGCTCAAGCCTTAATATTTGAGATGACTTCTGGGAGACTGCTTATCAAAAAATATTTATACTTCTATCTTCTTTTTTTCAGGATGACAGTGATGTTTATATTCTAACTAAAGTGTCAGATATTTTGCACTCAGTATTCAGCAGTTACAAGGAGAAAGTGTTGCCATGGTTTGAACAGCTACTACCACTAATAGTCAATTTAATTGTGAGTATCTTGAATTCTTTCCATTGAAACCTGATTTGTTATAGCACATGAATAAGATCTTATTGCTGCTGGCATGGCAAATTATTTTTGCAGCACCGGGTGCTTTGGTGTGCAAAATGTAAGCTTGATTACCAGCAAGAAGTTGATTAGACAAATACAATCAAATTATCACCTGGTGTTTTGTCGTAGAGGAGTGCCTTATTGTTAACCCGTCTGTCAGATGATTGATAGGTGTCACAGAAGTATTTTGGAGGGATGTTTGAAATTAGAATGAGGATGTTCATGGAAAATGAACGCCAAAAAAGAATGGAGAGATGGGGAGTCAGTGGAAATAGACATGAGAGATGAGGTGGTGTGAACTTGAATATTCAGCATATAGTCCTGTAATGTCATTTATTAATGTAACTGCTCTCCTCAAACAGCAAAAGTTAGTTTTATCTCATCTTTCTGATGTTGCAATATGTGTCATTGGAGGAACAAATTTGTTTGTCAAGATTAAATTCAGATCAACATATGTAGCTCTTGAAACAGAACTTAAAATTCCACATCTATAAACATTTCATGGTGACAGCATTCATTTTTTTTTGTATGCATCATTAGTTACATTCTGAGATGGCTTCAAAAATTATAACATTTTATGATAGTGTCCACACAGGCCTTGGCCAGACAGACAGTGGGGATTATGCATTTTTGATGACATTATAGAGCACTGCAGCCCATCCTCATTCAAATATGGTGAATACTTCCTGAGGCCAATGCTACAGTCAATATGTGACAACAGTCCAGAGGTTAGACAAGCAGCTGCTTATGGTGTTGGAGTTATGGCACAGTTTGGTGGGGAAAGCTATCGTCCTTTTTGCACAGGTATGTGAATTCATGTACACCTTTCTTCCTGTAAAGCTTAACGCTAGAGGCTACCATATTTGACTAACCATGAGATTTTGCTAGGAA
The DNA here is from genome assembly GCA_007922195.1 of Podocnemis expansa. Classification (NCBI taxonomy): domain Eukaryota; kingdom Metazoa; phylum Chordata; order Testudines; family Podocnemididae; genus Podocnemis; species Podocnemis expansa. The sequence goes on along the minus strand of ML681993.1, from coordinate 10,217,428 downwards.
ATGCTAACTCTGTGTTAATGAATGGTCAGATTCTCTCATCTCTGGTAATGGAATAAAAAAACTAATAAAAGATAGATATAACAAAATTGTATTGGGAAAGGGAGGCATTCAGGCTTGTGGTCATAGATATTTAGTTACTTAAAATAATTTGTATATCTCACTTCGCCTTGGCTTCGATGGGCCCTCCCTTCAACTCAGTGCTACATGAATTGTTGGGGTGGTCTTCCTGGACTGACTTCCTGTCAGCTGCTGCCATTTGTGAGGATAAGCCCTAACCCTAGCTGTAATTTGAAGTTAGTGTTTTAGTTGTAGAACCACCATAGTATGTATTGGTTATCTTCTAGTTCTCTTCACATCAGAGTCAATAAGGAATTTTTAAGGTGCTTTGATCTGTGGATAGTAATACTATAGTAAGGAATCAAACTACTGTTCCCAATGTTTAGAGTCCACTTCAAGTATCTGTTTTTAAACGAGATTTAAATGAAAGAATCTGATAATTTATTGGTTTGTATAACTACTAATGTGGCATGGACAAAATGGCAATTGACATTGAATATTTCAATAATTTAGGAATGAGCCAGAAGACATTTTTCATATCCACTCAAATTGGCAATTGGCAATGATTGTATAATGTTTAACAATCATTTAAATTCATAATGAAACTCTCCATCCTATAGCCTTTGTAGAAATAGTAATGGTAAAGAATAAGTTTATAAACTGCATTCTATCTCATTTCAATTACTGGGATGATATTCTCTGTGGCCAAAAAAGTATAATGGGAGTCCATCATGAGTTTCGTTTCATCCCAAGAATCAGTTGGGAGCAAGATGGGGACAGAATCTCCTCCTCCTTAGGTTCCTTGGTTTTGGAACTTTCTTTAATGAATGATGGAAATAGTATTGTGTTTTTTAAATCAGGTTTATCTTGAACTTTTTAAAAAGTTGGTTATCTTTTTATCCTTGTTCTTTGTATTTGGAAACTCCTCTGTCTTGGCAATCAGTGTTCACCCCTGCAAACATTTGGCTTTCCCTTTAGTTTGAGTAGGCCTACTACAATTGAGTAGACTGGCTTTTTATTTTTACTTCATTTGATTACATTGCATGGTGGACAAATGCTAACTGTTAGATACTTAGAAGTATTAAATACTGTTTTAAAATAAAGTATGCTGCAATAGAAAATAATGCTGTAACTAGGAGCATAATGCAGATCATTTGCATGAGAATTTTTGGATTCCTGAAGAAGTATTATTCCTGTAGATTTTGCCACATTCTACAGAAATTTGTCAACTCTGCTCTTTGCAATCAATATTTCTCTTCTGTTTGGTCTTGATATGTTCCTTTGTTGTAGTTTTGGGGTTGTGTAGACAGATTTGTCAGACTTCGCAACAGATATGTACAAGCAGCGCCTGGTTTTGATTTTGGACATTATGGGGCCAATAGTGGACCAAGAATTAGAACATTAGAGATCCTGAAATGTCAACATGGTTGTGTTGTGGAGAGGAAATGGATTTAAGCACTCAAAATCCAAAATGAATAGGGTCTACGGGGAACAAGAAAATTACCATGCATACTCGCGGATAAGCAGATCCACACACAAGCCAACCCCTCCCCCCTTCCAAGCCGCAAAAATTGTAAAAAAAAAAAAAGGGGGGGGGGAGGGAAGGAGGTGACCCTCATACAAGCAGAGGTGTACCCATGGCCTCAGCTACTAACTTCCCCCCAATCCTGCACCACTGGCTTTCCCCGGAGTCCCTGACACCTTCCCTATCCCCCTCAACCCCTGCTGCTGCTTTTCCCCTGCCTGCCGCCACTTTCCCTGACACGCCTGCCGCTGCTTTGCCCTGACACCCCCAACCCCTGCTGCCCTTTTTCCCAGATGCCCCCCAAACCCCAGGCCTTGACACTGGCTCCTCCAGGCTGCCCCCCTCCCCTTGGGCTCCCTTATCTGGCTGCCCCAGACACTGGGGTCCCCTTCTCTAACCCCAGTGGCAGACTCCCCAATATGGCCACTTTGGCTACATGATGGGGCTCCAGCCTGGAGCATGCTAAGGGCTAGAGACTTACTGTGTGACTCCTGGGCTGGGGCTGTCTACCATATTGACCCACATGTAAGCTGAGTGCCTGTTTTTAAGGGCAATTTTCAGGCACAAAAATCTTGGCTTATACACGAGTATATACGGTAGGCTTAAGGAAACAAATTTAGGCAAACTACGGAATCATAAGAACAAAGAGGAGCAAAGCAAGACAGGATATAATCATAGGTTTTGAAAACACATCACTCTATGTAGCACTGTGGCCCAGATAGCTCATTGAGTTTGGGTTGTAAAAGTATTCCATGTTCATAAATAATGTAATTCTTTCTCAGGGAGTCTGCAGTAATAGAGTAAAACATTTGTGCCAAGAGAGCTCAGCCTCTGCACCAAGCTGCAGTGAAATGTTAATTTCGCATCCTGATGTGAACATGCTTAAACAAGAAGCCATAATTGTTGGGTACAGTTTGCTTTCAGGTCACCTTTACAGAAGATTGTTTCAGCTTAGAAACCTATCTTTTCTATGTTTAGTGAATATATGTTAACTGTACTGTTAATCCATTCTGTGTTAAATGAATAACTCCTATAAACAGTGAAAGTAATTTTCTTTGGGCAGCATGTTTACTTTTTAATGGTCATTGCCAAACACACAATCCTTTCCTAAGTTTAAGATTTGTCTCTTGCCTGATTGTCTAAAACACAATCATTCTCCTGTGTGATAAAGCTTGCAAGGATCTGTGTGTCCAAAAAAATAAAGTATTAATGTCATTCATAATATTTGAAGGCAGTAGCTAGAGATGTTTATAGATCCATATTAGTATTAGACACAGCTGATTAGGGACCAATATTTCTAGACAGAAGAATTAATAATCTGAGTGAGCAAAGCTTTAATTAAACTGTAATAATGTATTATGAATCACTAACAAATAGCAGACTTATCACTGTAGTGCTAATTCCAGGGTTGTCCCTTTGATTTTTAAGCATATAAATATTTTAATGACTTTTTTCTGTCCATTGTCCATGGATTTTGCTTGCTGCTTTGTGATAATAGGGACTGACTCTAAAAGCAAGTATGTCCTGAAGGAGTTGTGGAAACTTTGGTATTCTAATTAGTTGCTTAAGGCACTATTTTTCTCTAAACCATAGACAAAAATTACCTTAACCATGAAATAGAATTTACTTTGTTCTCTGAGCGCTGCTCATGTCCATTCTAATACATAGGCATGCACGCCTGTATGCATGGTTACCAGAACTTCTTTCCACTTAGCAGTAGCCGTAGGACCAGCCTGGTGCATCCCCTGGAGTACTGTGTGGATCCTGTTGATTTATTATGCGCCACTGGTCCTGCATCTGTTCAGTTCCTTCCTTCTTTCCACCAGTGACAGTTGCTGGAACATGGCCTTGCTCTTAGCTGATCTTTTTTTAGTGTTAGCTTAGTTGTAGTAGTTTTTAAGTACCTGTTAAGTATTTAGTAATAGTTATTAGCTGTTCTTTTGTTTTTAGCATGTTAGGAGATAGAATAGCCTGGGGCACAATGCCACAGTCACCAGATTCCAAGCCTTGCGTGGTGTGTGGAAAAGCCTTCCCACTTAGCGACCTCCATGACAGTTGTCTCAAGTGCCTGGGGGAAGCATACCACAAGGATAAATGCAAAATCTGCAAGGCTTTTAAACCATGCACACAAAAGGAGAGGGAGAAAGGCCTCAGGGAATGTGCACTGAGACCTCCTTCAGAACCACTGAGGTTGACACCAGCACCAAGCACTGCATCGACGCACAGTACTCGATCAGCCCCTACTCAACCAATACTGGTGCCAGTCACACCAGTACTGGGCATTAGCTGGCACCGTAGCTCTTCTCCTGAAAGGAAACTGAAGAAACATCATCAGAGTATCAATAACTCCCACAAGCCTCAGGAAACCTGAGGCTTAAGCACCATATTCATGGTACAGGTGGAACAAGAGCAATCATTGTTCACTCACACTTCACCTATGACAGATACACCCACGACTCTGGGAAACATATGGGTGACACTATCCACCACAGCACCATCGATGCCAGAAGCACTCCAAGCTGCTACGTCACTGACTATGTCTGCTCCACCTGCGGCAGTGGAGAGAACTTCAGGGCATAGAGGCAAGCCATCCATGGGTTCTCCCAGATGGCTGTCAAGATCACCAGAGGTACCTGGGCGAAAGGGGATCATTCACTCTCAAAACCAACCATAAGACCCTGGCACTGGACAGGTGGCACACCCAGCAGGTCACCAGAATAGTTGGCACTCAGGAAGCTTCCCAGCACTGTTCGAGATGACCGGTCTGACCCAGACGATCAGCACATAGACACCGGTTGTAGCCATTCACTGAGCTACTCACCTTCACCTTGGCACCGGCTGATCTCCCCGGCACCAGAAAGTTCATCCCACATAGGAGTTGGAGAACGTAGTGACCAAAGGAGGAAAAATCTATTGGCGAAAAGAGGATGAGAAAATCCTCTATTTCCAAGAAGGTGCCATACTTACTCCAGTTCCTCAGAAAGCTCTCTTCCCTGGTCAGCATGGTGGTAGTTGCCATTGTAGTTCCTCATCATGATCAATGGAACAGTGCTCCTCAACAAAGGAAAAATCAGAATGGTGCTGAAACTACAGTGACTGCTTCTCCACTTCCTGGCACTGTTCTTCATGAGACAAACTTGTGGCAGCCCCCACAGCCATTCCAACACTGTGGCCACCAGCTCAATGACCTGCACAGTGGCCTTACTGGGGCCCTTGGCTGTTCCAAATGGGTACAGGACTACAGTCCCTCCTATTCATTTTAGGGTCCAGTCATTCCCCACAGTCTTCCAAAGGGACTATTAATTGGACTCTGAGGACTCACCCTCAGGAGAGTACTTCCAAGGACCATCACCTGAGGTGGGGGGGGAGGACCCCAGAACCCCAGCAATCCTTTTCTTCTCTGGATGAGGCAATTGAATAGGGACCTTCAGTACCCTTGGATGATTTCAGGGTCTACCAGGATGTACTTAAGAGAGTAGCCTCCAACTTAAGCCTTGATGCCATTGAGCTGAAAGAGTCTGCAGACGATCTTATCAGTGTCCTTGCAGTGATGGTTCCCTCTGGGGTAGCAATCACAGTCCATGATCTTCAATACTACCCACCTCTAAGTCTGCTGAGAAGCTCTACTTCATCCCTGCCAAGCAGAATGACTATCTATTCACTCTCTCTACCCTGGGGACTCTGGTAGATGCTGCCAACCAGAGAGAGACACGGCCGTCCTGGCTCTGTCCCTAAGAACAAGGACTCAAAGAAGTTAGACTTGTTTGGAAGAAAAAATTATTCAACAGCAAATCTACAGTTGAGAATTGTGAATCACCAGGCCTTATAAGGCAGGTACAATTATAATCTGTGGGACTTCCTCCAACACTTCAGGGACCTTTTGCCACAAGACCAGCTATCAGACTTCCTGATGCTGCTGGATGAGGGACTTGGAGTAGCGAGAGCAACTCCTCAAACAGCCTATAATTCAGCCAATTCAGCATGCAGGTAAGAGACATCTGCATTTTCTTTACAGAGATGTTCTTGGCTGCAAGCCTTTGGGCTTTCCTTGGGGGTTCAACAAACTATACAGGACCTACTTTTTGAAGGCCCAGCCCTGTTCTCAAACAAGACAAACTATAAATTACATGATTTAAAAGATTTGCAAACAACCTAACAATCTCTTGGACTGTGTACTCCTCAGCCACCTCCTCGCCCCTTCAGACCTTTCCCTCCACCCCAGACACACTATAGATCACAGCCCTACAAGTATACCCCACACAGGCAGTAGGACAGGAACAGGACCTCTGGAAGGCGTTGTTCTTCTACTGGGTCCAGGTCTGGACAACAGCAAAGCTGCTCAAGACCTACCAATGATAGTACGTGCCAATTTTGAGGGTATGCCCAGGAACAATGCTCCAGTTACTTTCTTGGATCTACACCCACCCTGCCTAGATCACCTTTGCCAACTTGTTGGAATGGTTCCAAGCAACCATGGATTTCTGAGTGCTAAGAACCATGTCAGAGTGATACAATCCAGTATGCCTCAACCCACCAAATTCTTCTTGCCCATCCCTCTTCAGGGACCCCCTTCATGAATGTCTGTCCAGAGAGGTTGGTTGTTGGAGCTGGGGGCAATAACACCAGTTCCCCAAGAATGAGAGGGAACTGGTTTTTACTTCAGGTATCTCATTGTTCCTAAACCCAATGGAGACCTCAGACACATTCTGGACCTTCCAGTCTTAACAAGTTCATAAGAAGGCAAAAAGGTCTGTATTGTATCCTTGGCCTCCATTATCCCATCCCTAGATCTGGGAGATGGGTTTGCTGTTCTTGACCTAAAGGATGTGTATTTTCATATTTCATCCTTCTGGCCCACAGATGCTTCCTAAGGTTTATAGTAATCGGGGAAACATTATCAGTTCACTGCCTTCCCATTTGACCTGTCTTCACCCCACCACACCTGAGTATTTACAAAATGCATGGATGTAGTCATTGCTTACCTGTGATGTGGGGGGGAATCCACATATATTTCTGTACCTCGATGATTGATTAATATGAGGCGGATCAGGATCAGCTCCACTTGAGCATAAGGTTAGTTCTCTCCACATGCTTCAGACTAGGGCTGAGGGTGAACTAACAGAAATCTAAATTAGTCCCACTACAGAGAATAGATTTCATAGGGGCAGTCCTGGATTCAATTCAAGCCAAGGCCTTCGTCTGCCTGCCTTGATTCAGGTCAACAAGAGACATAATACACCCACTGCAGCACATGCTAACTATGATGGCCCGTCACTGTCTACGTCTTCTGGGACACATGGCAGCCTGCACGTGCGTGGTCTCACTAGCCCGTCTAAAACTCAGAGCACTGCAGTCTTGGCTAAGGTCTGTGTACTCTCCAACAAATCACCACCTAAGATGGTTACAATCCTGAACAATGTTCTGGCTCAGCTAGACTGGTGGCATCACCCCAGCTCAATGCTGCAAAATGTTCCTTTTGTGGACAAAACCCACTCAGCAATGCTAATAATGGATGCTTCAGATCTAAGGTAGGGAGCACATCTCAGTTTTGGAGCCCAGACCCAAGGCCTCTGGTCACAGGAAGAGGCAGCCCTCCACATCAGTGTCAGGGAGCCACACATAGTCCATCATGCCTGCAAGGTTTTCCTACACCTTATAATGGAAACAGTACTACATGTGTTGACAGAAAACATCACAGCCATGTACTACATAAACAGGGAGGAACCCGCTCACCAGCCTTCTGCAAAGAGGCGATCCTACTTGGGGACTTTGCAGTGCAACACCACTTCAGATTGTCAGGAGCCTATTTGCTGAGGGTGAAAAATGAAGAAGCAGATTGCCTCAACAGATGGATTTCATCTAACCATGATTGGTCCCTTCATCTGGATGTAGCCCACATGATCTTCAAAAAGTGGGAGTATCACTAAATAGGCCTCTTTGTGAACTGGTGGAACAGAAAATGCCAACAGTTTCGTTCCCTCAGGGGCATGGAAGCAGGATCACCTTCTATCATTCATGGTTTCCTGGAAGGGCTTTTTGCTATTGTACCAATTCTGTTAGTGCACAGGGTCATGCTGAAAATAAAGACACAAATAGGACATTATCCTGATTGCGCCAGCCTGGCCACGTCAACCATGATACTGAATATTCTTGGACCTGTCATTTTGCTCCACAATAGACCAGTCTGCACAGACCTGTTATCCCAGGTGTTTGGTTGCACCCAGATACAGCCTCACGCCACCTCACAGCTTGGAGGCTCCATGACTGAGCATAGAACAACAGGCTTGCTCAGTCCAAGTCCAGGAGATCCTGCTAGGAAGCAGAAAAACCTCTGCACAGGTTTCATATCTAGCAAAATGGAAACATTTTTCCATCTGGGCACAAGCACAGTGTGTTCAACGATGGTGGTTAGGCATACAGACAGTTTTTTGAAATACCTTCTCTCCCTAAAACAGCAGGGACTTGCCTTGGCCTCCCTGAAAGTCCATGTGACGGCCATCTCAGCTTTCAGCTCTCCGCTGCATGGCAGGTCAATTTTCTCTCACCCTATGACAGCATACTTCCTGAAGTGGGTGTTTTGCCTGCAGGCTTGAGACCCAGTACCTTCTTGGGACCTCGATTTAGTCTTGTTTCACCTTACATGGACACCCTTTGAACCGTTAGTATTGTGCCCCTTCCTTCACCTGTCATGGCAGGTAGCCTTCCTAGTGACAATAATGTCAGCCAGGAGGGTTTCAGGATTCAGAGCCCTAAAGTCTGAGCCTCCATATTACGCCTTCTACAAAGATAAAGTTCAATTAAGACCACACCCAGCAACCCTACCAAAGGTAGTGTCCTAGGGCCATTGCAATCAGGACATTTTCTTACTGGTGTTTTTTCCAAAGCCTCATCACTCAGATGACAAACAAAGATGTCAGGCAGGCCTTAGTGTTTTACCTGGATCACACAAAACCATTCCCTAAGTCCTCTCAGCTATTCGTGGCCATAGCATACAGAATGAAGAGCCTGCTATTATCTTCCCAGAGTGTTTCTTTGTGTTACGGCATGCATTAAGCATTGTTACGTTCTGTCAAAGATGCCGCTCCCAGGCATAGTGATGGCTCATTCAACCAGGGCTCATGCTTTCTTCAACAGCTTTCTTAGCCCAAGTGCCAATACCAGACATTAGCAGAGCCACTACCTGGTTGTCCATTCACACATTTGCTACCCACTATGCCATCGTCCAGCAAGCAATGGACAACACGGCATTTGGGAGAGCAGTGCTCTGATCTACGCATCAGTTATTCTGCCCACCATCCGAGGTAAGGCTTGTGATTCGCCTATGTATTAGAATGGAGATGAGCAGCACTCAAAGAAGAAAAGACAGTTGCTTACCTGTGACTGTTGTTCTTCAAGGTGTGTGATCATGTCCATTCCACACCCACCTGGCTTCACTGCTCTGCGTTCTCAGAAAGAAGAGACTAAGTGGGCGCAGGACTGGTGGCACATGATATACTGCTGCATGTGTGTGGCCAGAGCTGTGCCAGGCCGGTCCTATGATTACTGCTAAAGGGAAGAAAGTTCGGTAACTATGCATGCAGGCATGCACGCAACTATATTAGAATGGACATGAGTACACATCTCTCAGAACAACATTTACAGGTAAGCAACCATCTTTTTTCAGAACTCAAATGTTAAATTTTTCTGTGCTTTAGATTTTTCAGTAACATTTTCCAGTGGGCACCATGTTCTGAAATACATATTAGGCTAGATTCTTCACACCATCAGAACTCTGTTGGGGGAAACGGTGTAAGGAACCTTTTGCAACTCCCTAAGTTAATACCATTTGGCCTTGATGCAAGTTAAAGCTGTTCTTCAGATTCTGGATAGGGTGGAGATTTAGAGGCTCTAGGAACCCGTAAAGAATGAGCACAATAACCAGAAACACAGTTAACGAGTAAGAGATCCTGTTTGTCGCATACCCATTTAGGCAGCCTGAGAGACTGTGCACTGGCTAGTGCCATATCCATACTCTGTGTCCAAAGATTTCATAGTCTGGCAAATTTCAGCAGGTGGTCACTGAGAAAGGGACGATCCTACTGGGGTCATCTCAATGAAGTTTTCCTGCCCTTTTGATCTTGCAACTTTTATCCAACCAGGAAATCTCTTGTTGTTGATCTGACAACTGACATCTTATGTATATTCATGGGAGTTTCTGCCCTCATTTCTTTCTGTGTACTTCCACGCCCCATGAATATTAGGTTGTCCTATTTGTCATGGGTTGTTTCTTAATTACCTGTATACTTATTAACATCTATAGACAAGATGTGTCCATGGTAAGCTGCAGTCTAATCAAGGCATTCCACGATGTTACAATCAGGTTTCATGTGGTCTTGGACAACTATCGCAGTCTGTGTTTCTGTGCCATCTGTTGGCACATATTTTACAGTAATCTCATGACTTTACTGACATGAGTTGGTGATCTAGGAGTGAACTGATGTCAAGCTTTCTTCAGCCTTCAGCCTAGTATGAGTAGGCTAAAATGCTACATGCCTCAGTCTGGGCCTTGCTTCCCAGCTGTGTTTTAGTTATGCCTAATGCACACTCAGCACTCCTAAATACTTGTCACTCTTATACTTTTGTAATTCTACAATTTAAATCTATTTAGCATATATTGATTATATGTGAAGTAGCGTATGAGATGACCACAACACTAAATACAATGATAAATTGATAATGAAGTTAGTTAATTGGCTACCCTTTCTTGCCTCCTACATGCTTCCTCTGCCAAGAGGGGAGATAGTTATGGTGGCTTCACTGTGCTGGGGAAGCTCTTTGAGTGGCTGTCCATGTGGCTGCTTTTTCTGGTGTGCATGCATTTCGTACATCTTCTGTATGCTGTTCCCCAGTGTTTGAATGTTTACAACTATTTTGATTTGCTGTTAGTGTGATCTGTTCTCGTGACTTACACTCCCCTGCATTTGTTTCCTCCCATTTTGTAAGTTCTCCATCTTAAAGCGTCTGCCGAAGTGGGATTTTCTCCCTTGAAAGCTCATACAATAAATATATTTTAGTCTTTAAGTGCCACAGGACTTCTTGTTTAGTTTTTTTAACTAGTAGATCATGTGGGGCTATGGTGATGCCCTAAATGTCCTCATACTCATCACCCCAGAACATAAAGATAAAACACAACTGCTTCTCCATTGTTTCGTACTGCCTATGGTAGCAGAATTTAAGTGCTTGCAGTGTTTGCTTATTCTCAGCATTTTGTGATCTTTTGTTTGACTAATTATTTTAGTTAATGTAATTAGAATCGTTAAAACTTTTTGTTCATGAACATTAGCACCAAAAACAAGACTCTAGCCTCTATGGCTTTAGACAAAATTACTGGGCTTTTAAAATGGTTTGCTGCCTCAGTACCAATTACTAATGCTGTCACTGTATTATGAGCTCTCATAGGGTATGTCTACACTATAAGCTTAAGTTGACTTAAGGAAAACCCTGTCCACATCTGAGTTCATTAAGTCTTCCTTAAGTTGACTTAATTTCTGCCATTAAAGTTGACTTAAGGTCTACTTTAAGTAGACTTTGTCGAGCTAATAAAGTCGAGTTAGCCATATTTAGGTTGTTAGATTCAGAGGTGCCTTAGTGTATGACACAGTAGCTCCCTCTTGAAAGAGAAATATATTCATTTTTCTTCTGAATATAGCAGAGAAGTGTTCCGTGACCTATAACACTTACTCTTACTAGTCGGATAGGTGGTTGAGGAATCATCTTTACAAGCACAATCCACAGGAATCTTGTGGAGATCTATGTTTGTTACCACCCTTAACCCTAGTACAGCATCATTATACCTGACAGCCTGGATGCTTGCTTCCTGGTTAAGTGCCGCTGAAAGAAGCTGTTCACCTGAATCCAGAAACATCTTGATATATAGCGGAAAAAACATTTTGTACTTTTATTCAGCAAAATAAAGTGGTATATTTGGGCAGTGCACCTCCCTTGGAAGTTAGCCCTTGTTTCTGTTGTTCTAGGCTATCTGCTAGCCATAAAAAAAAAAAAAAAAAGAAAAATTTGTAACTGTAGCAGCTCCATCAAAACACGTTTAGCAGTAATATCTGCACATCATGTTCCACATCAGTTTCATGTGTTTTCCTACACTACAGCTACTAGATTCCTTGAAGTTTTCATTAATGTCTTCTCCCGATGATGAGCCCCATCCTTCCTGGGAACTCAACATAGTTTTTGCTTTTTGGAACCCTATTTTTGAGCTCTAAGAAGCCTTACCTTTTTACTACAAGTGCTGCATTTTTAGTACGAATAACATCAGCTTTATAGAGTAGGGGAAATTCAGGGCCTTGGGGCTGATCTATCTTGCACTGTATTCCATAAATATAAGGTCACTTGTAGGCTGTACCCCAAATTCCTGCCAAAGAATGTTTTCAGTTTTCACTTAAATGAAAAGTGGATAAACTGATTTATCTTTTCAAAGCCCCATATTGGACTTTAGAGGGATTCTAAATTTCCCACTCTGTAAACAGCACTGCCCAATAAAGAAAAACCCCTATAAGGAAAGTAAAGTTGCAAGAGTGAAGATAAGTCCCAATCTGATGCAGTCTGTGAGCTGTACCCCTTCTCGGGTATGTCTACACTGGAGCCTTAGGTCGACTTAATCCTCCTTAAGTCGATCTATGGAGAGCTCCATCCACATTGGGAATTTATAAAGTCGACTTAAGGCATTGTAAATGGGGAGTAGCCCTTAAGTTGCCTTGATGAGGTCACCTTAAGGGCTGTACCTCATCTATACTGGCTTAAGTCAACTTAAGCATTAAGTCAACCAACAGCTGCCAGTGTGGACGTGGGCAGTCTACAGGAGTTTTGAATGTGGATGCTTTTAAGTTAACTTAACAAGGTCAACTTTAAGCTGACTTAGTCAACTTAATTGAGCCTCCAGTGTAAACATACCCCTCGAGTCTTGCCTTTTCAACATTCTTATTTACCTGCTGAATTTGAAAACATGGAGTTATCACTGAGCTCAGTTAAGGATTATCTGTCATAGCAACTGACTTCTCTCCCCCAGTTTGAGGAGGTTTTTAAATTCGTCACTTACCTGATCACTGCAAAATTCATTAAAGCCCATTTAACATTTTTACAACTTCAAGGATTCTACTGCTCTATGGAACCTCAAGTTCTTCAACGAGCAGTGCACCCAATTGTTCCACTCTGGTTGTTAGCGTGGCAACACGCCCAGCATCAGAAATTTTCAACAGCAGGGGCTCAGCTGGTGGAGAGAGGAGGTAGGGATGGCGTCCAGTGCTGCTTCCCGCCACTGACGATGTCATCACCTCGCTCTCTCCAACAGTCCCTTTCTACCACCTCCGGCTCAGCACGGAGTCAGCGGTGGCTCCCTCATAACAGCAAAGAACAGACTCACCTGGAATCTTAAAAATAAATAAAATATAATATAACAATTAAAATAGTAATAAATAAGAAGAAGGAAAGAGAACTACAGAACGATGAGCAATCATTAAACTTTAACTGCTGCAGTCAGCGATGCCGAACTCATCCAGCTTTAAACGCTGCGCTGCCTGTAATGACCCCATGCTGGCTTCCGATGGACATGAAGCCTGCATCAAATGTTTGGGTGAGGAACATTTGTCCCACAAATGTCACCACTGTCGTAACCTTACCTCCCACACTAGAAAGGACAGGGAGAGGAAGTTAAAACTCCTACTTTTGGAAGGTTCCCTTCTGCCCTTCCTCTGATCTGGGTGCCTCCCCTCACGTTCCTGGGGGAGAGCGCAAGAGACATTCAACCCTTTCATCACCAGTACCTTTAAAGGGACTGGTGGACAGATGCAGCAGGAACCCAAATCTAATCGGGTGAACCCTGCAAGTGCTGATGTCTCCACAGCTTCCCTGACTGCTGCGGGACTGACAGCTGCATTGCGCGAAGCTCTAGTGCCCAGCACGCTGCCACCGCCAGCGGCACCGCTTTCGCTATTACCAGCACCGCTGCTTCTCTCCATGCTGAGTCCAGCCTCTCAGGCACAGAGCTTACACCCACCTCAGGCACTGCAGCCTTTTTCACCTCCGGTGCCTCAGATATCACAACAGACGCCTCTCACACTGCCGCCTCCGGCACCACTGCCAATGGCACCACCCCCCCACCCCCGCGCATAAGAAGCAGCCGAGAAAGACTAAGCACACTGTCAAGGAGCATGACTTTTCAATTCATTCTGCTGCTCTGTCACTGTTGTTTCGAACTGACTCTTCCAGCACCAGCCTGTCCCCAAGGTCTAAGGCAACAACAGCTTCTTCATCATCATCCCCAAGCACGTTTCCGCCGGCTTCACCTACCTGTCAGACTAGGACGACAGTTCCACCGACTACTATTATTTCTTACCCTTGGCCATACCCACCCTGGATGTTCTTCCCGCAACCTCCAGGCATTAATTTTACTCCCTGGCCATACCAACAGTTTCTTCAGTAGCACACGAATTCGGGCTCAACAACTCAGATGCAACATTATCAGTTTCAACCAGATTCAGCCCATTCTAACATAATCGCTGAGTGTAGCACTACAGAGCTCATATCCGACACCTCTCAACAACCGTCAATGGATCACTTAATGACAGTCCTATACTACAACACAAATTGTACAAGATTCTACAGCCATCTGCTCCTAGTAAATTGGCTCTATACATGGATGAGAGCATAATGCAACTTGCAATGAATATATAGCAAGCTCCTGCTTCCGCTCCTCCATCAAATAAGAAAATCAATTAAAAAGTACTTCATTGCCCCCAGGGGCAAAGAATTTCTGTTTAACCACCCGCAGCCAAATTCTCTGGTAATTGAGGCAGCAAACCAGAGGACCAGACAATAATAAAACTAATTTGAACAATAAGGACAATAAGAAACTGGATGCCCTCAGCCGAAAGGTTTACACCTCTGCAGCCCTCCAGTTAAGAGTAGCGAACTATACAGCTCTGCTCTCAAATTATGACCACGAGCAATACTCTAAACTCAATGAGCTAACCGACTTCATTGCACAGGACAAACAGGACCAGTTTGACCTTCTGCTTACCGAGGGCAAACTTGTGGCTAAGGCAGCCCTTCAAGCCTCCCTCGATTCAACCGACGTTGCTGCCTGAACTCTGGCCACGCTTATGGTCATGTGACGTGCTTCCTGGCTCCACACTGCAGACTTGCCCAAGCAAATGCAGCATACTGTCGAAGACCCCCCTTTTGACGAGGACAGTTTATTTGCCAAGTCAACCTAATGACAATGCACAACCTGAAGGACTCACGAGCAACACTGTGTACACAGGGCATGTTTCCCCCAGTATCACGCCACAAGTTTTATAACAGTCAACCATCTGCTGTTAAATATCATCAGCATCAGTCTAATCGCAGAGTCGACAATTACAGAAATAAACCGAGGCAACCTCGTAGAAACAAGCCAATGAACCAGACACATGAAAACCAGCAATCTGCAGGTCTGAAGCATCAATTTTGATGCTCAGGTCGAGGGACCTGTCAGCCATATCCTCCCCAACAAAGGTCACCGTCTACACACCTGATTTTTTCAAGGACAAGCTGCATCCATTTCTTCATCAGTGGCAGCTGATTACATCCGACAGATGGATACTAGAGATCATCCAAAATGGGTACTCCATCCCCTTTCTGTCAAAACCAAAACCTCAACCCCCTTCCCTGTCCCTTTTCAGGGACCCAATTCATGTACAACACTTGGATGAGGAGATTCACCATCTACTCCATCCACATCGGCGCGATCGAACAAGTCCCACAGGACCAAATAGGGAAGGGGTTTTATTCCCTGTACTTTTTAACTCAAAAGAAGACGAGGGGCTGGAGACTGATACTAGATTTAAGACTTAAACGTGCACGTCCAAGTCAGGAAATTCAGGATGGTGACGTTATCTGCCCTCCAGCAGGGCGATTGGCTGGCCTCCCTTGATTTAAAAGACGCGTATTTTCATATCCCGATACGTCCACCACACCGCAGATTCCTTCAATTTGAGTTTCTTCATCACCAGTACCAATACACGGTTCTTCCCTTTTGGACTTTGTACCGCGCCGAGGGTTTTTTCCAAGGTGATGGCACCAGTGGTGGCCTTCCTGCGCAGGAAACAGATCTGTTTTCCATTTTTTAAACGACTTTCTTGTAAAGGCCTCGACACAACAGGCCAAGCGGGTAATCCGGGTAACAGTTAATCTATTCAGTTCATTGGGTCTAGAAATAAATTTCGCCAAGTCGTGTCTGCAACCAGCACAAGAAATCCACTTCATTGGTGCTCATACTCGTATGCAGTCAGCAAAGGCCTTTCTTCCTACGGACAGGTTCCTCAACTTACACCAGTTGGCCATCTCCATTCAGAATTCACCAGTCACTTCGGTACAGACCTGCATGCAAATGTTTGGCCGTATGTTGGCTACCACTTACGTAGTCTATCACGCTCGTCTACACATGCGTCCCTTTCAACTATGGTTCCTGTCCCACTTCAAACAGAATAGACGCTCCCTCCACCGACCACTACTCATCCCATTCATCGTCAAACAATCTCTCTCTTGGTGGACCAACAGCAGCAATCTTCTACAGGGAGTCCTCTTCCTTCCACCTCAGCCAGTCATGACCATCACCCCAGATGCCTCTCACAGCGGCTGGGGAGCGTATCTTCAAGACATAAGTGCACAGGGCAGGTGGCACTCAACAGACATGTCTGTCCACATAAACCTGCTCAAATTAAGAGCGGTACTAAGGGCCTGCCAATATTTTCTTCCCCTAATTTCAGGGAAGATGATCAGAATTCGTACAGACAACAGAACATGCATGTTCTATATAAATCGTCAAGGGGGAACCAGATCACAAGCTCTGTGCCTTGAGGCAATGAAACTATGGAACCTGTGTGTACAACACTCAATATACCTTTTCGCGGAGTATCTCCCGGGCAAATACAGTACCCTAGCGGATTCCCTCACTCGCTCTTTTCCCAATCACCATGAATGGGAATTACACCACGACATTTTACAAGGGATATTCAGTCAATGGGGCCTTCCCCTCGTCGACCTCTTTGCCACCGAGGGAAACAAGAAGTGTGCACAGTATTGTTCCGGAGCAGGACAAGGTCACGGCTCAATCAGCGACGCATTCTCTCATTATTGGGGTGAAGCACTCCTATGCCTTCCCCCAATTCCAATGATCCCTTGAGTTCTGTCCAAGATCCAACAGGACAAAGCATGAGTCATCTTAGTAGCCCCGGCATGGCCACGTCAGCCGTAGTACACTCGACTACACACCCTATCCAGAGCACAACCTATAACCCTACCCCTTGTTCCCGATCTCCTATCACAGGACCAAGGAAAACCGTCTTCACCCTCATGTCAACAGACTTCACCTGACGGCATGGAATGTAGATGGTTCAGTAGCTTAGAAACCAGGTGCTTACAGAGGGTCAGACACATTCTACTGTATGGTAGGAAGCCAGCTACACGCATTACTTATCTCTAGAAATGGCGTCGGTTTTCCTCCTGGTGTTCTTCACAATCCATTGATCCGCGCACAGCTCCACTTCCGATCATCCTCGAATATCTGGCTAGCCTGAAAGAAACAAACATTTCAGTTAACACAGTTCAAGTACATCTAGCCGCCATCTCTACCTTCCATGAAGCTATAGATACCATTTCAATGTTCACTCACCCTACCACCAGATGGTTCGTGCTGGGTTTATGGAACCTTTTATACTGATGTTCGTCCACCAGTGACGCCATGGGACCTTACTAGAGTACTCAAGATGCTGATGGGGGCCCCCTTTCAAACCTTGGCCACGTCTACCTTATTACACTTGTCCAAGAAGGTGGCCTTCCTGGTGGCTATTACTTTGGCATGTCGAGTCGGAGAGAGCCGCCCTCATGGAGCATCCGCCATATGCTGTTTTTTACAAGGACAGGGTGTCATTGAGACCTCACCCGAAATTCATCCCCAAGGTGGTTTCCTCATTCCATATTAATCAAACTATCAACTTACCTGTCTTTTACCCTAAGCCACATACAACACCGCAACAAAGGGCACTACATACCCTTGAAGTCAGGAGAGCTCTTTCTTTCTATCTGGAACGGACTAAACCCTTTAGGAAGACTCCTCTATTATTTGTTTCCACCGTTGAACGCGCTAGGGATCAGCCTATCTCTAAGCGCAAGTTATCTACCTGGATTTCGTCCCGCATTAGAGTGGCGTATGACATCTCACAGTCAGTTCCATCTGCTTCTATCCGTTCTCACTCTACCAGCTCTATGGCCTCATCTATGGCCTTTCTGTCGAGGGTGCCCCTTCACGTTATCTGCCAAGCAGCAACCTGGCCTTCTGCGGACACTTTTGCTAAGCACTACGCACTAGAACAGCTCTCTGCCATGGACACTGCAGTGGGACGAGCAGTGCTTGATTCAGTTCGGCCATCACAGTCCAAAGTACCCACCTCCATTGACAGTAACTGCTAACAGTCACCCAGAGTGGAGCAGTCGTGAGCACTGCTCGTCGAAGAAATGGAGGTTGCTCACCTTCATGCAGCAGCTGAAGTTCTTCGAGATGCGTGCTCCCAACATGCTCCACTACCCACCCTTCTACCCTCTACTTTGAAATATTTCTTTACTCTCAACAGGTTGTTTTCGCAGTAGAAAGGAACTGAGGGGACCATTGGAGAGAGCGAGGTGATGACGTCGTCAGATGCGGGAAGCAGCAGTGGACGCCGTCCTTACCTCCTCTCTCCACCAACTGAGCCATTGCTGTTGAAAATTTCTGATGCTAGGCACGGTGCCGGGCTAACAACCAGAGTGGAGCATGTCGGGAGCACACATCTCGAAGAACTTCGGCTACTGCACAAAGGTGAGTAACCTCCATTTCATTTTCAGTACACTAAGGTAAAACCCCATTTGAACCTGTGGGGAGCTGGACCCTCCTTCAAGTATTCAAGATCTTTCTTTGTAGCCATCTTGTCTAGGAGAGCTGGGAGCCCTTATGGGTGACCCACTGTACATAGTCTTTATCATGACAAGATAACATTACATTTCCACAGCTGTTACCAAGAATACCTTTGGTATCTGAAGGTAGGAATCTTCAAAGTTTCATGTCCAGTCAAGACACTCATCTCTACTGGTTTCTTATCCCAGCTCTGAGCGTTTGAGAAAAGATACTACGGTCCATATGCTAGATACAGAAGAGCTCAAACATTTTACTTGGACACAGTTAAGTCGTTCAGGTCTTCTCGAAGATTTTTCATGTCTATCACAGGATGAATGAAAAGGTACCCAGTTTCCTCCTGAAGGCTGTTTTTTAAACAGGTGGTGTGATACATATTAACCTGTTCATCTAGAGTAGGGGTCTCAAACACGTGGCCCATGGCAATGTTCCGTCTAAGCCCATGATGCAGCTGAGCAAGTTCTGAATGCTGCTGAGCAAGTTCCCTGCTGGTTCCCCGACTCCCATTGGGCCCCTTCCCCGCTGCCTTCCAGCACCTCCAGTGTATCCAACAACTTGTTCAGCTGCATCAGCAGCTTTGAGGGAACACTGTGTAAATAAACAAAAAGCAAGAAAATAGTTAGTTTAGAAATATCTTTCTCTTCTACTCCCCAAATTCACTGGAAGCATGAGAGGCAGATTTAGTGTTTGGGTTCTTGTCACACTAGTCAGGGGTCTCAAACATTCTGCCCCTAAAGCTATTTCCTGTGGCCTGCACTGACACCATTGTTACTAGTATTTGCAATATTGGTGTATGAAAAGGTTTCAGTGGTGCAGCTCTCAGGCCAGTATGCTAGTCCTCATGCAGCCCTGTACTAGTCCTCATGGAGCCATCGTGATGATCTGAGTTTGAGATGCCTGTGCTGTGTCAAACATTAACCAAATGAAAACTGGCATACAGTTTAGTGAGAACCAGACAGTAATCCTCAATTAAACATACTTCTTAATTAAGAATTCATCCTGATCCTAAGATTTAACCCTTCTTGAAATTGTAGAGCCTTTTATCAACAGACAACTTACTGATATCCCTGTCTTTACCGTACATAGTTATTAATTTTCGTGCCCATATGACCAGTTTAGTAGAGTTTGGAAATTCAAGTTGCTATTTACTGGAGCAAGTAGTTTCCTTTCTTTTTCTGACAAAGCCCATAATAAAATATGCAAAAAGGAAGGGTACAATTATACAGTGTTGTGAATAGCGAGGGAAAAATAGACTGAAAGAACAGAATTTCTGGATGTTTTTCTGCTCTGTTGCTGCTACTTTATTGCAATGTATTCTGCTTACAACCCTATATAGAGAACATTGTTGCACTGTTGTGAAGTTATATTGAGCCAGAATGTTTACACATAACACTAAAGAAATGAAGATGCATACGCATGAACTTAAGAGTGATATATGTTCTGTGTATTCACACTATGGTGCTCATCTATTTCAGGATTGAAGAAGTTTAAAAAACCCTATTAAGTGAAATACAACATCCTTTCAAGATCCAAAGGGGCAGCTGTGTTAGTCTAGTTCAGTAAAACAGAGAAGGATCCGGTGGCACTTAAAGACTAACAACTATATTTATTGCATGAGCTTTTGTGGGGAGAAAATCCAATTCATCCGATGCTTTGAAGATGAAGGAACTTAGAATGTAAGTCGTCTGAAGTGGGATTTTCCTCCCACAAAAGCTCATGCAATAAATATAATTGTTAGTCTTTAAGTGCCACAGGACTCCTTGTTCATTATACAACATACTGGGTACAAGCTGAGGTGCTATACTGACATTGCTTAGTGCTTGCATCAGTGGCCCTGTGTGGGTGGGTTGCTGTGTCTGTCCTGGGGGGCGGGGGGGTGTCTGGGATGGCTGTGTGTGTGTGCGGGGGGGTCTGTCGGGGGGTGGCTCTGTGTGTGTTTGTGGCTGTCTGGGGGTGGCGCGCTGTGTGTGTGTGTCTGGGGGGGTCTATTGGGTGGCCCACCTCAGCGGGGGGGGCACCTGTGCTGGAGGGCTCCAGGGCCAGCAAACTACACTCTAACCCCTGCAGCAGGGGTGGTTGATGCAACTCCTGGCCAAGAGCCTTCCCTGCCCTTGCACCGGTTTCTCCAGCCGAACCGTGGTTGGGCTCCTTCTCCACCCACTTCCCTGAGTCCCGGGAGCCTTCCCAGCCGACCCTACTGCCACGCTTCCCCTGCTCCTCACTCCGACCCCACTAAAATCCCCCCTTCCTGCTTGCCTGGCCACTAGAGCTGCTCCCTGGCCACAGGCTGCTGCTGCCCCAACCATCATCAGGGCGGGAAATTTCAAACAAACGCAGCCCCCTGCCAGCTGGAAGACTGTGTCTTCCGGCTCGCTAAGGTCCGTGGCTGGGCTGTGCACTGCCAGCAGTGATCTGTGTGACAGAGAGTAATTGTTGTGTGCACAGCTTACAGGGAACATTGCCCATGGGCCACATGTGGCCCCAAAAGCTATTTCTTGCAGCCAGACAACACTGTTGTTACCAATATTTGCAATATTGTTGTATGAAAAGGTTTCAGTGGTGCAGCCCTCGGGCTAATGTACTAGCCCTCATGCAGCCTTCATGTTGATTTGAGTTTGAGACCTTGATCTACAGTGATTGTTACGTATTCCACTGCAGCCCAGTCTACCTCTGTAGTTTCCTTGAATGTGCCCATCAAGGATTTTTGTGTAGCTGTAACCCGGTCATCAGTGCGCATATTTTTTCAGCACTGTGCTGTTGTGCATGCCTCCAGACATGAGCTGAACATTCTTCCATAACTGACATACTATTTGTGAATCTCTCGCAGTGGACCACTCACAGGAACAACCAATTGAGGGAGAGGTTACTTGTCTTGTAATTTGTAGTAATTGAAGTTCTTAGATAGCATGACCATAGAAACAAACTTCTACCCATCCTCCTTGCCCTCTGATTCAGAGTCATTCTTTTGGACTTGAGGATGAGAAAGAACTGGAGTTGTGGGTGGGTCTGCTTTACACTATATACTCTTGGACTGGATTATGAGAATGTGTAGGGCACAAGTATAGACCCTCAGGTACAGCTGCTAACCATGCCAATTAAGTGGATACAGGTAGGTGCACATTCTGAAATAGAGCATCCACAGGGACTGTACTTTAATCCAGTTTGCACCACTCAGATGGCACAAGCCTTTTCTGGCCAGTTTTTCTGCCTGTGCCATCTGAAAAGCCATACTTTAGCATATAAGATAATTTAGCTTTTCTGAAGTTTTTCATGGCCTGTTTTAGAGAGTGCATGCATACACACAAACAAATCTGTGCTCACCCTCAATTTATATTCTGAGTCAAGAGCTTTTTTAATTTAGCTGACTGTTTCTGTACTTTTATGAAGAAATTTTTCAGACAGTGGATTTGAAAACTCTGCTTCTAGCTAAAAACTTTCTACCCATTAGAAATAACATTACCATTGAAACAGGTCTTCATTAGTGTTAAGTTAATGTTGTATATTTGGCCATTGTTAGTTTTACTGGGTATATCTGCACTGCCAGCGACTTGGAGATCAATCTGAGAGGTGTTCTCCAGTTGACACACCACCTCAAAAGGAGTAAGGTTACACTAACCAAAGAGCATCTCTGGTTGTCATGGCTCAGTGAAGACACGGCAGCATAAATATATTGATGGTAGTTGAGTGCCAGCAGCAGTGCAGACCAGGCCATTGATTATTCAAGGAAAACAATCAACTTTGTGCCTTTTCTATAGTCAGTACTTTTGTGTGCCTTTTCATGCAGGAAAGGGGAAAAATTATCTTTGAAATATTTTTATGGTTTTCCAAACTATAGTAGGGAGCCTTAAACAGAGGCATTATTTGAAAATACATTTAACTTAAATACCCAGATTTGAAGTTGTGGGCCCACAAGGGACTTAGTACTCTACTGTAGAGCACTATTGTTGTTCAAATGCAACCCTTAATTTGATTATACAGTTTTTTTTTCTAATTTTTGCACTGTTTCAGAGGCGCTTCCATTGCTGGTGAGAGTTATTCAGTCACCAGATGCCAAAACCAAAGAGAATGTCAATGCAACGGAGAACTGTATTTCGGCAGTAGGGAAGATCATGAAGTTCAAACCTGATTGTGTAAATGTTGAGGAAGTCCTGCCACACTGGTTATCATGGCTTCCACTCCATGAAGACAAAGAAGAAGCTATTCATACTTTCAATTACCTGTGTGACTTAATTGAAAGGTAAGGTTAAAATGTATCTTGATATAATGCATAAAATAAGCATACTTTTAGCATGCTTTTTTCTTGTACACATGTTCTACTAATGGGATGTATACTAGATTTTATTTCTCTAGTAAATACATAAACAGATTGCCTTGAATATGTAAATTAATATGGTTCTTTCATACTACATTAATGATAGATTTTGTTTTAATTTTCAATAGTTTTTTAAAATGCTTTCGTGTCTTACCAAGTGCTATGATGATGTTGTATCAGCAGGAGACTTTATGGAAAATTTCAGCAGTTCTTTGTGACACCTTTTCTGTGATCACTTACTCATATTTCAGTGTAAACATAAAGTTTAACTACCAGCACCACATGAAATAAATGACAGCTTTTCTTCTAGACTTGGTTTATAAAACTGTGTTCCTAGATGTGTTTTGATCTTTCAGATGATCATGAAGCAACAGCAGCTATGTAGGAGAAGTAAACAGCAAAATATGCAAATAGTTCAGTTTTACAGTACAGTGTGGTCTGTCTCTTAATGCAGTACTGCAGGATTGGCAAGTAGTCTGATCATTGAAGTCCTCCCCGATGCAATGAATTCTGATGCTACGTGTGTGGGTTCTTTCTCCTTCCAGTATTGTCAGCATAACATACCATCTCAGATGAATCTTGCTATCTCTCATATAGCCAAAAGCTTGCTGCCAGAATTCTGAAGCCAGGCAGACAACTCAGACGGATGGCTCATCACAAGAACACAACACACCTCTGTGATATGTATTTGCCCTCACAAAATGTGCTGCATGTTGAGTGGCCACCAAGAATGAAGCAAAACAGAAATGTAGCGTAATCTTCTCCCTTTTTAAGAATGTAGCCATTCACAAACCACCTATTCTTGGAAGCAATAAGAGCAGTTGGTTCCCATAAACTGCTACTTTTTCGTGCTTTTCCTGGTTGGTAAATAATGACCCCTTCTTCGAGCAGCTGCTCACATGCATTCCCCTTAGGTGCGCATGCACCGATGTGCCTAGCTGCCGGTAAGCTTTTGCCCTTAGTCTGACCTCCCGGGGCAGCAGTGGCACCACTTAGCGCACCCAGCAACCACCGCCTCCTAGCCACTGCTGCTCCGCCTCTCCCCTCGGTTCCTTCTTTCTGCTGTTGGTGTTGGTTGCCGGTTTGCTGTGCTCCACATGCTTCCCTGGTCTGCTTGCCCGTGTCTTGCCCTGCACTTTTAGTAGTAGTTAGTAAAGAAAAAGAACTTAAAAAACCACAAACAGAGAATGAGGATCGGGGATGCCTCGCTCGCCCGGCTTCAAGCCGTGTGCGGCCTGTGGTGTAGGGTGTTCTCTGTGAGTGACCCCCATGACCAATGCCTGCGGTGCCTAGGGGGAGGAACACTGCATCGATAAGTGTAAGCTCTGCAGGGCCTTTAAGCCCTGCACTAAGAGCAAGATGCCAGGCTGAAAGCCCTACTTACGGAAGCAGCTCCGGCCCCGGCTCCAGACTCCGAGAAAGTGCCCCAGGTAGGGACCCCTGTCGCGCTCCTAGATCAGCCAGCACCAGCGATACCGTCACTGTGGGAAGAAGCCCGTGTGGGTCATGATCGCAGCAGCCTAGAGCAGGCGGACTCTCCCTTGACCCCGGGTGGTTTGAGAGCAGAGCCAGTGCCAGCTCCCTCTACACCAGAGGCTTATGAGGTGGCAAGGGCCCTAGCAGCCTTGCCCTTACTCCCACCCCCACCGGAGGCACAACCCTGGCTTCCCTCTTTGGGGAAACCGCCCCTGCACTCCCCTGAGTGGGATCGCCCACACAGGCAGAACATGCAGCCAGCGCCCCCCCCCCCCCACGGAACCATTGGCACGGTGGGGGCAGTGCCATAGGCACTTGGCACGCATGGGCCACCCAGAGGCTGGGTCTAGCCCATTGTCATCATCAGGGCACGCCCCGTGGCAGGGTGGATCATCAGGGCGGTACCGGAGCCCACCTGGAGGGAGGAAAAGGCGATGAGGGCCTC
This sequence comes from Podocnemis expansa, assembly GCA_007922195.1. Taxonomy (NCBI): domain Eukaryota; kingdom Metazoa; phylum Chordata; order Testudines; family Podocnemididae; genus Podocnemis; species Podocnemis expansa. The sequence continues at coordinate 10,192,635 of ML681993.1, read as the reverse complement.
ATCCTCCTCCTCCTCCTCATCATCATCATCTTCGGCTCCTCGGCACGGCAGAAAAGGGCCCAGTACTGACATCAAGGCCGCTCTCCGGCTTGGCAAAGGGACCATTGGCATTTCCCAAGGAGACCTCACTCAGGACAGGAGTCCTCTTCGCTTATCCAGCCCAGGTACGGGAAGGTGCTCTGCCTGGTCAGAGAAAGATGTGTGGTCATATGATCCTGGGGCTTCACCCTCTGTTATCTCTTTCACCAGGTCGCCCAGGACTTGCGCCCTTAGCCCAGGGCAAGCGGGGTTGGGATGACCCTTCTGCTGTGCCACCCCAGTTGCCTAGCCAGCAGTCGGTGTGCACGGACGAGGCGGTGCAACAAGAGTCAGCCACACCTACTGACGATTTTAGAGCGCATCAGGACCGCCTGCATAGACTAGCATCAAATCTCTGTCTGCAAGCAGAGGAGGTGAAAGACAGTTCAGACTCACTCTTTAATGTCCTGTCCTCCTCAGGGACCTCACGTTTGGCCTTGCCCATGCATGAAGGGGTCCAAAAGATTGTGAATGCGGTGTGGCAGACACCGGTGTCAGCGGCGGCCACCCATAAGGGGGCAGAGAAGAAATACTATCTCCCAGTGGCCCCCTTCCAGTACTTATATTCCCACCCAGAGTCGTCCTCCTTGGTGGTGGAGGCGGCCAACCAGAGGGAGCACCAGGGCCAACCAGCAGTGACGCCGTAGAATAAAGACGCCAAGGTGCTTGACACGTCGGGTAAAAAAACTTTGACAGCCACGATGCAGCTCAAGATTGCAAACCACCAAGCCCTACTGGGGCAGTATAATTTTAACCTGTGGGGCTCCCTAGCACACTTCTCAGACTCTGTGCCTCCTGACACACGCTCTGATTTCAACACTATTCTGGAGGAAGGGTTGCCGGTGGCGAAGGCGACATTGCAGGCCACCAGGGATGCCACTGACTCGGCGGGACGCGCACTCGCGTCAGCCGTATGCCTATGCCGAGCAGCCTGGCTCCAGGTTTCAGGCCTTCCCCCACTGGTGCAGCAGTCAATCCAGGATCTACCGTTTGAGGGGCCCTCATTGTTCTCTGAAAAGACAGATACAAAGTTACGTGGGCTAAAGGACTCTCACGTGATGCTGTGGTCCCTGGGCCTTGATTCATCCCAGGAGCCCTGTCGCCAACTCAGACAACAGTTGTGTGGCCAGCCCTTCCAACCACATCAGCCTTTCTGCCCCCGCTCCAGACCTGGAGCAGAGAGAGGGCGAGACCCGCTTGGGCCAGCTGACCTGGCTCCCCTTCCAGGCTTGCACGATCAACTAGGTGCCCTTCTGGCAGCTAGCGGAGGCGTTTTTGACATAAGGCCCAAGGACGGTGTCCCACTCCACCCGGCCCGGTCCTCTCCCATTCCCCCCCTTTCGCGACCGGCTCTCCTCCTCCTTCCACGAGTGGGCGTCGATCACAACAGACCAATGGGTACTGTGGATGGTTCTCCACGGTTACGCCCGAAGCCTTGCAGGCAGCTGCCTGCCCCCCAGTCCCTCCCACGGGATGCGGCGCACAAGCAGCTCCTCAACAAGGAGGTAGGGAAGCTTCTCGGGCTTGGTGCCATAGAACCGGTCCCGAAGGGGCGGAGAGGGAAAGGATTCTACTCCTACTATTTTCTGATCCCCAAAGCAGAGGGAGGTTTCCGACCCATCTTGGACCTTCGAGGCCTAAACAGGTTCCTCAAAAAACTAAATTTCCGGATGGTCACCCTCAACCACATTATCCTGTTGGTAGATCCCGGGGATTGGTTTGCCGCCTTCAACTTACAGGATGCCTACTTCCATATTTCGATCACACCCAGTCACAGGAAGTTCTTGAGATTTCGTCAGGGGCACCAGACATTTTCAGTTCAGTCCTCCCATTTGGGTTGGCATTGGCCCCAAGAGTTTTCACGAAATGCATGGCGGTGGTGGTGGCCGCCCTGCAAAAGAGAGGGGTCCAGGTCTTTCCTTACCTAGTTGACTCGCTCCTCAGAGGGAGGACGGAAGGCCGATTGCGGGCAGCCATCCACACAACCCACTCTTTGTGCAGCTGCCTGGGCCTGCTAATCAACGAGCAAATGTCGGTCTTGTCTCCCACTCAAAGGATAGTTTATCAGGGCCTCCCTGCCGCCAGCCAGGTTTGCGGCCATTGCCACACTCAAAAGGGACCCAACCACCACAGCCAAACAGTGCACGAGACTTCTCGGCCACGTGGTGGCGGCCACACCTATAGTCCACCTCGCCTGCCTCCATCTTTGCCTGCTGCAGTCGTGGCTCTGATCGGCCTTTTGTCCCAGCAGGCATCATTGGGACAAGGTGGTGCGGGTCCCAAGGCAGGTTTTGCATCAGTTGGCATGGTGGTGAAACCCGGGAAAGGTGATGGAAGGAATCCCCTTCGGCTTGATAGCCTTCTCGCTATCGCTGATGTTGGACGCTTCTGACATAGGGTGGGGGGCCCACCTGAGTTCCGGCCCCAGCACCCAGGGGACCTGGGAGCCGGGGGAGGTCTCCTTTCCACATCAGTATGAAAAAGCTGCGGGTAACAAGGCTCATCTGTGCAGTCTTCAAGGACCATCTGCGTGGCCAATTCGTACATGTCCTCACAGACAACATGACTGCCATGCATTATGTGAACCATCAAGGGGGCGCCTGCTCCTCAGCCTTATGTCAGGAGGCGACTCACCTATGGGATTTGGCGATAAGGTACATTTTCCACTTAATGGCCGCTCACCTCCCTGGAGCAAGGACCAGCCAAGCGGATCGCCTTAGCAGGTACTTCTGTTCGCAACACAAGTGGTCCCTTCACCCCGTGGTGGTGCAATCCATCTTGCATGACTGGGGTCGTCCCCGAGTGGACCGCTTCACGACTCGCGAGAACAGGAAGTGCTGGCTGTTCTCTTCCTGCAAAGGCCTGGAGAGGGGTTCCCTACCAGATGCACTGTTGCTGAACTGGTTGAGCGGCCTCCTCTACGTCTTCCCCCTATTTCCACTTCTGCACAGAGTTCTTTTGAAGGTGAAGAGAGACAAGGCGAAAGTCATCCTCATTGCCCCGGCATGGCCTCATCAGCATTGGTTTCACCTCTTGCTCAAACTGTCGGTAGCCCTGCCATGGGAGCTCCCACACAGGCCCAGCTTGCTGTCGCAGGACAAAGGGCACCTCTTCCCCCTGACTGCCTGGAAGCTCCATGGTTGACTGAGAGGAACTGGTCTGCTCGGAGGACGTGAGATGCATCCTTCTGGGTAGCCGAAAGCTTTCCACGTGGCATACCTACGAGGCAAAGTGGAAGAGGATTTTGAGCTGGACCAGGGCCAAGTGGGTGGATCCGCTAGGGGCACCTATCCAGGTAATTCTGGACTACCTGTGCTCCCTGAGCCATCCAGGCCTGACCTCATCTTCATTGAGGGTCCACCTAGCGGCCATTTCTGCTTTCCATTAGGCCTTAGAGGGAGGCCAAGTCTTCTCACACCCGATGGCGGTACGCTTCCTCAGAGGACTGGATAGAGTGTTTGTTTCCAAGAGCACGAGTCCCCACCCTGCAGTGACACCTCAATCTAGTTCTCCATGTACTCTCTGGCCCACCCGTCGAACCCCTGGCCACGTGCCCTCTCACCGTCCTTTTTACAGAAGGTAGTCTTCCTGGTGGCTATCATGTCAGGCAGGAGAGTGTCTGAACTCAGGGCCCTCTCATCTGAACCACCGTACACAATGTTCAAGGACAAGGTGCGCCTTCGGCCACATCCAGCCTTCCTCCTGAAGGTGGTGTCCACCTTTCACTTGAACCAGTATGTTTGCCTGCCTGTGTTCTTTCCCAAGCCGCATGCCTCGGAGGAACAGAGGCGATGGCACTCCCTGGACGTTCGTAAGGCCTTGGCCTTCTACATGGAAAGGATAAGGCCATTCCGCAAATCAATGCAGTTGTTTATAGCTACGGCAGAAAGGCTCAAGGGATTGTAGCCTGCATAAGAGAATGTTCCCGAATCGCCAGGACCCCGCTCCCTGGGCCCATTAAGGCGCAGTCGACTAGAGCTCAAGCAGCATCAGCAGATTTCTTAGCCCGTGTTCCCATCCAGGAGATTTTCTGGGCAGCAACTTGGCCTTTGGTCCACACTTTCACCTTCCACTATGCCCTGATGCAGCAAGCAAGAGGCAACACGGCATTTGGTGAAGCCATCCTCCGCACCAGCAGCTTGTAACTCCGCCCGCCGTCCAAGGTAAGGCTTGCTATTCACCTAAGGGGAATGCATGTGAGCAGCTGCTCAAAAAAGAAAAAGGACAGTTACTTACCTGTAACTTCTGTTCTTCGAGATGCACTGCTCACATCCATTCCACACCCATCCCTGCTTCGGAGTTACCAGAAAGAAGGGACTGAGGGGAGAGGCGGAGCAGCAGTGGCTAGGAGGGGGCGGTCACTGGCCGCACTAGAGGGTGCCACTGCTGCCCCTGGGAGGTCAGACTAAGGGCAAAAGCTTTCCGGCAGCCAGGCACATTGGCACATGCGCACCTAAGGGGAATGGATGTGAGCAGCGCATTTCGAAGAACAGAAGTTATAGGTAAGTAACTGTCCTTTTTTGTGTGCATATTGACAGATTGCACCTTCTATGAGACAAATCTGATAAGAGTGTGTTGGGAACTTTTCATCAAAAGATCATCTATTTGTAAAAACTGTTACTAAGCAGAGTCAGTTCTGCAGAATCTTCCAACTTGACAATTTCAAAACTTAACAAATATCAAAGCAAATTAGTCATCCACTTTTGTATCAGTTTTAGTAATCTGTGCACAAGGCGAAAGGGCACTCAAGCCAGTCTTTTGGATTAGTGGTTCTCAAGCACTTTCACAGTCTTGACTTTTTGTCTTGACTGTTCTGGGATGGAGAGTTTTGAAATCTCACAGTTGTGGGATGGGAAAAGTTTCTTACCCAAATCAACCTGATGCACCCATAGATGGTCAAGAGTCCAACTCGTATTAAAATAGCTGCCTAATATGTAGACTTGTTTCAGAACAGGTTAGTCAGAGGGGGTAGTAGTTGGCAATCTAATTGTGAAGCTAGCCAAAAGTCTGACACCTGGCAGTGTTCAGGATCCTGGATCCACCTCAGCCCAGCTACAGGTACTGAGAGCACTTATTGCTGTGGTCAGTAGGTGACTCCTGCACATAAAGAAAGTACATCCATGTTCATCCTGCTGAAATACTCTGCTTGGTAATATAGATTTGAGCCTCTCGTAGTTTGATGGGACTTAGCATAAATTTATCATTTAGCATCCGCATAGATGTCTACTTCTGTGACTGCAGAGCAGAATCTGGAAAGGACAAACATCTTTGATTTGCAAGCTGGTAAAATTTACAGATATTCTAGAGGCATTAAAAGTACTTCATCCAGCATCCTGTTCTTTGTTTCTGTCATAGTTGGTGGTGATTATTTGGGAACGTGTTCCCATTGCAGGTGAAAACTTCCTGTGCCTCCTGTGAGAATGGAGCATGGCAGCTTCTTTTAAGCCATTATGTGTCTGGCCATTCAGATGTTGGCCAGTGTCACAAGAACTTGTGGAAAGAAAATAGAAGGAAAAGAAGAGTTCATGAAAGCTTTCCAACTTCTGAAGGAGACAATATTTAAGTGCACAACTGCAAACTACCATTATGCAAAAGAAAGATGGGAAGAATAATAAGAGACCTGTGTGCCTCCATCAGATGCTGTTTAATGACCTGAAAATCAAAACTGAATCCAACAAAAAGTGGGAATGTGGACAAATTTACTGAGGAGAAAAACATGAGTGACCATTCTGGGTCAAATTAGTGGTCCTATCTAGCTCTGTGTCCTGTACCCTTCCCTCAGTTGCCAATACCAGGAGTTCCACATGGAATGAACAGAATAGGATGTTAGTAAAGTGATCCATTGCCCATTCCCAGCTTCTAGTATACCAAGGCCAACAAATCTTCAGAGCATGGTTTTCCATCTGTGCCTGTGCTGGCTAATAGCCGTTGATGGACCTATCTGCTATGAATTTATCCAGTTCTTTTTTTTTTTTTTTTTTGTAGCTGTTATAGTCATGGCCTTTACAACATCTTCTAGCAAAGAGTTTCACAAGCTGACTGTGCGTTGAGTGAAGGAACACTTCCCTTTGTTCATTTTTAAATCTGATGCTTGCTTATTTCATTTGGTGACCCCTAGTTTTTTATTTGAGCAGTAAACACATTTCCTTATTTACTTTCTCCATACCAGTCACAATTTTGTAGACCTTTATCATAACCTCTCTTAACAGTTTCTTTTGCAAATTGAAAAGTCGAAGTCTTATTTATCTTGTGTCTCACATGGAAGCTGTTCTATACCCCTAATAATTTGTGTTGCCCTTTGCTGTGTCTTTTCTGATTCTTTCGGGGGGGTGGCCAGATATGCACACAGTATTCAAGATGTGGGCATGCCATGGATTATAAAGAGACAATACGATATTTTCTGTCTTACTATCTGTTCCATTCCTAGTGAGTCCCAACATTCTATTGGCTTTTTGACTGCTGCTGCAAATTGAGCTGATGTTTTGAATAACTATCTACAATGACTTCAAAAATCTTTCTTGAGTGGTTGTAACTAATTCTTCGAGTAGTGTCTCCATGGGTACTTGACTTTAGGTGCCAGCACATCCTCACATTATCAATCAGAGAATTTTGCTCGCAGTTTTGTCCAGGTTGTGCATGCATCATGGCTGTCTCATGGAGCCGTTGATGCTTTCTTAGTGTGTGCATGAGCCAAACTTCTTATTTTTCTCAACTGTCTGCAGTCCAAAATGGAGATTCTATTGGTTCTTCACAGTTTGTCTGAATTCTCTTGGTTAGATGGTTTTTCCTCAGTTTTAACTTGGTTTAACCCATTTTACCAGTTTAAATTTTTTCTATATTTAGAAGAGTATTTAGTGTTCCCTCACCAAATTGGAGTGACATGCCAGGCTCACACAGTTTCAAAAGATTTGCCTCCCTCAGAGACACAATGCCCACATCTGATAGCCATTCTATGTGCATTAAGTACAAAAAAATGCCCTGACTGCAAAAACTTAAGCTCTAGAGCCAATCAGGATAGAGATCTACAACTAATTTTTAATGGAAAGATCTTTGACCTGCCTCAGGCCAAGGAAAATCAGTCTTTTGGGGGTAAGACCACTAGAAAAAGGCACTGCATTCCACTTGATATTGGTCACAAAAAGAAGAAATCACCAGTCTGTGTGATGAACAAGTTTGTACCAAGTTTGGTAAACAAGTTTGTACCAAGAGACTACAAGTCCCTTGAGTGTATTGTCTACTATAGTGTTAAAGCAGCCTTCTCACACAGGTGCGGAGCAAAAGGAGAAACTTGGGTGCCTTTAAGTACAGTACTGTCAAAGTTAAGCCTGTAAAACAGCAAAAACCATCATGTTGGCTCCAATAGCAGTCTTGACACCAACAGTGTACGTGGTACTGACAACATCTGAACCTCAAACTCTGGTGCCACTGACATCAGCCACAGTGCCAACAACATTGATGCTAAGAAAATGTGCTGAAAAGATGTCAAGATAAAATGAGGAATTTTAACATCCTCTGCTGTTTATTATATGGCACTGACGCATCTTCTGTACAATTCTCTTGAGGAGCCAATGTCATACACTTTTCAAACAAGGAGGGCTGTGATGGCAAAGAGGCCATATTCTTTCCTCAACAGCTGTTTCCTAAGGTTCAAGAGAGCAAAAGATATCACCGTTCTAATTGCACCAAATCTATGCCTTTGGACTCCATGGTTTGGTCCACCTGTTCCTCACCATGTGCACTGGCCCAGATGTGATACATGATGGTCCTATTCCATCCACTCTGTATGCACACAACCAGGTCATTTCCTAAATCAGCCCCAACAGCAGCTGAGATGGGCACAATCATGGGCATGGAGTATGCGGTGGGAGACATCTCTAATGAGGTGATAATCTCTCTACCACCATTGATGGTTTTAAACAATTCCAGGAACTGAAGAGTAGCAGATAGTGGTATCTCCAGGCTACAAGATGTAGCAGATTCACAGTACAAGCTTGAAGGTTCTGCAGAGTTCATCTTCAAGAATCACCCTTGGATGATTCCCTTTTAAAACCTGCCAATACCATCTGGCAGACATCCACCACCATCCCTCCTACCTGTAAGAGGGCAAATTAAAAAAAAAAAGGAGGAAAAAAAAAAAAAGTTGCTCACTAAGGATACGGAATTTCTTTTCATCCACCCACCATCCAAATCCCTAGTTGTGGAAGCTGCCATTGAAAGTCCACACCTCATGATAAAGAGGATAAAAGAGAGCTTTCTGTCCAAGAAGTGCTATTTGCTTTGCGACCTTACAGCTAAGGGTAGTGAACTGTGCAGCTTCATTAGCCAAGTACAACTACAGTAATTATTCCAAATTATGACTTTATTGAACATATGCCAGACAAAAAGAACAATTTCATTTTATCATGAAGGAGGGACAGTTGGTCACTAGGGTGGCACTCCAACTCTCCCAGTCAATGAGGCTAACACAGCCCAAATTGTTGCAACTGCTTTGATCATGTATAGATCTCCTGAGTACATTCAGCGAATATGCCTAAACATCTGCAGACCACAATTGAGGACCTTCCATTTAATAAAAAATCTTTTTTGTCAAGAGAACAGCTAAAGTTATACACATGGTGAAGGATTCTCATACTGCTTTACTTGGCATTTGAACACCTGCCACAAGAAAACAGTTCAGATACCAACCTTACAATTCCAGGTATCAATACTACCCTGTAAGGAGTTAGCTCACCACTGCTTTTGCTTCTGCTTCTCTCTGGCTCACAAAGGACAGAGACCCTTCAATTTGCAGTAACCAGTGGTTTATTTACAAGATGTGCGCAAAAGTCGTACCGCCTTCCAGTGCCCTTATTCAGCAGTCTTGGGCTTGTCCAGGGAGCCTAGCCAATCCTTGGCACTCCCTGCTCTTCTCCTTCCCCCTACCCCCCACCCCAGTCTTTTGGGCCGCTGTTGCCCCTTTCCTAATTGGGATCTGGCAACTGCTCAGCCTGCATGGGTGTACAGCCACCTCCCCTTAGACCATCAGTGCTTAGCCCAGCCAGTTAGCTCTGCTCCCCCTTACCTGGGAAGACTTGAATGACAGAGGTTAGTCAAAGGTTCACCCTCCCAGCACCATGTTTACACACCCATGACACAGAAGACATGACCCCCACACAACAGACAGCATCCACAGCATTGCAGATGAGTAGAGCCCTGCTCGGATACAAATACATGGCTCTGTATCCAATCTGCAGCCACACGAAATGGTCCACAGATATCCATATTGCATCCGTGGATGAGTATATAATGCAGATATCCACGTATCTGCAGTGCTCTAGCTCTGTGCAGGTAAAAATATGTGGACCTTTATCTGATGTGCATCCACAAGAAATGGTCTGCAGATATCCACATTGTATCTGTGGATGCGGACATTCGTGGATATAATGCGGATATCCGTGGATTTGCAGGGCTATACAGATGAGTCAACCAACAGCCTTGAACATCTCAGGCTGCCCCCTATAATTTTTAGTTTTGATGGTTTGGGCAAGGGCCTGCCACGACTCCCTCTAGTCTCCATGACTCCTTTGACTATTAGTAACCCTCTTCATATTTCAAAGCTCTTGTATTGTGGCATTTCTTACTCTAGGCCAAGGGAATCTGGATAAGTCTCCCTCTGGGGCCAGGCGGTACCATTTCCCCCGCTCTTGGGATAGTGTTTTTCAAACTTTTCTCTGTACCCAGTTGAAAAAAATCCATGTGTGTTTGTGCCCCAACAGCTACATCTGAGCAATGCGTTCTAGTCTTTTGGTGGTGGCAGCAGGAGGCACCATGACCTGGTACCTGAGAGTCTGTGACCTAGTATTGGGTCCTGACGTGGACTTTCACAGTGTAAAAATTATTTAACTTCCAACACACAGTGGGCTGACCACCTTTACTGAACCTTATCTAAAGTACTTACTTTAGTAAGTGTAGCCCGTTTTATAAATGTTCAGCTTTTAAAATTAGCCAGATCTTAAAATGGACAAAAATCGAATTTTGTTTCTAGAACAGGATGTATTTAATGATGCTGTATAACTTCAGCTACAAATGTGGAGTTCAAAAAATCAGAAACTTCTTAAAGCGGTTCACTTACATGAAATTGTTTACATTTATCTGTTTACAGTGCTAATGCTAGCCTATTTATAATATATGCATCCTTTTTTATCTCCATCAGTAACAACCCAATTGTCCTTGGTCCCAACAACTCTAATCTTCCCAGAATATTCAGTATAATTGCGGATGGTGAAATTCATGAAGCTATTAAACATGAAGATCCGTGCACCAAACGGTTGGCCAATGTTGTTCGTCAAGTGCAGGTAAATGCAAATTTGTTTTACATAAAAGGAATAATTCTAGTTTGCTCAGTGAAATATAGGAATTATGAAACCGGTATTCAGAACCTAGTTTCTCTGTAACATCATGCTCTTGACCATTGTTCATCCAAGAAGAAATATATTACAGATGGATTTCTAATTTTAGATTATGCAAATTGTGCAACAATTCAGGTTAATCTTTATAACCCTTATGTAAGGTACCTGACCTAGAGGGTATATTGTTTCTGTCCTGTAAAATTTTTGAAGCTTTCATTTAAAACTTGGAAGTTTTGTTTTACCTTGCATGTACCTCCCTTTAGCTTCCTTTACCTTTTCTCAGATCTGAACTACACTTGAGTTCCAAAATGTTAATTTTGGATTTCATGCAAAATATGTTAGAATACCCCCAGAAACTGGGCAGCTTCAGGGTAAGAATACCCAGGCTCATTCAAGAAGAAACTTGAGATATCCTACACTGAAAGAGAGTACTAGTTCCACAGCTGTTTACTACCTGTAGTACAGCAGTTCTCAACCAGTGTGTATTGACAAAAATATTTCACGGCACAGTGGGTGGGTGTGTCACTTCTACTTACCCTGCCACCAAAAAACACCCATCCTCCTCTTGGGTTGTGCTTTTGGCAGCATGGAGTCCCTTCTTGTGGGCAGGGCAAGTTGGGCTGGCAGGGGGATGGGTTCTCTGCTGCCACTAGAAGTGCCATCCGCACTGCCTTTTTTCCTCTGACAACACCACTGAAACCATTCTTGCCAGCAGCCTTTTTCTGGTGGTGGAGGAGACACTTTGTTATTGAAGTATTTCTGAAATTGCTGCCTGGTAGGGGGTGGCCACCTGCATTTTCTATTCCATTGCCAAATAGGGAGGTGGCGGCAGTGAATGGCGCCATGGTGCCAACCATGTCATGACACAGAAAATGTTGAAAATCCCTGTTCTAATATACAGTGTCATTGACTGCATTTTGGCTGGCTTTTTAAAATAGAAGGGAAAAATAAAAACCTGTAAGTATGGTAGTACTAAGTAATAAGGTAGGGGACAAAAGAAATAGGGGAGTACTGAAATATATTTATTTTTAGATATTTTTAGATAATAGAAGCACTCACCCAAACTGTTTGACCTATACAAAATAAAATCTATTAAATAATGCAAGTCTGCCATTATCACCAGCCACATCTTAATTATCCAGTGATAACTTTGTCCAACTCCTGGCATCAAAAATTAAGTTTTTATGATAAATACAGCTACGATTTATGAAACAATTCTTTGAACAGAAGGAGGGTTCTTCCCCTTTGGAATATAGGGAAATGATGTAGTCAGCTTTGGCCAAGTGGGAAGCCAAGTCTAGCACCATGAGATAGGAATAATTGTGGCACAGTACTGCAGGCCTGTCTCTAGGGCTTCCCATTAATTAGCCCCACAGGCATGGACTCTGTGCCCCCTCATGTACTGTTCCATGGTCAGGGCCTGACCACCCTCAACTTGGCAAAGGTTTTAAGTGCATTTTGTAGCCCCCTGCTAATAACTACCTTTAAGTTACCCATCCCCCTGTCCGTGTTGACATTTTGTAAGACTAATAAAAATAGATGGCTGACATAACTTCAAAATCTATATTCAGTGAAGATACCTTATTTCTTTATTTGTTTCTTTCTAGACATCTGGAGGACTTTGGACAGAATGCATATCACAGCTCAGTGCAGACCAACAGGCAGCTATACAGCAGCTCCTGAACTCTGCTTGAAGAGCCTTAATTATCACCTGCAAGAAAATTAACTCCAAATAAACATTTACCCTGTTGTTGAGGTTTCTTTGTTTTTGTTTTTGAGCAAGAGAGAACTGTAGCACATGTAGGCCATTCTTTTGCAACCTACAGGCACTGGCAGCAGGAAGAAGCACTCTTTCAGAATGGTGTTTAAATCAATTTCTATCCCACAACACTGAAGAAGCTCCCTGTAAACGCTACAATAGCACTGAAGAGTATTTTTCTAATGGTATAAGCCACCTGTATGATGGTGAAAAGGAGACAAGTTGAATTTTCTCATTAGATAAATGAATTAAGAAACAGCTTTAAGACCAGTTATTCAGCTGCAATGTACATTATAACAGATAAAAACATTTCTATACATCTAGTGTTAATTGTATTAATTGGAGTGAGCCTCTCGTAGGGTAGAAAGTGCCATTCTACCCAGCAAACCACTAGATCAAAGATGAAAAATTGAAGACACAAATGTTGAGCATGAAGATCTCATTGATGTCACTTTGTTTTCCAGAAAAGGCTTGTCTAGTGATTCAGTGAGAGAAGCTGTTCAGCTTCCAGCCCTTGAATGTGAAGTGACTTTTGGCATGTCTGGCAGTATCTCATTCACTCCTCAATAAATGATATTGAAATACAATAAGTTTGTGTAAAAGTTCAGTGCTGTGTGGTTCTTATTCATTTTCTACCTTTGAAAAGATGCAAGAACAAGCATCAAAAGTCATGATTTTAAGACAAGAAATTTGTATGCAGTTTATCTAACTCAAACTTAATGATTTCTCATTTGTTGGATTTTAACCATTCAGCTTTTTCTGATTTGAAAAACTACATACTATGTAGAAATTCAGATTTAGTGACATGCCTGTGGGGAGTAGAGAGTTCACATGTCTTTATCACAAACTTTCATTTTTAGATATAGTTGCATATTTGTAATTTATAAAAAGTTGACTAATATTGTTCCAGTTGCAGATGTACAATGGCCAACCAAACTTTCAGTAATAGTTGAATACATGCAGTTATATTTGTGGAGGTATAATTGGTAGCCATCCTGAAAGGAAAGCAAAGCATGTTTCATTGTTTCATCTCGTACTAGCAATATGTGGCTTAAGATACACTTTTTCCAAAGAAATTATTTCTAATTTAGACTTCAGTGTGAAGACTTTGTACTAACATTTTTATATAAGTATGGAACTTATGCTTAGACTAGAAAGCTAACTTAAAAAAATTAAAGATTTTTCACTGTTTGCAGCAGTCTCAAAATGTGTTGAGTAAATGCATTAGAGTGAAATGAAAGAATACAAGTTAGATACTTAATGAAAGGGGGTAAAAGCTGTCCTGTGTATTGTAAGAATATGATTGTCACAGGTTCTGTGATTTTTTTTTTAACAGTCCTCTGAATTCTAGCTCAGGTGGTCAGTCCTCCTGTAGTTGTGGGGCTCCAGTCCCATGATTGATTGCCTGTGTCCTGCTAATGAATTTTAATAAAAAAAAAAAAATCCCTGTGCCAAAATCTGAATTACAAAATCAGTTTCTAGTATGATTAAGCCCTCTAAAACTTAATGCACAACTATGCATTAAAATATAAAGTGCTTTACTTGTGGAAGAAAATTCTACCCAAAATCTATTTTTAAAATTGTTCTATACTCATGGTAACATTTTGGCATTACAGTTCTGACTGAGAATTTTTTTAGTAGAAATTAATACTAAGATCTGCTACTAAGAGTGCAGATCTGCCTGTAGCAAGCTAGAATGTTTGTCACCAATATAAATTTATCAGAGCCCTCTGCTGTTCATTTTTCTGAGTACAAAAGATTGTGGTGGTCCTAATTCTCATCATTACATTTTTTTCATTGAATACAGTTTGTTATTTTCCAGGAGTTCAGTTGCCTACACACTGAAAAATGGACAATGCACTCACTAGAAAATATTTAAGTAATTCTTTATGCAGTGTAGTTGTAATAGTGTCAGTCCCAGGATATTAGATGTGGTAGGCGAGGCAATATCTTTTATTTGATAGCCTGTGATAGCTGCCACATTTCCCTGACATCACTTTGGCTTGGGTAAAGGACATGATCAGTTCCAGGACCTCACCTTTTGACTTTTCTGTAGTTTGACCCTGCTCACTGATAACTTTTTGGGAGGTAATTCAGAAATCACTATAGACCTCTTTTCTCCTTATCGCTTCAAAAGTGCAGTGCTTTAGGTTCTTCCTGTCACACACACACTTCCTTATCCTTAAATTTTGTCTTGTTTACTACCTCAGTGTTCAAATGTAACAAATGCCAGATAACAGGTGTAATTCATCTGTTTTCCCCTGCAACTCTTGGTCTTAGGCTATAAAGCATTGCTTTTGCACACCTGGAATTATTCCCAATACAGAGAGTAAAGGTAAATACTCGCCTGCTGTTGTTTCAGGCCCTTAATTGGCAGAAGCAAGGAAGCCTGCATAAGTGTCTTTCTGGCTGGCAAGGTTCTGACTGTAAATTCCTGTTTTTCAGGCTTGAAGGCTGACCCCTTGAACTCCACAATACAGTTAAGGTCCAGAGGGGAGTCAGAGCAACTTGTTAGACATGCAAACAGCCAGCCTGGCTTTTGCTGACTTTAAAAATTGCAGCACAACAGCCATGGTGTGCATAAACCAGCAAAGCAATACAAAAAGCTATAATCTCACAGAAGCTGATCTGGGCCTTCATCAGATCTGCATTAAGTGCTTAATCACTAATAAGACTTGCTGAGTATCAGTAGACAAGCCATACTGTCTAGTGTTCCTGATCAAAGGTCTCCATTTAGCATCCTGGAACCTACACTACCTGAGATGGACCCTTTTGCGCCTAGCAAAAACTCAGTAAGGAAGACAACAGATCACTTAGAACACATTTTTTCACAGATGAGTTGAAATGGGCTTATCCAAAGTCCTACAGTCAGTTGGGTCACCCAGATTGTTCAAGAGTACACTGATAGGATAAAAGAATTGCATGCACTGCTGCAGCCTGGGGATGGACTGACTGGGCAGAAGATCTGCAAAACAGGGTCTGGGGTCAAAGTGAACGAGAAGCTGGATCTGAGTAAACTTTATGTTGGACTGCATATACAAGCACTGCCAGCAGATAGAGAAGTGATTATTCCTCTCTTCAGTACTGGTGAGACTATATCTGGAGTACTACTGTCCAGTTTTGGGCTTCCCCACTACAGCAAGAAGTGAGAAATTAGAGTCCAGTGGAAGGCATTGAAAATTAAGGGACTGAAGCGCAGGACTTAAACTTTTAGTCTACAGAAGAGATGGGGAGGCAGGATTTGATAGCAGCCTTCAACTATGTGAAGGGCAGTTGCAGGGATGCTGGAACTTTGCTCAAGTTATGGGGGAAGGTGGCAGTTTAGATTTGATTGTATGGGGAGGATTTCATTGGTGAATGGTGAAGCACTGGAATAGGTTGTCTAGGGAGGTGGGTGGAATCTGTTCTTAAAAGGCTTTAAGGTCCAGCTTGACAAAGCCCTAGCTTGAATGATTTAGTTGGGATGGGTACTACTTTGAGCTAGGGGGATGGACTGGATGAATTTCTGAGGTCCCTTCCAACCTTAATATATAATACTTATATAATATAAGGCTGCCGTGAACTCTAAATCCATCTTTGGCTGCAGAAGCCTAATGCAGGTGAGCTGAACCTCTCAGAGAAAGGGTCATCTTCAGGCAGTGCTCCTGTCTGCTTGACTTAAGGTGTTTGCGGCTGCCACAGCACCGGGATCGGAGATTTTTGCTTAGCAGTGGCTTGGGCAGCGGGGAGATGACAGGGGTTCAGTGCTTCCCGCCCTGGTGATGTCAGGCGTTCGCTCGCCCGCTGCCATTGAACTGACAGTTCCTTTCTACTGCTGACGACTCTGGACGGGGTCTGTGGTGGCTCACCCTTACAGGATTTCCAGCCTAAGACAAAGAAAAGAGAAAGAAATAGTAAATAAATAATAAACATTACAAGAAAAGAATACCACAGCAAGGCGATGCCGAACTCATCAAAAAACAGCTTCAAGCACTGTGCTGAGTGCAATGAGGCAATGCCAGCCTCAGATGGCCATAGTTCATGTATTAAATGTCTGGGAGAGGGGCACCCCTCTCACAAATGCCAACATTGTCGAAGTCTGACCTCAAGAACAAGAAAGGAGCGCAAGTGGAAGCTCAAACTGTTAATGCTGGAGGGCTCCCTCCACCCCGTCTCTGACCCAGGTGCCTTTCCTCATAATTCTGAGGAAGCGCACAAGTGCAGGTCAAATGCCTCGTTGCCAGTGCCTACTAAGCATTGAAAGCGCACTGAGCCACAGACACAATGGTTACAGTGGACCCCCACAGATGTGGGGATTGTCTCCGCTAGCGTCTCTTCAAAGAAAGCGCTGAAGACCGTGCACACCCCGGCACCGGTCACAGCGCCGCACGGTCAGTCGGCGCCGTCAGTTCTGCCTGCACCTAACACTGCACCGGTGCTTGTAGCTCTGTTCATGCCTCCCCCGGTAGCAGCATTGACCATGGCACCGCCAATGGTGCTGCCGCCTATAGCTAACCCGGCGCTGACACACTCACATTTGCCAGCACCATTCTACCCACCAATATCACAGCTCTTAACACTGCAGGGCACAACACCTTTACTAAGCATAAGAAAAAGTCCAAGCATGCAACGGATATGGAGGATTTAACTGTTCATTCCTCACCCATATCACCACTGTTTCAGATGGATTCTTCAGCTACCACTACCCCCTCTACATCCCCATCAAGGGGCACCATGTCTTTGGGCACCTCAAGTCCTGCACCAGCTGAGGATCCACCACAGCAAGTTGACCAGGCTGCAGCCTACAACCCGAACCTAACATGGCCCGGGCTATATCCCCCTTGGCTATTCTACTTACAGCAAGGGTTAAACCATGCACCCTGGCAACCTTACAGTGTGGCACCACCAGCCAAAGGTATGCCAACAGGGTTGCCAGTTGCTCAGACTCTCTCACCAATACCAGTCACAGCATCATCTATCACGGCTACAGCCGTTACCGATTCTACTAAGGAACTCCTTGCACAAGGGAAGAGCGACAACAACAAACAATTCCGAGAACTCTTCAAGCAGGCAGCTGATTTTATGGAGATTTTGCTGCAGGAAAATCAGACATCGCAGCATAAACTGTATAGAATTCTCCAAATGCCTGGTTCGAGCAAGTTAGCCCTCCCCATGGATGAGGGTATCATGGGACCTGCCAATGAGATCTGGCACACACCGCCATCTGCACCTCTGTCCAGCAAGAGGGCAGATAAAAAAATACTTTATCATCTCCAAGGGGAATGAATTCCTGTTTACTCATCCCCAGCCTAACTCCCTTGTGGTCGAGGCAGCGAACCAATGAAACAGACAGGCATACCACAGAGCCACTTTCAATAACAGAGAGGACAAGAAACTAGATGTTCTTGGGAAAAAAGGTGTATATATCGGCTGCCCTGCAGCTGAGGATTGCAAATTATACGGCGTTACTAGCCAACTACAGCCACGAAATTTTTAATAAATTAAACAAATCTCTTAACATGATTACACAGGATAGACAAGAACGAACAGATGCTCTAATTACAGAAGGGTTGTTGGTAGCTAGAACAGCTCTTCAAGCTTCCCTGGACGCTGCTGATGTCGCTGCTAGGACTCTAGGTACGGCAATTGTGATGAGGTGTGCTTCATGGTTGCAGGCAGCAGATCTTCCCAAACAGATGCAGCAGACCATTGAAGATCTGCTGTTGGATAAAGAGAACCTGTTTGGAAAAAAACACAAATGATGAAATGCATGGTCTCAAAGACTCAAGAGCCACTTTGAGAATGTTGGGTATTTTCACCCCGTTCTCAAGGAGAAGATCATACAAGAGCCAATTTGTTAACCATAGGTTCTCGCAAATCCAACCAAACAAACGATATGATAACTACCGAAACAAACGTTGACAATCATGAAGGGGAAGACAAACAAACCAGGCATACCAAGCTTCACAGCCTTCCAACACTAAACATCAGTTTTGATGGGCAGGTTGAGGGAGCAACCAACCATTCACCTTCCCAACATGTACAGTCACCACACAACCTTATGTTCAAAAACAGACAACAGCCATTTCTCCACGTTTGGAGACATGTAATATCAGACAGATGGGTCATCGAGATTATCCGAGATGGCTATTCCATCCCCTTTCTTTCACAACCAAATACCCAACCTTTCTACCTGTCCCTTTTCAGGGACCCTAACCACGTACAACAACTGCAGAAAGAGATTCAACATCTTCTGCACATAGGGGCCATCGAAGAGGTTCCAAACTGTCAAAAAGGGGCAGGATTCTATTCCCCATACTTCCTCGCAGAGAAAAAAACTGGGGGCTGGAGACCGATCCTCGATCTCAGATGACTCAACGAGCGTGTCCAAGTCAAGAAATTCAAAATGGTGACCCTAAACAAAATACTTCCTACCCTCCAACAGAACAATTGGCTGGCCTCCCTCAACCTAAGAGACACCTATTTTCATATATCCATCTGTCCGTCTCACAGAAGATTTTTATGGTTCAAGTTTCTTCACCATTACTATCAATATACAGTGCTCCCCTTTGGCTTATGTACAGCACCCAGAGTTTTTTCCAAACTCATGGCACCTGTAGTAGCTTTTCTACACAGAAGACAAATAGAGATATTCCCATATCTTGACGATTTCCTAATCAAAACATCCACGTGTCAAGGTGCAATCCAGGCAGTACATACAACAGTCAAATTTTTCCTCTCTCTCAGTCTCAGTATAAACTACGAAAAGTCCTCTCTGCTTCCATCACAAGAAATCCATTTCATCGGAGCATGGATTCATTCACCCACGACAACAGCCTTTCTCCCACTTGACAGGTTTCACAGTTTACAGCAACTGGCAACCACGATACAAACGTCAACAATTATTTCAGCTCACACAGCAATGCGAATGTTAGGCCACATGTCAGCAACAACCTGTCTAGTGAACAATGCCAGACCTCGAATGTGACCGTTTCAACTGTGGTTCCTATCACACTTCAGACATCGCACCAATCCCTCCCGGACACTCCTAGTTCTCCTGAAGGAGATCAGGGACTCATTAGTTTGGTGGACAGACCAGAACAACCTCCTAAGCGGGGTTCCCTTTCTACCACCACAGCCTGAGATCACGATAACCACGGATGCATCCCTCTTGGGATGGGGAGTGCACTGTCACGACCGACCTATTCAAGGCAGATGGTCCTCACTAGAAAGGCATCTGCACATAAACTTACTTGAGTTAAGGGTGGTCTGGAAGGCATGTCAACATTTCCTTCCCTTGATTGCAGGAAAAGTCATAAGAGTCCGAACCGACAACAGGATGTGCATGTTCTATATAAATCAACAGGGAGGAACCAGATCTCAACCCCTTTGTCTGGAGGCAATACAACTCTGGGACTGGTGCCTACATCATGGCATATGGATGGTGGCGAAATACCTTCCGGGCAAGGACACCACCACAGCGGATTCTCTCAGTCATTTATTTCCCAATCAGCACGAATGGGAGATCAGGCACGACATCCTTTAGGAGATCTTTGCTATGTGGGGAACCACCACAATGGACTTATTTGCCACGGCACACAACAGGAAATGCAGCAGCTACTGTTCCCGAGCCGGAAAAGGACTGGGTTCAAGCGGCAACGCATTTCTCTGCAAGTGGTGCAGCACACTACTATATGCATTTCCACCCATCCTGATGATTGCACGAACGCTCCAAAAAATCAGACACGACAGAGCACGAGTAATCATGATAGCCCCAGCGTGGCCGCGTCAAATATGGTACAATTTACTTCAATCCCTCTAACACTAGTACCACATCTTCTATCACAGAATCACCGGTCATGCACACATCCCGACCTGAAGAGACTGCATTTAACGGCATGGAACCTCAATGGTTCGAGGATTTAGAGCTCCAGTGTTCCAGTAAAGTCTGTCATCTCTTGCTAAATAGTAGAAAGCCATCCATGAGAAATGCTTACCTGCAATAATGGCATCGATTCTCTCACTGGTGCTCCCAAAGGTCATTGCACCCTCTGACAGCTCCTATCCCAGTGATCCTGGATTACCTCCTGCACCTGAAAGAGACAAAGGTTATGGGTAGCACAATTAAAGTACATTTTGCAGCCATCTCAACGTTTCATGACCAGGTAGACGGCACCACAGTATTCACTCACAGAATCAGCAAAAGATTTATGTTGGGGATGCATAATTTATACTCCCAGGTCCACCCACCAGCAATGCCCTAGGACCTCACTATAGTCCTCAAGGTGCTAATGAGACAACCCTTTGAGCCATTAGGCAAGGCTTCACTACTACACTTATCCATGAAGGTTGCCTTCCTTGTAGCAATCACTTCCACGAGACGAGTCGGAGAGATGGCGGCATTAATGGCATACCCACCATATACCATATTTTATAGGGGTAAGGTTTCCTTGCGACTGCATCCGAAATTTGTCCCCAAGATGGCATCAGCCTTCCACATTAATCAAACAATCCACTTACCCGTCTTTTACCGTAAACCACACACTACACCGCAACAAAGACTGTTTCGCACCCTTGATGTCAGACGAGCACTTGCATATTATTTAGAGCGAACTAAACCATTTAGAAGGTCTGCACGCCTCTTTGTATCTACCAATGAACGTTCCAAGGGACAGCCAATCTCCAAACAGAGGTTGTCCAATTGGATTTCATCTTGCATCTACACAGCGTACTCTGCCTGTCAAGCAACTACACCTAATGCAGTACATGTACACTCCACAAGAGCTATGGTTTCCTCCGTGGCCTTCCTTATGAGGGTCCCGCCACAAGCTATCTGTCAAGCAGCCACTTGGTCCTCCAGTGATACTTTCACCAAACATTATGCATTAGAGCAAATATCGTCTATGGACATGGCACTAGGGCAAGCAGTCCTTAAAACCGTTGACAATGCACAGCCCGAAGTACCCGCCACCTAACTTCAATGACTGCTACGGAATCACCTTAAGTGGAGCAGTCGGGAGCACTGGCCAAAGAAGAAATGGAGGTTACTCACCTTCGTGCAGTAGCCAAAGTTCTTCAAGGTGCATGCTCCCAACATGCTCCGTGACCCTCCCTCCTCCCCTCTACTTCGGAGTGCTTTTCTTTTCTCTTGGCAGGGTGTCTCCGAGGTAGAAAGGAACTGTCAGTTCAACGGCAGCAGGAGAGCGAATGCCTGACGTCACCAGGGCGGGAAGCACTGAATGCCTGTCATGTCCCTGCTGCCCGAGCCACTGCTAAGCAAAAATCTCCAATCCCGGTGCTGCAGCGGCTGCAAACACCTTAAGTGGAGCATGTTGGGAGCATACACCTCAAAGAACTTCAGCTACTGCATGAAGGTGAGTAACCTCCATTTATTGGAAGACTGTCAAAGAAAGTTGTGAAACTTGTCTTAAACATGTTCAGAATTGACCCAACTAGCTTTTCTTTGACAGTTTCTTAGTAAGTTTAACTAAAGTCAATTACAACAACTCAAGGCTTTGCCAGCAACAAATGTGATTGCACTTGAAATTTGATCATTAGTTAAAACACGTATTAATTATAAATAACTACATATCTCTCTTGCACAGGAAGAAGACCTTGGGGAAAAGAATTAGTGCACATTTCTTGTAGTTTAGTATCTTATAACCAAACTCTCCTGCATTTTATGTCCTGTGGCAATTTTCAAATAGAGTCAAATGACTATTTCACCTGAAAGCTAGTGGACAAAAATAAGCTAGAATACCCATATCACCATTCAGGACAACTGTACTTGTTATCCCATTCTGTAATCCAGCAGGGGCACCCAGTGTAGGCTACCAGCTCCTCAGCCATCAATTTTCTTACCAAGTTTGAATACTTTTATAAAGTAACATATAAGCTTCAGCAGATTTTTTGGCCTATGTAATGACATGAGGCGAGATGTTCTTGCCAATGTCAAAATATAGTCCACTATAACAAAAGGCATTCCATTTCTTCTGAATGTCATACAGACCCTGGCCTAAGGATTCTACACTTCCATCTCACTCATAGTACTAACCAATGCCAAAAGCAGGCTCATAAAAGTATTTGGAAAATCAGCTAATTGAATTAAGAGTCTCCTTCAAGTAGTGTCTTGGGGGGTTGTCTACAATAGGTGTTGGTCTGTCCCCATGTCACAGACTGGAGACCTTTCAAGAAGTGCTGGGGGTGCATGGATGCCAAGAGACTCTCATGCTGGCTTTTTGTCACCCTTTTGGTGTGTGCATGGTTCAGTACCCCAGGCACAGCCCAGCTTCTCTCTTCAGCTTGTCAAAGTTTTTGTTTGTTTGCTTGCTTGTTTAAATCCTGTTAGATCAGTTTCTACTTCCAGTCTTTTCTTAGTTCTAACAGTTTTTCTTCTCCCCAGTTTCTATTTAAAAATAAAAAACAAACAAAAAAACCCACTTCATTCAGGCTATGCTCACTGGGCTTTCAGGAGTATGAATCCTACTGCAACACCATGCTGGTGTCTGAGCATTTTGTCTATATAAAATGCTAAAGAGATGGACACGTTTCCAAGAAGTGCCCACACTAAAAACCTAAGCTCAAGAGCCACCTGAGATTGAGACCTCCAGCTGAAACTTTTACTCATGAAAAGTCTCTCAGACCAGTGTCTGACCCACTGACAGGGATTTCCCTAACCTGCTCCCTACACCTCTGAATTTCCTAACACTCCCCCCCCCCCCAAGTTGTCAGCTACCTAGTAACAGTATTATACCAGTTTGGTCATTGGTTGGAAATGCCTGGACTGAACTGAACTCAGTAAGAAGTAAGGAAAGCAAACAGAGTCTGGTGACAATTTAAAAGACTAATAAATTTAAGGAGTTTCAGATGCCCTATCAGATTACTTCTCAGTTAGGGGATGGGAGGAGACAGGTGTTTGCTTGATGTTATGTTCTCACCCACAAGAAGTATCTGATTAGCAATCAGGTCTATCTTTTAACAAGTATTGGGCTGGTCAAATAGTGCTTGTTGTTATTAGTCAGGCTCTGTACAGAGTGTTTTGTTGTTTTAAGTGACCATTATACCTGAAATCACAGATAATCAGGTCTAAGTGCTAGCGCTTAGACCTGGAATGTGGGAAAGTAACCATGTTTTGTGGAGACTAGAACCTTCCAGCCTCTATCAGCTTAAGTTCCCCCACTGAGACCTAAAATTGCAGACGTCAAGTCACACAAAGTGTGAAGAAGGAGGCTATATCCACAACAAAGGTGATTGAGTGAAGTAGTGAAGAACAACATGGCCAACGGCTGGAGGAATGAGCAATGTGCTGGTACTGCTGCCTTTGTCCCCCTTTTCCCTGGAAGGTGAACTATTGTCAAAGTCCCTGTGAACTGTGGGTCTCCCTCCAGTACTAACAAGGAGGACAATAAGGTGAGTGAGGTATGGCGAAGGGAGACAACCACATTAAAGGAACATTTGTTGAACAAACAAGAAGTTTACTAGCACTTTTAAAGACTAACAAATTTATTATCTCATTGTGTCTTAGTGACTTTGCTCCAGAATCCTAGATTTGTGACTGGGAAACTTATACAAAAATATTTCCTAGTAGGCTAAGATTTTTAAAATGCTTTATTTGCCAAAGTCATTATCTCACATCATCACTATCTTGAGAGGTCATTATCTTGGATATTTTCTATCATAAAAATAAATTAGTTTAAATTAATTTTTACTTAAGAACATTAGAATGGCAATACTGGTTCTCCTTCAAGGGCTTGCTCATGTCCATTCTGTAGGTGTGTGCACACCTCTGTGCACGGCTATCAGAAACCTTTTTCCCCTAAGCAGCAGCCATAGGGCTGGCTCCAGCTCCCCCTGGAATGGGAGGCATTCACCACCATATATCAGGAGAAGCCAGAGCCCAGCCCACTCAGTTCCTTCTTTCTGCCTCAGGATGGCTACAGGAACCTCGCTGCAGCTGTAGTTAGCCATTAGTTAGTGTTAGCTCTGTTTGGTGTTTCTCTCTGTTCTGTTAAGTTCTGTAGTTAGGTTTGTTCTGCCATAGGGCATTATGCCAGGATCTCCAGGTTTCAAACCATGCCTGGCTTGTGGGAAAGCTTTCTCTATAAGCGACTCACACTACCAATGTCTGAAGTGCCTGGGAGAGACCCACATGAGAGAGAAGTGTGGCATATGCAAGAATTTTAAACCCAGAACCCAGAAGGAGAGGGACTTTCATCTTGAAGCCACTCTCTCCCTGCCTGGGGCAATGGCAAAGTCCGCAACTCTGGATGCTGCTTAGGTGCACGGCATACATTTGGCCCCAGCACTGGCACCTTCACCCTCGGGGTCCAGGCCACCTAGGCACTGGAGCGCCTCCCCGGGAAAGTCAAGGAAGTGGGGGTCGACAGCAAACTCCTCCCTGGGACAGCAATGCAAGCGGAGCCCCACACGCAAGGAGCAAGAAGTCCTGCCATGCCTTCCAACTCCCTCCACTCCGGAGGTTTTTCAGACAGCCAGCTCATTACTGGCCATGCCATCTCTGCCAGTAAAAAAGTCCGCTACCCCTGCCCATTGGGGCAAGCCCAGCCTAGAGCCACCAGGCTGGGTACATAGAAATTGGCACCAAAACTGAGCGGTCCATTAAAGCGGACGGGAGAGCCTACTTTAAAGCGCCACCGGACTGCTGCAGTGCCGGAGAAGTGCTCGGGAGCTGTGGAGTGGCTGCAGGAAGCAATGACAGCCTCTCTGCCGACCACGGCAACTGATAGAGCCACAGGAAGCCAGAGATCTGAATGCTCCCACTCAGAAGAACTAACCCCGGGGCAGCTGGGTGTTCAAAATGCAAGTGGACAACTGCGCCACTCCTGATCTGATAGAGAGAGCCTGAGATCCTGGAGAGGCTTCTCTAATAGCGGGAGAGATTCAGGCGGATCCCCAGTGCCACAGCACCATGCTAAATGCAGAAACAAAATTCCTAGTCCCCAATCCTCTCTCTACAGCTCGGTTTCCTCCCAGAGCAGCATTAGTCTCGGCAGAAGAAGAGGCAGAGATCATCATTCCTACTTCCCCCCCCCCCCCATCCTCTCGAGACACAGGGAGGACCAAGTGAAGGAGGACAACTTCCCAGTCACAGCCTTACTCCTGGCAACATGGGCAGTGGCCCACACAATGACCTTGTTGGGGCTCATGGCCTTATCCTCCACCACCAGCGCCCTGATTGTTCACTTCAGCTGAGATGCAGTCTGAGCCACCAGCCCCAGAGGAAAGCCACTGCCCTCAGTCGGAGCCAAGTGTATGGGAGGGATCCATAGAGGAGACATCTGGACAGCCCTTGTCGTCGTCCTTGTCCCAACGGGTAACCCACCTCTCTACTCTACTCTCAGATGACTTTAAAGCTTATCAAGAGCTGTTGAAGAGGGTGGCTTCCAATCTGGGCATGGAAGCCCAGGAGCTCAGAGAAGCATCGGACAGCCTCTTCGATGTTTTGACCCCTGCAGCTCCCTCCAGAATTGCCCTTCTCCGTGAGGGAGTGCTTAAAATTGTGAGATCCTTATGGCAAAACCCCTCTTCCATTCCGCCTCTCTCAGAGGCTTTGCATTAGAAATACTATGTGCCAGCCAATGACTTTGATTACCTCTTTAACCACCTCCCGGACACATTGATGGTAGAGGCAGCGAACCAAAGAGAGAGACAGGGCCAACCAGGGTCTACCCCGAAGAATAAAGACTATAAAAAACAACCAGTTTCCATTTTCAAATTGCTAACCACCAAGCCTGATTAAGTAGATAAGACTTCATTTTATGGAAGTCTCTCTACCACTTCCAGACCTCTCTTCAGCCCAACCAGGCAGTGGATTTCCTGCCCATCTTGGAGGAGGGCTTGATGGTAGCCAGGGTGCTACTTCAAACAGCTTACAACTCGGCAGACACTTCTGGCTGGTCCATGTCTTCAGCAATATGCATGCACCGCTCCTCCTGACTCCAAGCCTCTGGCTTGTATCAAGTGGTCCAGAATACAAGATCTTCCATTTGAGGGCCCGAGCCTGTTCTCAACAAAGACAGATGAAAAACTCCATGTGTTGAAAGACTCCAGGATGACTTTAAAAACCCTAGGCCTGTGTGGTCAATCTCAGTCTTGACGCCCATTCTGCCCACCCCCTGCACCCCAGCAGGTGCGGTTCAAGACTCAGCATCAGAGGTTCCCCTCCTATAGGCAGAGGGACAGGACCAGATCCAACAGATCCCATTCAAGCACTGGCTCTGGCACGGCCTGGCAGAGGCAGAGCACATCTGGTAGATCCACCACCAGCTGGGCATTTTGAGGCTACAATTTGAGGATAGCAAATTAGTTCACCCATCTCCCCCCCTCCCCCCCGTTCCTCAACTGTTTGGCCCCCTTTCTTTTGGAATGGTCAACGATCATGACAAACCATTGGGTCCTCGATACCATTGCCAGAGGTTACTCCATTCAGTTTCGTTCACATTCTCCTCCCTCCCCAGCTTCCCCATCCCTCTTCAGGGACCCCACTCACAAGCAAGCTCTTGTCAGGGAGGTTCAATCTTTACTGCCTCTGGGAGTAGTACTTCCAGTGCCTGAAAAGGACATAGGGAGAGAGTTATACTCCCATTATTTCCTGATTCCAAAATCCAACGGGGACCTGAGACCCATTCTGGACCTTCCATCTCTAAACAAGTTCATAGTCAAGAAGTTCAGGATGGTATCTTTGCAGTCCATTATGCCTTCCCTGGATCTCAGAGACTGGTTTGCTGCCCTCAATCTAAAGGATGTGTACTTCCACATTTCCATTCTCTGATCAAATTGGAAGTTCCTACGTTTTGTAGTAGCTTGAAAACATTACCAGTTCATGGCCCTGCCTTTTGGCCTGTCCTTTGCCCTTCAAGTCCTCACAAAATGCATGGCAGTAGTGGCTGCTTACCTCCTCAGGAGGGGCATCCATATTTTCCCATATCTGGACAACTGGTTCATCAAAGGTCAGTCCAGGCAGCAATTCAAAGCCATAATCAGAATAGTCGTAAGAACCTGCAAGAGACTGGGGTTAATGATAAATATGGAAAAGTCCAAGTTCACTCCCACACAAAGAACAGAGTTCATAGAGGCAATCTTGGACTCTCGACAGGCCAGGGCTTTTCTACTGACCTCCCATTTCAATCTGATAACAGACCTAATTCTTCAACTTTGTGAAGACACGGTGACTGCAATCGGACATTGCTTAAAGCTGCTGGGACATATGGCCTCTTGTACATATATGGTCGGCCTGGCAAGACTAAGACTAAGACCAGTCCAGCAGTGGCTGGCGTCACTTTACATACCAACATGTCATCCACTAAACAAGGTTGTAACGATCCCCTTCCAGGTCCTCGAGCAGATAGGAGGGTGGAGAGACCCGTCCACAGTTCTGCTCGGGGTCCCCTTCCGAGAGGAGGACCCTGACTGACCCTAATCTCAGACACCTCTGATCTGGGCTGGGGGGCTCACCTAAGTATGGGAGCAAGAACTCAGGCCATGTGGTCTCAACAAGAAAAGCTTTTGCATATAAACATCAAGGAGTTAAGGGCAATCTGCCTCACATGCGAAGTCTTCCTTCAAGACATCTCGGGAAGGTAGTTCAAGTGCTGACAGACAACACCACCGGCATGTACTATCTAAACAAACAAGGCAGAACAAGATCTCATGCTTTATGCATGGCGGCCATGTCTTTCTGGGAACTGGTGTTGGCACACCATTTCCACATAACAGCTTCTTACTTACCGGGCTAGAGGAACAGGGAGGCGGAGCGCTTAAGCAGAGTGTTCTCGAATCACCATGAGTGGTCTCTCCACCTTCAGGTAGAGTCACAAATCTTCTAGAGGTGGCGGCTTCCCCGGATCAATCTCTTCACCTCACAACAGAACAAGAAGTGTGCTCACTTCTGCTCTCTGGGGGGAAGGTAGTGGGGGTCTATTTCAGATGCATTCCTTCTCTTGTGGAGAGGTCCCTTTCTGTATGCCTTCCCACCGATTCCACTGACCTTCCAGGTGATCTGGAAAATAAAGAGAGACAAGGCAGATGTCATACTGATTGCCCCAGCCTGGCCTCAGCAATGTTGGTTCTTGACTGTCCATCACATCCCCATGGGAGCTTTCCCTGTGCCCGGATCTCCTCACGCAAGATCAGGGCAGGCTACTGCATCCACACCTAAAATCCTTCCATCTCACAGCATGGAGGCTCTATGGTTAACAAAGAAGGAGTGCTTCTACTCCACCCAGATGCAGGAGATCCTACTGGCTAGTAGGAAACCCTCCACCAGGGCATCGTATACATGGAAGTGGAAGAGGTTCTCGTTCTGGGCGATACGACAGCAAATGTCACCAACAGAATGCACGATACAGGACATTTTGGACTATCTCCTGAACCTAAAACAACAAGGCCTCTCCTTGTTGTCCCTAAGGGTACACTTGGCGGCAATTTCTGCTTTTCATTTGCCCCTACAAGGGAGGTTGATCTTTCAACACCCAATGACAGTAAGGTTCTTGAAGGGGATCAAGCTCATGTACCCTCAGGTACATGCCCCAGGGACCTCAACCTAGTTCTCTCTTGGCTTATGGGACCTCCATTTGAGCTGCTGGCTACCTGCCCGTTAGCAGTTCTTTCTATGAAAGTGGTCTTGCTGCCCATTACTTCGGTAAGGAGGGTCTCAGAGCTCAAGGCACACTCATCTGACCCTCTGTACACAATATTTTTCAAAGACAAGGTGCAGCTTAGGCCACACCTTCGCTTCTTGCCCAAGTAGTGTCAGAGTTCCACTGCAACCACATGATATGTCTCCCAGTCTTTTGCCCAAAGCCTCACGCTTTGGAGGAAGACCGCCGTTGGCAATCATTAGATGTAATAAGGGCACTAGCCTTCTAGCTTGATCAGACCAGAGAGCTTTGGAGGTCCTTACAACTCCTCGTGGCATTCACCAACCACAAGATGGGCTTTCCAGTCTCCACACAGCATATCTCCAGGTGGATCACGCAGTGCATAACACAGTGCTACGAGGAGGCGGGCCACCAATTCCAGGGGCCATAAAGGCACATTCGATGAGGGCTCAGGCTACATCTACTGCCTTTCTAGCCAACTTAGCTGTTCAGGAAATCTGCAAAGCCATGACATGGTCGTCGATGCACACTTCACTGCACATTATGCCATTGTAGAACAAGCGAGGGAAGATTCAGTCTTTGGGAAAAAGGTGCTGCAGTCTGCTCACCGTTAATTCCGCCCTCCTTCCAAGGTAAGCTTGTGATTCACCTACACAATGAATGGACATGAGCAGCTCTCAAAGGAGAAAAGACTGTTTTTTATCTGTAACTGTCATTCTTTGACATTCTTCATGTCCATTCCAATCCCACCTTCCATCCCCAGTTTTGGAGTTAGTGGAAAGAAGGGACTGGGCAGGCTGGGCTTCAGCTTTCCATGATATACAGTGGTGAATGTCCGCCACTCCAGAGTGAGCTGGAGCCAGCCCTATGGCTGCTGCTTAGGGTAAAAAGGTTTCCAATAGCTGTGCACAGAAGTGTGCACACACCTACAGAATGAATGGACATTAGCAACTCCTCTCGAAGAACGACAGTTGCAGTTAAGAAACCATCTTATCTGACCAATGGCTATCTAGCCTGGTTCCAAAGGAGTAGCCATGTTAGTCTAGTTCAGCAAAACAAGCAAGGAGTCCCGTGGCACTTAAAGACTAACAAATTTATCACATGAGCTTTCATGGGAGAAAATCCCACTTCATCAGATGCCTGTCTTCTGACAGTAGCCAATGCCAGGTGCTTCAGAGGGAATGAACAGAACAGGCAGTCATGGAGCTAGATGTGAAGAGATGGGTAGCTCCATGACTTCTTTCAAAAGGAGACTAGGAGCATTTCAGAGCATGGTGTTGCATCCATTGCTGCCCATGCCAGTTAGTACCATTGATGGACCTATTCTCCTTAAAATTATCTAATTTTTTTTTTTAACTCTGTTGTAGTCTTGGCTTTCACAACATCCTCTGGTAAAGTTAAACAGGTTGAGAAATACTTCCTTTTATTTGTTTTAAATGTACTGCCTATTAATTTCATTGGGGGACACCTAATGCTTGTGTTACATGAAATATTAAATAGCATTTCCTTATTCACTTTCTCCACACCAGTCACAATTTCATTGACCTCTATATCCACCCTTTGTCATTTCCTTTCCAAACTGAAAAGTCCCAATTTTATTAAACTCTTCTCAGATAGAAGCTGTGCAATACCTCTAATCAGTTTAATTGTCTTTCTCTGTACCTTTTCCAATTCAAATATATATATATATTTTTTTTTTTTTTTGAGACTGGGCAACCAGATCTGCATGCCGTATTCAAGATGTGGGAGTATCCTGAATTTATATAGTGGCATTATGATATTTTCTGTTTTATTAAATCCATTTCCTTTCCTAATGGTTCCTTCCTAACATGCCATTAGCTTTTCTGCGCACACACTGAACAAAACTTTTCAGAGAACTATCCACAATAGACTCCAACATCTGATGAGACTTGCTCACATGCTCAGGGTTTAACTGATTGCCATATTTTGAGTCAGAATTCGGGGAGGAATTTTCCCCCAGGGCAAATTGGGAAGGGCTGTAGGGGATTTTTCACCTTCCTCTGTAGCATGGGGCATGGGATGGCTCACTTGCTGGTGGATTCTCTGTACTTTGAAGTTTTTAAATCATGACTTGAGGACTTTAATAACTCAGTCAGAGGCTAGAGCTTTATTACAGGAGTGAGTGGATGAGGTTTTGTGTCCTGCATTGTGCAGGAGCCAGACCATCCTATTGGTCCTTTCTGACCTTAGAGTCTATGGGTCTGTCTTTTGAGTGGTAACAGCTAAGTTAGACCTCATTATTTTATATGTATCATTGAGTTTCTTTTTTCAAATATGCATTACTTTGTATTTATCAACATTGAATATCATCTGCCATTTTTGTTGTCCAATCATCCAGTTTTGTAAGATCTCTTTATAAACTCTTCACAGTCTGGTTTGGATTTAATAATCCAAATTTAATAATAATCCAATTTAATCTTGAGTAATTTTGTACCATCTGCAAAATTTGCCACCTCAGTGTTCACCCCTTTTACCTGATCATTTTTGAATAAGTTAAATGGTACTGGTCCCAGACCACTAGTCAACTTTGCGTGATAATATAAGAAAATGGTCATTCATGAACCACTTTTCAGTTTTTACTGTGGAACCGTATAGCCCCTCTTCACCACCAGTCTCGCACCTCATTGGCCCTCACCACCCCCCGTAAATTCCTAACCCCCCTCCCCCATTTCAATTCCTAGGGAGAACCCTGCAGGCAGAACTGGTCTCTCAAGTTGATTAGATTTCAGAGAGATACCTTACACTGCATACCTCATCAGAGAGGAGAAAATAGCTGACTTCTCAATTCAAACCATACCAAAAAAGCTTTAGACTTCTCAGGTACCTTGACTGGCAAGTCCCTTAAATCAGTGGTTTTGAAACCTTTTTCCTTGGACCCAGTTGAAATAAATTATTTATGCCCACAACCCAGCAATTACGTCTTTGAGCACTGCACTCCAGTCTTTTGGCAGTGGCAGCAAGGGGTGCCACGACCCAATGCTTGAGGGTCTGTGACCCAGTACTGGGTCCCAACCCTAAGTTTGACAACCACTGCCTTAAATAGTCATCAGCATCATCTTGGGACCACAAAGACAAAGCAAGGCAACCCCAGCATTCTAAATCTACTGCTAAATCTTTTAGGAACCACCATTCCATCAGCACCATCACGAGCTATGGTGCCCAAGTCAACTTCGGCACCACCAACTGCAGAAACTTCTGTGCTGACAGCCATGGTTGCTGCAACACAAAACCCAGCACCAGTGACTGCACCTGCACCAGCTGACATGCAACACCACTGTAATCCGCACTTCAGCCTGCACCTTCAGTGCCAAGCACAGCTCTGGATCAACCCATGCCATGCAAACACTTGGAAAAATGTAAACATCAGGCATCAGATGATGACAACCCTTGCACCTCATCTTCCGCCTGCCACCTTTACAGCATCAACAGACCTCCAACTCCTTTTTCTTGTGCAGGAACTATATCTCCAATTCCCTTCTCAAGTGAAGATGAGGATAATGATCATAGAGCTCCCTTTCCACCTCAATCTGCATCTCCCCATATTTGAGAGTATAGACCTCAGCCTTGGTATAACTTCCCTTCCCTCCATATCCATGTTGTGTTCTGTCTTGGTACGGGCCTCCAATCTCCTACCACCCAAAGTGACCAAGGACAGCTGGTCCTCTTACTCTGCACCTTCATCTAGAGACTAGACTAGTGGCTTCTCAATCTTTTCAAGCATGAGGACCCCTTTTAAAGATCAAAAAATTTTGTGGACCCTTAAAAGATAATAGTTGTTGTCTGAGACTGATTGCAGGCAGTGGTGCTGTAGAAGGGTGGTGGAGGACCTGGCCCCTGCCTGCTCCCAAAGGGGTGGGGACATGTCCAGGGTGCAGCTGCACACAGCAGGCAAATACCACTGCCTGCAATTGGTCCCCAATAACAACTATTATACATACAATTTTAATGTTATAGCCATCTCCAACCTGGGTCGCTGGCTGGCAGCATCTGGGGCTGGATCAGGCCCAGGCCAGCAGCCGCTGGCCAGCAGCGGCTGGAGCTGGATGTATTCACGGACCCCTGGGAATGACTCCATGGATGCCTAGGGGTCCCTGGACTGCAGGTTGGGAAGCACTGGTCTAGACTATCAACTTCAAGAGCCCATAGGCTCTCCTCTAAGACAATCACCCCCCGTGGAACCTGAACCTGAGGAAGCCCCTGATGGAAGGGACAACCCCGAACCTGCATTGCATCACAATTTGTCGTTGTCACCTGACAAAGCAATTATTCCTCTACCACCTACAATGTTTGACAACTTTAGATGGTTCCAGCATCTTTTTAGGTGGGTTGCAGAATCCTTAGAAATTCTGATGCAAGAATAATAGAACAGAGGCGGCTTTTGCGGTAGGCGAAGCAGGCACTTGCCTAGGGCCCCAATCAGAAAGGGGCCCCATCGCCTGCTTCGCCTACCCCAAAAGCTGCATCTGCCTCAGTCAGCAGCAGAAGAAGCTGGCCTCTAGAGCTGGGACTACTAGCTGGTGCTGAGGCCAGAGCCGGTGGCGGAGGAGCCAGATCCGTGGTGGAGAGAATGGGAGTATGGGGGGGCCACAATGGGCCTTTGCCTAAGGCCCCCAATAGCAAAAGGCTGCCTCTGTAATGGAATCCCACCATAAACTTCTCAAGGTTCTGCAAACTAAATCAGCTACTAGAATTGCTCTCCCTATGGATAATGCATTGCTAGACCCTGCCAATGACATCTGGCTGACACTTGCCACTATCCCCCTCTGCCCCACCTACTAGAGGACTAACAAAAAATATTATATCCCTAGCAAGGACTCTGAGTGTCTTTTTAATCACCCCCCACCCAACACAGTAGTGCTACAGGCAAATGATATAAACTACAGTTTAATAGATCCATTTCTCACAATAAGGAGTACAAATATACTTCTACCCTTCAGTTATGGGTCACAAATTACTTGGCCTTGCCAGGAAACTACAACCACAACAACTACATAAAATAAGCTGGTTCTGTTGAACACATTCCAGAAGACAAAAAACAATTTCACTCAATCAGAGAGGGACAACTAATGTCCAAGACAGCCCTTCAGGCGGCAGTGTTGCAGACACTGGTACTGTTGCCACAGGGGTAATGATGTCAAGATCTTAGCTGCAGTCCCTTGACCTGCCAAAACAGTTGCAGATGACTATCAAAGAGCTCCCTTTTGACAAGAAAAAGCTGTTTCCTGACAAAACAGATGAAATTATGCATAGACCTAAGGATTCCTGAGCCTCCCTTCATATATTTGGCATTTACACACCGGTTACCAGAAGGAGACCATACCACTACCAACAGTACAACTCCAGGTACCACTTCCAATATCAATAACGGCTACAACATAGATGATAGGAACAACAACTGCATAGAAGA
Organism: Podocnemis expansa; assembly: GCA_007922195.1. Classification (NCBI taxonomy): domain Eukaryota; kingdom Metazoa; phylum Chordata; order Testudines; family Podocnemididae; genus Podocnemis; species Podocnemis expansa. Next base: position 10,158,384 of record ML681993.1, on the reverse strand, counting down.
CAATGCATGCAATGTTGAAGACAGCCCTCCAATCAATTTTTGACATCTCAAGCACCTCCTTCCAAATGACGGTTTTTAAGTTTTGTTTGACAGTCTGCACAACCTCTCCAAAGTTCCAGAGCCACAAACATCACTACTTTACCAACACAGTCTGTACCCTTTCTACCACTTTTGCATGGATATCACCATAGACAGGTTGGTCTTACAGGTGATCAGGATTGGCTATATACTGTACCATTTATATCCAAGTCCATATTCCATCATCCTTTCCTGTCCCTTTTCAGGGACACAACTGATGAATGACTCCTATACCAAGAAGTCCAACACCGCCCATGTAGGAGCAAAAGAAAGGGTCATCTACCAACACAGGGGAAAGGGTTTCTACTCCCCATACTTCCTGATGCAAAAGAAATCAGGAGGCTGGAAACTAATCCTTGACCTCAGGAGCCTAAACAAGTTCACAAAGAGACAAAAATTCAGGATGGTCATCCTCTCAACAAGCATCCTGGCTCTCAAACACAGCAACTGGTTTGCAGCCCTTGACGTGCAGGATGCATATTTCAGTCCATCCTGCCCAGAAGAGACTTCTGAGGTTTACTGTAAGCACAAACAGTTACCAATACACAGTACTGCCTATTCTCCTTTCCCAGGCTCCAAGATCTTCTCAAAGATGCTCTCTGTAGTTGTGGTGTACCTATGCAAACAAAGAATCACTATATTCCCCTATCTGGATGACTGCCTGGTAAAGTCATCCAGACAACCACAGGCTGCTCAGAAGGTCATGCTCACCTTGTCGCTGTTCCACAATCCTGGGCTTCTAATAAACTTGAAGAAATCTACACTCCAACGCACACAAACAGTAGATTCTTATAGGGTCACACCTAGATTCACTATCTGCAAAGCCTTCCTTCCAGACCAAAGGTTCAACACAATTTCAGAGCTAGCAAGCCTAGCCCAGTACTCTCCTACAATCAACATCTGAAATTGCCTACAACTAATTAGGACACATGGCCGTGACCACCTTTGTAGTAAAACATACAAGATTACATATGCGACCTCTCCAACTCTGGCTTGCCAAGGTATACAAACCTCATTATCTCTTTTCACACAAAATAATAACACTGCCTACTGAAATAAAGAAATCTTTATGATGGTGTACACTAACACAAAATCTCAAAGCAGGCATGCCATTCTTTCAGAAACCTCCTTCCATGATGATGTCTATGGACGTGTCCCTCATGGGATGGGGTGCCCAACTGCAACAGTATACCATTCAGAGAAAATGGTCTAGAGAAAAAGCAGCCTTTCACATAAACCTAGAGCTATGCACTGTCTGCAATGTTTGTTTCCATTTCTAAGACCTCATAGCTCTCAAGTGTGTAAAAGTCATGACGGACAACACAGACTGCAAGTTTTTCATCAACAGGTGGAAGGAACATGATCAAACTCCCTCTATACTGAAGCCAAGAAGTTATGGAATAGGTTCATAATGAACAAAGTTATGATCTCAGCATCATACCTGCCTGACATACATAATACAATGGTGGATTTCCTCAGCAGATCACTTACACAGGAACATGACTGGGAGATTCACCCATGTCTACTAAATGACATCTTCCACCAATGAGGCTTCCCCATCATTTTTCTAATCACCACCATTTGCAACCACAAATGCCCAACTTTCTGTTCCAGAGCAAGAACAGAGAAGGGGTTTTTGGGAGACATTTTCATCCACTCATGGAACTGGAACTTATTTTATGCCTTCCCTCTAATCCACTGAATCTAATCCATTGCTGAAAATACACCACAACACAGCAACCATCCTAATGATAGCCACAGCCTGGCCCAGACAGCCATGGTGAGACTCTTGCCTAACACAAATGTCAGCAAAAGCACCTACTGGTCTCCCACTCCTAACGAATCTCTTATCCCAAGACAAGTGTCATACACTTCACCCAGATCTCAAGAGGCTACATCTCGCACTCTTGTACCTTTTGGTTCCAACAAGAACTACAATGCTCTAAATCAGTACAGCACATCTTGCTAAACAGCTGAAAGCCATCTACCAGAAAGACTTGCCTTCAGAAGTGGCATATGTTCTCCAGCTGGTTTATCCAGAACAAGCTTCCCCACTTTTTGCAGAAATGAAGTCTCACAATTAACTTAATTAAGGTGTACATTGTATCTATTACCATCCTCCATAACCATGCCACATGATGCCTCCATTTTTTCCCATCCAATGGTAAAGCATTTCCTAGTGGGGATACAAAACCTATACCCAGAGGTTCATCTTCCTACTGCTGTGTGGGACATCAGCCTAGTATAGAAGGCAATCAGCAAAACACCATTTGAGCCACTGGCAATGGGCTCTCTCTCCCTCCTGTTAATGAAGGTGGACTTTTTGATTGTATTTACATCCGCAAGACATGTAAGCAAACTTGCAACACTGGCTACCACTTCCTACACAATGTTTCATAAAGGAAAGGTCACTATGAGATTTCATCCCAAATTTATTTAAAAAAATCATCTTCATTTCAACTCAATCAGCCTATCCACTTACATGTTTTCCTTCCAAAACCCAAATCTGCATGATGCTGCACTCCACACACTTGATGTGAGACAGGCTCTGGCCTTTTACCTAGATAAACCAAAGACATTTAGGTTCACCAACAGACTAGTCATATCAACAGCTGAAAGATGCAAGGGTGGCCCTGTCTCAACTCAAACACTCTTAAAATGTATTTGGAATTATATCTCTACTTGCTACAAGCAAGTTGATATAATATAGGTACAGCATATTAGATCACATTCTAGAAGAGCAGTATCCACCACAACTGCCTTCCTGGACAATGTACCAATCATTGAACTGTGGAGAGAGGCCACATGGAGAAAGAAAGGTTGCCCACCTTTTGCAGTAACTGGAGTTCTTGAAGATGTGTGTCGCTGTGGGTGCTCCACTACCCACTCTCCTCCCCTCTCTACTTTGGAGTCACACTCTGTGCTTTTGGATGGAGAGGGAGCCGGGGGGGGAGGGGGGCAGGTTGAGCCGCATGCCAAAAGGATGTCAAAGTCTGACAAGCACTTCTGGAAAATTCTCCAATCTGTGATGTGGGCACTCCCAACACCTATTACAAAGCAACCACAGGGACACATCTTGAAGAACTCCAGTTACCACACAAGGTGGGTAACCTCTGGGTGAAGAATTAGTCCAAACTAACAGCAAGCTCTGTGACAACGTGAAATTTGCCTATAATGCCTTAGACCTTTACTTTCAGTGCTGCAGAAAAATCAGTAATACTGGAAAACTGAAAAGAACTATAAAATGAACATAAAAGGGAGATGCTGACAAGTGTTTATTTGCTAAATAATGGAAGGGACCATTACATAACCTATTTTCTGAACCAAGCAGAGAATATCCTAAAAATGCTTCAACAGCAGTTTGAAGAAAAAAGAGATCAAGTAGGTGGGTTGCATAAATAGAACTTCTTTCTTCTAATGCATTAGTACATTGATAGAGAACACAGTTTACCTGTGACAGCAACAATCAGAAAGATGAACATGAGCAAATGATCTCTTCTCCTTCGAGTGCTGCTCACATCATTCAGTTACAGGTGTCTATGTGCCGCAGCACACGGTAGCTCGGAAAGTCTTTAGCATTAGCCGGTCAGGTCAGGGCACACGGCCAACCCCCCCTCCACGCCGCAACTGTGGCTATATAGGTGACCGTGACCCTGACCCTCCCAGTTCCTTTTTCTTCAATCAGCATTGGTTTGGATCAGCTTTATTTTGCGAAACACAAGTGCCTGTTTTTCGCGTGAAACTCAAAATGCCAGGTTTCAAGCCATGCTCAGGACACTGTAAGGCTTTTCCAATGGACAACCCACACGAGAAATGCCTCGCCTGCTTGGGTGAGTCCCACCTCGTGGCGGAGTGCTCCACTTGCCGATCCTTCAAGCAAAGGACTTGGCTGGAAAGACAGTGCTGTCTCCTCTCAATTTCAGGGAATGGAGCCACTCCACCCGAAGGTGGCTGAGCCACCAGTGCTCCACCGGACCCTCGATTGGCCTGTACTCAGGATCCCTGCCGATCACTGGTACCAGGCTCGAAATCTAGGCCTGCTATGGTACCGCCTCGGCACTGACCTCGCTGGTCCTCCAGTAGCCTCCCAGCCACCCCGAGCAGGCACTGGCTCAGGCACCGACCCGCCAAGGGCATTCAAACCTGGCTCCAGTACATAAGAGGTAGAAGCGGACCATAGCGGCACTGCCCCCCTCGGCACCACTGGACACGGTACCGCCCCTGGCAGTACCACCGCTAAGCCCAGTACTGCCATCAAGCCCGGTACCGCTGGACCCAGCACCGTCGTCGATACCACCGCTTCCAGTGCCGTCACTTCCGGTACCATCGGACCTGGCACCTACAACACCTGCACCGATACCGATACCGTTGCAGGCCTTTTCACCCTTCTCCAACCCAGTATTGTCAAACCCGTCACCGGGCCCAAGTACTGCAGCTCCACCTCATCAATCCTCCAAAGAACTCTCAGTACTGGCCTGCTGGATGTCAGGGGAGAGGTCGTCTAGATTGTCCTCCGAAGACCCCTTTCTTCCCCCCCCCCCCCCAGGAGGAGCATCCAAGAAAGCGGCTTCGAAAGAGCTCCATATCATTGAGCTTGAGGAGAATACGCCCTCTGGGAGAGGTCTCTGCTCCCCCCATAGCGTCTATGCCGCCATCAAGGTCACCACACAACAAGTGGACCGTCGACTGGCTGAACTCGACAGCAGACGACGCCTCCTTCTATTATGCTCGATCGCCAGTGCCGGAGTCCTCAGTTTTCTCCAACAATGAGCCAGACCCTGATTCTACTCAATGTAGCAAATCAAGGGCTCAATCGTCCTCGTCACCCAATGAGCGCCTAATCGACATGTCCACTGACCATGAAGGAGATCCCCGCACCAAGTAGGACCTCCTCCGCCACATGGCAGCAAATCTGAAGCTGAAGCTGGAGGTGATCCAAGTGGAAGATGATTCCCTCTTCGAAGTGTGCCGCAGAGCCCCGCCACTTAAGGTTGCGATTCCCCTACACTCCGGGGTGTTTTGTATCATCCAAGAACACTGGCAAACACCTTCCTCAATTCTGCCAATATCCAAAGTGGCAGACAAGAAATACTCTGTCTCCCCAGAAGGATTCCCCTTCCTATTCCACCATCCGGCCCCAGGATCCCTGATGGTTGACGCGGTCAACCAAAGGGAGAGACAGGGCCAGCCGAGCTCCACGCCCAAGAACAGAGAGGCAATGAAGCTTGACCTATAGGGCAGGAAAGTTTACTCCTCTGCCGCCCTACAGCTGCGCATCTCAAATCACTCAGCACTGATGACGTGCTACATCTTCAACTTGTGGGAGGCTCTACGAAATCTCTGCTCAGCCATCTCCGAAGAGTACCTGAGAGACTTCGAGGCAATGCTGAACGAAGGAGAGAGAGCATCCAGGAATGCGCACGCGGCAACCTGGGACACAGTGGATACAGTGGCATGCATAATGGCATTGGCATTCATGTGCCGCTTGGCCTGGCTCCAAAACTCTGGCTTTTCCACACAGATGCAGCAGATTATCCAGCATCTTCCTTGCAAGGGTCCCGACCTCTTTGTATCTTCCATAGACGTGAAGCTGCATGGCATGAAAGACTCAAGGGCTACACTTCGGTCCCTCGGAATTTACACTCCTCAACCCATTAAGTACTCCTCAAGGTCGCATCAGCAGCTACAGCAACTGATACAGCAGCTGCAACTGCAAACACAGTTCCTGAGATCCCTCCAGTTTCCTCAGCACCATCTTGGGGACCTGGACAAAGATAAGGGCCGATCAGGTAAAGGGGGTAAGCTGAGTGCCTCAAAGTCTGGACAGCGCAGACAGGGATTGGACCACTCTTCGGGCTGCAAGCAGTGTTTTTGATGGTCCCCGAGAGGGCAACGTTCCAGAACCCCTGTTCTCCCCCCCACCGCCTCCACCACTTCACCCCATGGCGGACCTGTGTCATGTCAGACCAGTGGGTCCTTGACACAGTGGCAAGAGGATACCGCATCCAGTTCCATTCAGTCCCTCGGGACAGGAAACTGCCCCCTCCCACAAGACCAGAAAACCCAGATCTGCTGGGCAGGCTCGAGGTCAGATGCCAGAAGCTACTCTCCGCTGGAGCCATAGAAAAGGTTCCCAAAAGAGAGCACGGCAAAGGGTTCTATTCCCGCTACTTCCTAGCCCCTGAGCCCAATGGGGACGTACAACCCATTTTAGACCTCAGAGCGCTCAACAAGCACATAAAGAAAATAAAATTCCACACGGTTTCCGTGCCCCAGATTATCCCCTCCCTGTCCCCAGGAGCTTGGTTCGCAGCCCTTGACCTAAAGGATGCTTACTTCCACATAACCATTCGACCCTATCACAGACGTTTTCTCAGGTTCATGGTAGCACGACAACACTACCAGTTCACTGCCCTCCCCTTCAGGTTATCGCTAGCTCCCAGGGTGTTCACAAAGTGTGTCACACTGGTCGCAGCTTTCCTACACAGGAGGGGTATAAGAATCTATTCCTACCTAGATGATTGGCTCATAGTAGGCAAGTCAAGTCGACAGGTACAAAACCATGTCGACCTGGTAATGAACCTATGCAAGTTTCTGGGCTTCTGCATAAACTCAGAAGTCCAAACTTTGCCCCACTCAGGACATAGAATTCATTGGAGCACGTTTAAACGCCTGACAGGGTACCACGTCCTTGCCCCTGTCAAGATTTCAGTCCATCTGCACCATCATCACAGAGCTCCAGGCTCCTGGGCTGACCACAGCACGCTGGTGCATGCAGCTCTTGGGACACATGGCAGTGGCCACATCAGTAATCCGAACAGCCCGCCTGCAGATGAGACCGTTCCAGCTCTGGTTCGCCACAAGCTTCCAATCAGGAAGGGACCGCCTGGACAAGGTACTCTCAGTCCCTCAATATGCCCTGGAGTCCCTCTAAATCTGGAAGGAGCTCGACTTCGTGATGGGGGGAATTCGATTCAGGGAGTCCAAGTCCTCAGTGACCCTGATAACGGATGCATCCGACTCGGGCTGGGGAGCCCACCTGTCAAGGGGCCTCTCCATGCAAGGTGTTTGGAATCCCAAGGACAGACTCCTCCACATAAACAGGAAGGAGCTCTGGGCTATCAGACTGGCCTGCATGACCTTCCTAGACCAGATCCGAAGCAGGGTGCTCCAGATCCTCTCAGACAATACAGTGGCTGTGTTCTACATGACCTGTCAAGGGGGAGTCCACTCCTCGACTCTATGCAAGGAAGCAACCAAGCTTTGGCAATTAGCGATAGACCATCACTTCATGCCAACTGCCTTCCACTTACCCGGGGTAGACAACAGCATAGCGGACTCACTCAGCAGGAAACCCCTGGCAAATCATGAGTGGCCCTCCATAATGAGGTTTTCTCCCTGCTGACAAACAGATGGGAAATCCCTCAGATCGACCTCTATGCCATGGGGCAGAACCACAAATGTCCCTGGTTCTGCTCCCTTCGGGGTCAGGAGCAGGGTTCTCTCAGCGATGCCTTCCTCCTCAATTGGTTGGGGGCCCTAATGTATGCCTTTCCTCCAATCTCCTTGATCCATCAGGTGCTACTGAAGGTCCTCGTGGATGAGGCAAACATAATTCTGATAGCCCCGGACTGGCCCAGACAACACTGGTTCCCCCTCCTACGAGACATGTCTGTGAGGATCCCGCTTTGCCTCCCACGGTGGGCAGACCTCCTGACACAGGACTCGGGCTGCCTTCAGCACCCAAACCCGGGCCTCCCGCACCTGACAGCCTGGATGCTCTCTGGCTCAGTGAGCAAGAGAGGTGCTGTTCAGATAGGGTTAAGAAAGTCCTGGTTGGTAGCAGAAAACCCTCCACCAGGTCTACCTACATGGGAAAATGGAACCACTTTTCCACTTGGTGCTGTGACAAACACATAGACCCTACCTTCGCACCAGTTCAGGCAACTTTGGACTACCTTCTTGATTTAAGCGAGAAAGGCCTATCCCTGTCCTCGTTGAAAGTCTACCTGCTGGCAATCTCAGCCTTTCACTAAAGAATAGATGGGACTCCACTCTTCTCACACCCCATCTGTCATAGATTCCTGAAAGTGGTGGAAAAACTTTTTCCCCACACCCGTAAACCCACTCCTAAGTGGGATTTGAATGTTGTGCTGCAGGCTCTGACAGAGCCGCCGTATGAGCCCTTGGACTCAGCCACTCTGCTCATACTGTCCTGGAAGGTGGCTTTCCTGTTAGCAATTACCTCGGCCAGAAGGGTCTCAGAGTTGCGAGCCCTATTCTCTGAGCCTCCATATACGGTTTTCTTCTCAGACAAGGTGGTCCTGTGTCACCACCCCTCGTTCTTGCCCAAGGTTGCCACCCCCTTCCACATGAATCAAGAAATATGCCTGCTGGTCTTCTATCCTGACCCTCAGGTGACAGAAAACCAGAGATGGTGGCACACCCTGGATGTGAGGAGAGTGCTCCTAAGCTATATCGAGCACACACGATCTTTCTGCTAGACTCCCAATTGTTTGTGGCAGTCACTGAATGCATGAGAGGTTCTCCAGTATCTTCTCAGTGCATCTCCAAATGGATTGTGAACTGCATTAAAGACTGCTACGGAAGGTCAAACACGCCTCTCCCAGAGACTGAGAGCCCACTCTACCAGAGTTCAGGCATCTTCCATGGCCTTCCTCACTAAGGTCCTGATCCAAGAGATCTGCAGGACCACTATGTGGTCGTCGATACATACCTTCACAACACACTACACCATTGCCCAACAGGCTAGAGATGATGCCACCGTGGGCAGAGCTGTACTCAGTATGGGTAGACTGTAACTCCTCCCACCATCCTTGGGCATGGCTAGCAGTCACCTGTAACTGAATGATGTGAGCAGCGCTCGAAGGAGAACAGTTGGTTACTTACCAGTAACCGTCCTCCTTTGCGATGGGCTGCTCACATACATCGAGGTCCCTCCCACCGTCCCCGCTAACAGAGTTGTTAAAGTTGGCAAAGGAATATGGGACTGGGATGCTCAGGGTCACAGTCACCGCGTGGAGGGGGGGTTGGCCGTGCGCCCTGACCTGACAGGCTAATGCTAAAGACTTTCCAAGCTACTGTGCGCTGTGGCACGTAGACACCTGTAACCGAATGTATGTGAGCAGCCCATCTCGAAGAAGGACGGTTACTGGTAAGTAACCCACCGTTTTTAAAAGAGGAAATATTTGGAGTGCCCCACAGAATATTCAAGTTGCCATCATGAATCCAGAAACTGCATATTCAGTAAAATACAATCTTCAAAATAATAAACCCAAACTATTGCTATTCCTCTCTTGTTTCCAAACAGCATGAAGAATTTGATTAAATTTCCCTAACAAGAAAAGACTAAATAAACACTGTAAGTTAAACAAAACTGTGATGTTAATCTAGTTGCAGCTGCTTCCAACTGAGCTGAGTCATTATTGGCCCCTCAAAACATTACCATTGTTAAACAAATTGGTCTTATGGATCTGCAATACTTCACTAACATGTAAAATTAGGATTTACTAATGTCAGTTATTTTACAGATGTTTTGAAATTACCTTTGGAGTAAGAAAACCACCACAAATCCTAAAGTTAAAGATGGCCAGACAGTTCCCCCCCGACCCCTCCCAAGGTATGCTATTGGGGAATAAGACCTTTTTCTTCTTTTACCTTCCACTTATTCCTGTTTGTCTGAACTTTCAGATTTATCTGAATTCCAAATCTTATTTCCTCATCACTAAATCTTATCACAATAACTTTCCAGTTCAGCATTGGTAGCATGCTCAGCTTAAAAATATTTAGTCCTCAAGTCAATGTGGATGTTTGTGACTACTTCATATCATATTTTGTTTAACAGTTGATGCAGAAATTTAACGACTCAACTGACACACTCCTTGGGCCAGATCTCTAGCCAATCTTCAATCTTGTTTGTGTTAAAACCCCACTGCAAATGTAGGGAAAGGTACATTGAGGCAGCAGCTGAGCATTTCCTCAGGGGTGTCCTGGGTTATCCTAGCAAGCCTGTCTTTGGCTCCTCTGGAGTAGGTGGGGATGGTGCCAGCTGGCAGGCATGGTTTCTTGTGGAATCATTATCCACTGGTGAAAATCAAAGCTGTCCTGAAACTAATCTAAATGGTGCATGGGGCCAATTCAGCTTTAGAGCCCCTAGCTCAGGAAAGCAAAATAAATTCATCTGCGTCATGCATTTCTGATCTGGTGCACCTGGAATCTGAACTCTTGTTTAATGCAATGACTAGATAGATTCCTTTGCAGACAAGGAAATAATAGTAATAAACCCCTTCTTTTTAATGTCCCTTTTTAAAAGTTATTTTTTTCTAAGTAATAATGAAATGTTTTAATACTGGCTACCTTTGCTCACTCTTAACAATTTCACCTACACCAGTAGCTTGTGTTACGTTACATGCTGTAATAGAGTTAACATAAGAGCTCACTATTCAGTTCATATACCAGTTTCAAAACTTGATTTATGAAATTTCCAACAGCTGAATAAAACTAACATTTTGGTTTTGGAGTTCTGATGCACATGAGAACTAAAATCTCGAAATGAGGAATATTTCAGAAATGTCTACACTTGTCTGAATTAACATAATTAAGACCATTTTGATGCATCCCTTTTCACAAGTTCATTGTGAACCAATATCATACATTTTATCTTTTGTTTTTGTAATGACAGTGATGCTCTTAAACATAACATCTGTACAGAAACTAATATCCTTGAAACAAGCAAAATAAGAAATGAGTTTTAGCTGAGATTAAACCAGCAATGCTGGTTCCAAGCACAGAGCATGGATATTCTGGAAAGTTAAGGGGGTTACATTTTTGTTCTGTGCTAGACAAGTATAGTTCCTTCTGGCCAGTAGATGGCGATAGTACAATTGAACATTAGAATGTCACTTGTATTTAAATAGCTTGCTCATGCAGTCCTTGGATTGTCTCTATTCAGAATGGAAAAGACAAGTCTAAATGAAGGAAACATTCATCCAGTTTTCTGAAACTGTGCTTGAGAAACCTTTTTATGTCAGCCCTAAACTATTTTTGGTCTGCTTCAGAGGTGCCTCCACAGGGTAGTTAATACCGTTCAAAGGATGTCTACAGGAACAACGATTACAAAAAACTAGCAGAAAAATGGGTTATATTGGCTAGACATGGAATGAAAAGAATAAATATGAATTCTGTAAGTATCAGGCTGTGACTGAATCGATGCATCTCTGTAGCACTTAACTTAACCTGTGCTTTGCTTGCATGCAGGTATTCATCTGTAGATCACATATGTGTATTCATTATAGTTTTAAGAAATCCTGCTATTTATAGAGGCTTTTATACTTAGCATAAGTTCATTAGTTTGCATAACTTTTATCTTGATTGCTGAAATGCAAGGTACATTAAGGCCTGTATAAAAAATTATACAGCTTGTATGAAGAGCTAAAGGGCGTAGGCATAAATATGAAACTTAAGATAATATTAGATTAGTAATGAGACAGGTGGGTCTGTTTATCAGTGTTCAGTGATGCATGGATCCAAGAGGCTAGATTTTGATCATGACTCCCAGGTCAGTAGACAAAAAGGCAACTTGTGATTTTCCAGTTTTGACCTTTAACAACTGGTAAAACACCACAAAACCCACAAAGATATCCATAAATAATAATGAAACATTCTAAAGGGCAGATGTGCATCAATTGTACATCAGTCATATGCACAAACTCCTTAACCAATGACATAGATGGAGCCCTACAATTTCTGGGGTGATCTCCCCATATTTGGGTGAGAGAGGTGGATCTAACTTGCTTTATATTAAGAAAGGTATAAAAGGTCAAACCCTGTTACTTGGGGTGGGTTTCTAGTTTCTACCTTTACGGTTTATGCTTCTAGCTTTTAGGTTTTTTCTCTCAGGTTATAGCTCTGAGCTTCTTCAGCTCTCACCTAGTCTTTTCTCTAGAAGAACCCAGACCAACTTTATTTTACTTCTCTTATTAGCTAGTCATTTTGAGTTACTTTCATAAATCTAGAGGTACCAACTAAAGTCACCAAACACTTTCCTGAGCACCTTTCCTATTGAATTGAGGTCTTGGAAGTCTCTCTATGCCAGGGTCTGCACCCGGTGGCTCTGGAGCCTCATGCAGCTCTTTAAGCTGTTGCAGCCCCTAGCACTGGGTGGGCGGCCAGCTGGGGATGGAGGCTGCACTGCCCTCCGTCTGTGCCACTCTGCTCTCAACGCAGAGCAGCATCCCTGGCTCCCCTGCCTGCCCCTTACCAGCTGCTCCTCACCAGGGGCAGAGAGCAGTCATGCAGAGTGGTGCTTTTGACAGTGAGGCTCACAGGGCCCTGCTCAATGTTGTTCGGCCATCTCATCCCTGGCCCTGGATTGGGCCCCTTCAGGCTCGGGAGGGTGGGGGCAAAGTGGCCGTACAACATTGCTGCCAAAAGCAGCAGCTCTGTGTGGCCACTCTCTGCCCCCTGGGGAGGGGCACCTGGATGCTCACCACCACATGGGCAGCTGAGGGAGGGTGGGTTGCTTCTGGTCCCAGCCACCCATCTTTCCCCACAGTGCCAGGGGCCACAGCACAGCCACGTGGCTGCCTCTGGCCCATGTGGTGAGAGGGTGGGGGGCGGTGCCGACAGCTACAGCCAGGCTAGGGGAGTTTTCAAATTTCCTGCCTCTGCACTACAGGGGCAGACGGGTGGCTGAGACCAGAAGTCACCCACCCTCTGTGCTGCTGCCCATGTGGAGCAGCGCTCCTAGCTGCCCCTCCCTAGGGGGTTGAGAGCAACCAGCGCAGGGCCGCTGCTTTCAGTGGCAAGGACCTGGAGCAGGACATTCAGCATCATTTGGGCTGCTTTGCCCCCAGACCCCCCCACAGCAAAGAACAGAGGTCGCCTCACCCTGAGGCCCTGAAGCTGGCCTGTTCAGTGCTGGGGGGTCTGGGAGTGAAGCAGCCTGAACTCTGCTGAGCTGGCCACTCCAGGGTCAGGAGCAACCTGGTCAGGGAAGGAGCCTGGAAAAGGGCAGCGAGGGATCAGGGTCTGTGAGTTGGCATGGAGGTCAGGGAGCCAGTAGGCAGCAGGGAAGGGTCCCAGGGAGGATAGGGGAGCTGGCAGGAAAGGCAATGGGGATCAGGGGGCAGGCAAGTCAGGGAAGGGGAGTCAGGGAGCTGGCGGGCAGGGAAAGTGCCTGGACGTAGGGGAGTCTGGGAGCCAGTGGGGAAGGGTCTCGATGAGAGGCCTTAACACTGTGTTTTGGAAGATATAGGACAGTAGGCTGCCTTTGGACCAGGGAGGAAGAGGAGCTGCAGCTGGGCAGGGAGAGAGGAGGGGATTCAGCTATGGGGGCAGGGGGGTGCAACAGTAGGGCTGGGGGAGGAGGAGGCAGAGCAACACATCTATATGCTGTGCTCAGAGTACTTGTTTATGGGGGGGACAGGGGGGAAATGGCTCTTTTTGTCTTTTGGTTTGCTGATCCCTGCTCTACTAGACCAAGCTGGAAAAGCAGAGTGTTGAGTATCAGTTATAGGGTTTTAAATATCAAAATTAGTTAAGAATAAGATTTCTTGTATGTGTGAAGTCAATTGTAATTTGGTTACTCAATTAACCCTTTCTTAATTTTGTACTTACCGTTTGTTTTTAGCAAAAAAAAGATTTTATAAAGTTAACTTTTGTGTGACTTTCTCTACCAAGCATCCCTGGGGGCCTCTTGATTTAGATATCTGGTCAAATGCATACAAGAACCTTAACTCCCTAAACAAACTCATTGGTTGATTGACAGTCTTAAATTAATTTCAAACTAAAGGATTCAGGTACATCTACTATAATATTAGATTCACTCTCGGCCTCCATGAAGGCACAGACTGTTACGAGTCTGCCTGATGAAGACCTTATGTTGACTAGAGGAAAGGTTTAGATCAATGTTTGCTAATACCTTTGCCTCAACTTTTTAATAAGTCAAATTAAATGGTTGATTCAGACTACAAGTCTATCCTGCAACTGCACTAGGAAAAGTAGCTTACTGGTTTTTTAGATCTATTTTACCCCAAATGAAGCTTGACCTCTTTTTCTAGTTTAAACAAAGCCCAGGAGGCCAAGAAGTGAAGATACTACTGACGCTCCTTGGGAAACCATCTCAGGTTGGCTCACATGAATTCCAAATATTGGAATTCCATGTTCTTGTCCAACCAAATATTCCACAATTAAATTCCATGTTCATGGTCCATGCTCGTGTCCAACCAAATGTTGGAATTCTATGTTGCAACATTCATGTGAATTCCAAATTCCACCATCCTCCGGCCAACCTCTGGCAGCATCTGATAGAGATCCTTCTATAAAGTATCTTACAAAAGAGCACTGTGCCAAGAAGGCTCCAAAAAAGCAGGCTCCAATTTCACCTTTACAGGAACTGGTTAAAAAACTCTAGTCCCCAACTACAGAGATCCCATTGCTACCAACTGTACTGGGGAACATTTGATTCTGATGAAGTAGGTCCATCCAGTACCATGGGCCCCAACATCTGCCTTCAGAACTGTCTCAATCCACTCAACAAGAGTCTCCCATTTCACAGCCCCAGCCTTTGTTGAATCGATATTTGCAAGTGGGAATGAATGATGTACCAGTTAGTCTAGCTCCAATGATACCACCAGAGCTGGAGAATCATCCTTTATCATTCCTGGACATGTCTGTGTCATCAACACATTTTCTCTTTTCCTGAGGGCTTATTGTCAATTTCAGAAATGGCTAAGAATAGTTAATGCTCTTCAGAGCTTGTTGGAAAAGGCTCAGAACCATCAGCATTAACTGCTAGACATTTTGCATGTGTCACAGTGAGTCCTTGGCACTTCTATATGTGGTTCCTCAGAACTACTATCTGTGCAACCTCCGCATGTGCTTAACTGCTGAAGGACAGATTTCAGACTTTACTGGATCTGATTGCTTCAGTGACATCCAAGCGCTCACTCTCAGCCAGAACTTCTCTCTCCCTCCTCAGTCACATGGCAGCATGCACATATGTCACAGAGTTCTTCACTTGCCTGCACTTTTAATGTATACTACTATGACTGCAGGCATCTACTCTCCTGTGCACCAACCCATGGACCCCATTCCCACCGTGTCACTACAGGCCATTTCCTCCCTTAAATGGTGGATAAATCTCCAAGTTTGCTCCAGAATGTACTTCCATCCTCTCCAATCATGATCATCATAACAGATGTGTCGCCTGATAGTTGGGGTGCACACATGAGAGATCACATGACACAAGGCACTTGGAATGCTCAGGAAGCCAAGATGTACATCACTTCCTGGCAGAACTCAGAGCATGCCATGCATTTTTTTTCTCATCCATCCATTCTTGTCATATTCATATATGTAAGACAACACCATTAGATGTACATAAACAAGCAAGGATGCACAAGGTCCCCATCTCTCCATGAGGCAGTTGCACACCTCTGGAAGTGGTGCATTGTATATCATATCCTATTATCAGTGGCCTATTGCCCAGGAACTCAATGTGATTGCCAATGGTCTCAGCAGGAATTTTTGGCTTACCATAAATGGGAGTTACCCAACGCAGTAATTGTGGATATTTTTGGTTGCTGGGGAATGCTGGTCAGGGATCACCACTTCTTACACCAATACTAAGTACATCCAGTAGTGTTCCGGGGAGGAGTCAGCGCCCATTCGCAAAGCGATACCTTGGTCATCGACTGGTCAGACTGAATCAGTTATGCTTTCCTTTGGGTACCACTCCTCCCAGTGTCCTTCACAAACTCTGCCAAAGAGACCAAAGGTCATCCTGATTGCCCCAATTCTGGCCTTGTCATTTCTGGTTTCCTCTTCTTTTCCTCAAGTTGAAGCATCCTCCATTTTAAAAAGGCATGGTTCAGAGTGTGACACTGTCTGGATTTAGGAGACCATTTATGACAGTATTTCATATAAATAGTTCCATAACTGCAATAATCCATAGGAGCTGTGCCATGTTTGATACCAGTAGAAAGGCTGTAATTTGCTAAAACAACAAGGAGTTGTGTGGCACTTGAAGACTAACAGATTTATTTTTTGCATGAGCTTTCGTGGGAGAAGATCCCACTTCCTCAGATGCTTTAAGTTCACCCATCTTCGAAGCATCTGAGGAAGTGGGATCTTCTCCCACAAAAGCTCATGCAAAAAATAAATCTGTTAGTCTTCAAGTGCCACACAACTCCTTGTTGTTTTTTCACTGGACTAGACTAATATGGCTATCCATTTTAAAATTGTAATTTGCTAGACATTATTATACTATGTGTAGATCTCATATCTGTAGTAGAAATTAGGAGTATGTTCATTATATCTGTATTTCAATAGATGTACAAGTGCCATAGCATTCCTTGTTTGTTTGGTTTTTTGCAGGAACTCCCAAAAGTGGATGCCTACAGTCATTGTTTCCTTAATGGACTGTTAACGGAACCACAGGCCCAATGAGACTAGGAAGAAACCAGCTCAGTGAGTCACCTAAACTGACCATGTGACTCAACTCCATTTTGATTTGTAAAAAATTCCACACAGCATGTGGAAAGCCAGAGGTGATAAAAGGAGCTCCCCCAAATTTGATAATTTCCTTAGTCTTCAGCTAACACCTACATCTGGATCTATTCGTCTGCAACCGAACAAAGGACTGAGACCCACCCAGGTGCTGGGTGTCTGCCAGAGGAACTGAACAAACCTGCAAACTTCAAATTCTTCCGGAGACTTGCTTTACACGGACTCTAAATCATTTGTATGTATCTATGATTCACTTTGATCCTTTAACATATCTCATTTTGTTTCTTTTTTTTTTATATTAAATCTTTAATTTTAATTACTAAAAGATTTCCTGGCAGCGTGATATAATGGGTAAGATCCAAACCTATATAGTTCTGTGTAATGGGACAGGTCCTTTGGGGTCAGGAGAACCTATCTCTTTAAGAGACCCATTGGCTAGTTGGGAACCAGGAGCTAATGTGCAATGAAGGGGGCTGCGTATGCTTTCTTATGCATCTTGATACCTGGTGCAGGGAATCAGAAACATGGTTTGTTACTGACTGAGGGTCTGACTTAACTGCCTCCCTTCAGGGTTTAGAGAGTTTGGTTTTCATTTTTGCGCAGCTTACCCTAATTTTTGCATATTCTGGGGGTTATCCCAGGAGGCTTGGGTCCCACACACAACACACATCACTGTCACTGCTATCCGGGGCAGGAGGGAGGGCAAGTAGGGTGACCATCCTGGGGCCCACAGTTCCTTGAGCCCTGGTCTGCAAGGGGCCTACACCACTACCCCCCACAGTCACTCTACCCCCACTTTGCTGCCTTCAGCTGCAAGCCGAAGACAATGGGCAGGATGAGAGTATGCAGCCCAGTCTCTGGGCTGGCTCGTCCCAGCCTCTCTGTAGAGCAGCCAGTTCAGGAGCAGGGTGAGAGAGCTGAGCCCAGACTCTTGGCCAGCCCGTCCCACCCCTGTGGATGGAACAGCTGTCCCTGTCCCCCCACCCAGACAGTCCTGATTACTGTTATGGCATTCTGTCAACACTCTAAAAAATGTCCATGTGATTATTTCATTTGATGCAGAGAAAGCCTTTAACTGTGAAGTGGCAATACCTGTTTCTTAATCTGGATAAATTTGGGTTAGGGAAATCTTCTATTTCATGACTAAAACTCTTATTTGCCAATCCCAACTCTCATATTCTAACAGAATATTCCTCTACCCATGCTTTTATCGGTTTTGGGTAGGGTTACCAGATACCAAACCATGGAAAGGAGGACATTAGAGGCCACATAGAGAAAATGTAGTATTAATGTAATATTCTTCTGTTCTTAGGGGGCCCTGGAATGCTTCCTCCTCAAAATAGGGTGTTTCAGGGCATTCCAGCATACTTTAACCCCTGTAAGTAAGAAGCCAGACAAAATCATGTATTTTTAAATGCCTGCCGGACAGAGGACGTGAAGGTACAAAGGAGGACATGCCCTCCTTTTGCCTGACATCCAGTAACCCTAGTTTTGGGGAACTAGACTGTAATATTGTCTCTCCCTCCTTTTGTTCAGTTGAGCAATAGAAGCAGTTGCATTACTAATTAAGGAGCACAAAGATATAAGGACATTTAAATGGCAACAGACAAACTTCAAATATCCTGTTTCCTAGAGACATTAAAAACACCGGGAAGGTTAAACTAGCTCCATTAATGAAGCAGTTAAAAATTACTTAAATAGATGGTAGTCTCTCTCCCTTTAGGAGAAAAGAAACATAATCAAAATGAATGATCTCAGGGTGCTTTTTATTTTGAATTCCCTTTGTATCCATACTCCTCCCTTTTTATTTTACAAAATAGACATATTCAGATCCTTCTATGTAACAAACCCAGAATTTAAAGATTACAGCTTCCTGTAAAAACAAGTAGTTTTAGACTTCCCAACTTTAAACTTTACCATCAGGTCATAATTCTTAGCCAAATAATACAGTGGGTCATTCTCTTATCCTGGAGAGCCCCAATGCACTGTACTTGGATTACAACCCATTCCCTAAAATTCTCTAAAAGAAAAATTATCAGCAATGGTGGCAATTAGAAATACTTGACGCACTATGTTTGCTGCATTTAGAAAAATCACCCCCTCTACATATCAAAAGCTCTACCTGAGGAAATTGAAATGCTATATAGCAGGCAACTTCACATTTTGGAGAGATTGGATTAGGCAAGGGATCTTGATGCTCAATCAGTGTATTGAAAATTATACTTTCCTTCCTTTTACAATATTAAAAGAAAGGTTAAATCTGGAGACTAAGAAGGCATGGCAACATATCCAATTTAAATGTGCCATATCTTATCAGTTTGGCTCCGATACTTGTGCTACTACTAATCCACCTGAACTGCTTTCATTTCTCCAAATATTATATGGATTGATAAAACCTACGACAACACCATACGCACACTGGGCCAGCACACTTGAAAATTCCTTAAAAACAAAACAAAACAAAAAAAAGCATGAGGAGGAATTAAACAAATTATTCTCTGCCAACCAATGAAAACAAATTTTAGTCAGTGCTCCAAACTGTTCTGGGACCTCCCTTTTATGATGATCTACTGGTTTAATCTTATGGACACTCCCTTTAACTGTTCAAAACAAGCATCATTAAATGAGACTAACATTAGTGCTGTGATTCAGCAGGTGCTAATTTCACCCATATGCACTGGAAAAGCTCCCATACCTGTGTTTTGAGCAAACTTAACTGCAGCATTAGTTTTTCCCAATCAGATAAAATTGTGTTATGAGTTAAACATGTAATCAACCTAATAGATGCAACTTATAAATTAATTAAATCTGAAAACCTTTGGCTACGCGGAGCACTAATAATTGCTAAAAGACTAAAACTACAAAAATTCATAATGCAAAAAACAATCAGCAATCGGGGACTGAGGCGTTGACATCATAAGCTTGGCCACCATGAAAAGAATTGTGTACTGTAAGAGAAATATCCAAGAAAATACTCAGAGATGGGGTGCTTTACAGGAAATATCTGAATGATCCTATTAAATGTATGCCCTGTGCCTTATTTCCCCTTTCTATCTTTCCACTTTCTTCCCTATCTCTAGCCCCATCTTCTGAATCTTGCTTCTATTTTTTCTAATTTTAACGATTTTACTTTAACTAGCTGGATTTTTATTTGTTTGCAAACTGTGTAATACAAAATAATTGATTAATATTTTAACCGTTCATATAATTAAATGTATAAAGCAGAGCTAAGGTTAAGTAGCCTATAATTAATATATTAGGAAAAGTTTGTGGCATGAGAAGTTTATATGTAGTTCCACCCCACCCCCACCCCCCTTTTACATTGGGAAGAAAAAAGAACAGGTTGGAGAAACTCCATCAGATGTGGTCTGTGTTTTCTTGGTCTTACACAGAGGGGCAGGACTTGATGACTTCAAGGTCCCTTCCAGCCCTACAGTTCTATTTCTATAATGAAATAACACATACTGTCCTACAGTCATTGTCTATATTGTTTTCAGAACAAACTGTTTTCTGGGAGCTAATGAATTTTTCAGGTATTCAAAGGGTAAAACGTGAATGCTTGTTTACAGTAAATGGACATATGAAAGATAAAGACACTGTATAGAGTAGAACTCAGTGTGCTTTGTGGCCTTCTCTATTAACGGATGTCCTCATTTCAATATTAACACTATTTAGGGGAGCTTGGGACCTTCATTACTGGACAGACTTTTGGGGAAGAGATACTACTTCCTGGGGCCTGGTCCACTGCCATCCTTGGGGGCAGGTTTGATGAGTGGGGCAACCACCCTGGGCTCCCGCTGATGGGCCTTGTGCCACTGCCCCCCACCACCACCAATGCACTGCCTTCAGCAGCAAGACGCAGGGGCATGGCAGGAGTGTGGAGCCTGGTCTCTGGGCTGTCCTGCCCTGTCGCTAGGGCAAAGCAGCCAGCCCAGGGCAGGTGGGAGCATGGAGTCTGGTCTACGGGCTGGCCCACCTCATCCCCAGCACAGGGGGGCTGATGGCCCTGGCCTGGTTTACACTGTTGTTGACGTTTTCCATGATATACCATGGCATCTACACAGTGCTACGTCAATGGGAGACACCCTCTTGTTGATGCAGCCATATTCCTTTTGCTGAGGTAGACTCATGGCACTGACCAACAAGCCCCTCTCCCTTCAACTGAATGGGTATACATTACCTGCTCAGTTGATCCTGGTGCATCAATCACTGCAGAGCCTGCAGCGTAGACAAGCCCTGAGATAAGTGCTGAATGTGCTGTGTGCTACCCTGCATTACTACTGATTGACTAACTAGTGTGGAAGGAGCAGACTGAGCAGGCAGTGGTGATATAACTGAGTTTCCCCAAAGTTCATGGCCAAAGAAAAAACGGATACTTTTGTTAGAGCAAACAGAATGAGGATGAGAGGACAGACATCCCCCTTATGTGGAATTAAAGCTTGTCTGCACAGAGAGTAATTCCAGATTAACTAGTCCTGGTAGTTTTCCTGTGTGGATTCTTTTCTTCTGGAATAAATTGCTCTATTTGAATTAGATTAATCTATTTCTTAAACTATTTCAGGAATAAGTGTGTCCACATCGTGTCCAACTGCCTAGGCTTAATTTCTCTGTGTAGTCAAACCCACAGGGTTACATCCAGTAGTAATCTGAAATTAAGAATCACCGATCTTGTATTGATACCCTGCAAGTCATGACAGTTAAGCATATCCCAATTAAATGGACTGTAAAGTATTTAGAGAGCAGAGTGAGGTAATATCTTTTATTGGGCCAAGTTCTCTGGGTGAAATAGATATGCTTTTTAGTTTACAAAGACCTCTTCAGGTCTGGAAAAGGTACTCAGAATGTCACATATAAATATAAAGTGGAAAGGATTGTTTAGTGTAGAACTCTACATATATTGTAAGAGACTATTGAAAATGAAGTAGCCAGTTTAACACTTCTGCAGTCACAAACCAAAAATGGGTGTTGGTGGATTACAGGTTGTTGTAATAACCATAAATTCAGCGTCCTTAGTCCATGACTTTTAGTGTCTAGAAAAGTTACCAATTTAAGCTTCCAGGCTCATCTTTTGAATATGTTATGCAGGTTTCCTTAGAGAAATCAGGACACATATGGAATGATTTGTGGTAAGTGTTTGGCCATGGGCAATCTGATATTTTTGTCTTATTTTTTTCTCTGTTAGTTAACTTCAGAGAATGATGATTGTTTAGTTTCACCCACATAGTTGTTATTGAGGCATTCAGTGCACTGAATAAGTATACCACATTGTAACAGGCATAGGGGTACCAAGCTATGACACACTCCCAGTTCCTGAAGCAACTGTACTTCTTGAAGTAACACACTTTTGTGAGATGGGTTCCTGAAGAAGAAGGACACTAGAATCGGAAAAGGGAGGAAATTAATTTGGATAATATCTCTTCTTTACTGTGGTACACACCTACTTGTCTGACATAACAAGCAAGGAGTCCTGTGGCACTTAAAGACTAACACAGGGGTCGGCATCCTCTGCCGGCCCCTGTGCCAGTCCCTCTCACTGCACCCTCAGCAGGTGCCTGGGGTGGAGCTAGGGACTCCGGGTTGACAGGAGGGAGGCTAGGGTTCCTGGGGGCTAGGAGGTCCTGGGGTCTGGGGGGACATGGCTGAGCTGGCCTGCTTCCCTCCACTGTGGGGACTGACCTTGGGCCCCGCACTGCTCTGGCCCTTGAGCTGCACCGCGCCAGTTCCTGAGCTGCTCCACCCCACCCCCTGCACTGAGCTGTGCTGCACCACCCTGGCTCTTGTGGCTCCAAGGCCATGCTTGGGGGCGGGGCCAGCGGGGAAGCCTAGCATCACTGTGTGCTTGTCAGGATCAGCCTGCATGCCAAATATGGCACACATGCTGGAGGTTTCCAACCCCTGAACTAACAGCTTGTTTTGCTGAACGAGACTAACAAGGCTGCCCCTTTGGAACTTGTCTGACATAGAATCATAGGAACTAGAAGGTACCATAAGAGGTCATCACGTCCAGCACCCTGCATGCATGGCAAGAGTCAGTGTGACCCAGACCTCCTGGGATAACCTTCTGAATGTGCCAAAATCAAGGCAAGCTGCAAAATCAGGGGCTAAACCACTGACAGGTGGTACTTAAACCAGTCTCCCAGTCAGTAACAAAACATGCTTCTGACTAACCACTCTGGTCATCACCAAGCATAATAAAGTAGAAACAGCCCCCTTTCTGCACATCAGATCCTAAGTGTGGTGTTTTGGACTACCTAGGGTCATTGGAGTTGTCATAGTGATAAATGGGAGAGTCGTTTAGGTGCTAGGAAAAGCCTGATTGCCAACCAAAATGTTTGAAGGCCAGGATGCTGCCATTTGCCATCAGACCCAAGGTGGAAGAAAACTTGGAGTGGTTAGTCAAAGAGGGAGTCTTGGTGCTAGTTACTCACAGCCAGTGGGTGACACCCATTGTCCCAATAGTGAAGAAGGATGGCTCCATTCGGATTTGTGGAGATTTCAAGGTCACTGTCAACCCAGTGTTATGTGCAGAACAATAGCCTCTTCCCCACATTGAGGACATCTTTGCAGGTTTGGCTGGAGGACAAAAATTTAGCAAGATTGATTTGAGTCAAGCGTACTTACAGATGCATGTTGAAGAAGAATCTCAAGAATTGTTGACAATCGTAACACATAAGGGGTTGTACAGATACTGTCGTTTACCTTTCGGCATTATTTCAGCCCCAGCTTTGTTCCAAAGGGCAATGGATCAGATTTTGAGTGGTTTATCAGGAGTACAGTGCTATCTGGATGACATCCTGGTCATGGGCAAAAATGAGGAGGAGCACCTTATGAACTTGGAAGCTACTCTGCAAAGACTGGAAGAGTATGGTCTACGTGTTCACAGAGACAAATGTAAGTTTTTCCAGCCCTCAGCTGAATATTTAGGACATATAATTGATGCTGATGGTCTCCATAAGTCTCCAGCCAAGGTTAAGGCTATTGTGGATGCTCTGCTACCTCAGAACGTAAGCCAACTTCGCTCTTTTTTAGGCTTATTAAACTATTATGGCAAGTTTATTCCACAATTAGCGACACTCCTGAAACCCCTACCTGAGCTTCTGGGGCCGAAAAAGGCCTGGAACTGGACTGAAGCCTGTGATGTTGCATTTAATGAAGCTAAACGCTCACTGGTAAACTAGAAGGTTCTGACACATTTTGACCCATCCTTGCCCCTACAGTTGGCTTGTGATGCCTCCCCTTATGGAGTTGGGGCTGTATTGTCACATATTATGCCTTCTGGTGAAGAGAGGCCTATTGCTTTTGCTTCACGCTCCTTGACCAAGGCAGAAACTAACTATGCCCAAATTGAACACGAAGCACTGGGCATTGTTTCTGGCATTCGGAAATTTCACCAGTACCTGTGGGGAAAGAAGTTCACACTTCTCACTGACCATCGACCCTTGACATCAATTTTGGGGCCACACACAGGCATCCCACATTTGGCTGCTAGTCGGATGCAACGATGGGCATTGATACTTTCTGGATACACACATGAAATCAAGTATAGGCAATCCTCTTTGCATTGCAATGCTGATGGCCTTTCAAGGCTACCCTTGCCGGCACACCATCAGGATCAGGGCCAGGAAGGAATCTTTTACTTTGAACAGGTGGAAAACACACCCGTCACGGCTTCTCAAGTGAAGAAAGCAACGCCGGTTGACCCAGTACTCTCACGAGTTATGGATTTTGTGATGCATGGAATGTTCTTTAAGACTAACAGATTTATTTTTTGCATGAGCTTTCGTGGGAGAAGATCCCACTTCCTCAGAT
>ML681993.1:9826525-10133567 GCA_007922195.1 Podocnemis expansa | reverse complement strand
ACTTCCTCAGATGCTTCGAAGAATCTGAGGAAGTGGGATCTTCTCCCACGAAAGCTCATGCAAAAAATAAATCTGTTAGTCTTAAAGTGCCACACAACTGCTTGTTGTTTTTTTACTGGACTAGACTAACACGGCTATCCCTTTGGAAACTGTAATGTTCTTACCTGACTCTCAGGTCTCTCCTGATCTCCGCCCCATGTGTCTAGGAGGACAGAGTTATTGACCCAAGCCAGGTGTTTGTTGTGGGGTATGTGTGTCATTATCCCACCTTCATTATGACCACATTTGTTGGAACAGCTCCATTCAAGTCACTGCGGCATAGTGCGCATGAAAGAAATTGCATGGAGCTATTTCTGGTGGCTGGGCTTAGACAGGGCCATTGAAGAAACGGCTAGAGCTTTTACCTCATGCCAGAGTGTCCGGAACTCACCTCAGTTGGCACCTCTTCACCCATGGGATTGGCCCGAAAGGCCATGGCAACGTATCCATGTTGATTTTACTGGCCCATTTGAAGGATGTATGTTCTTAATTGCTGTGGATGGCCGTTCAAAATGGCCAGAAGTCTCTGTAATGCAGTCCACTACTATGGAAACCACTATTCAGACCCTGCGTGGCTTTTTTAGTCATTATGGTCTTCCAGAACAGCTGGTGAGTGACAATGGACCACAATTCGTTTCTCAGGATTCTGAAACTTTTATGAAGGCCAATGGAATACATCACATCAGGTCAGCACCGTATCATCCTTCCACCAATGGACTTGCTGAAATGTTTGTACAGACTATGAAGCAAGCTCTAAAGTCTGCAAAGGGACGTTTACCTCTTCATAAGCGTCTGGACAACTTCTTTTTGTCCTACAGAAACACTCCAAAGGCTACAACTAAGGCATCTCCAGCTTTTCTTATGATGGGACGGCAGTTGCGTTCTTGCTTTGATTTGTTGAAACCACGAGACACACAGCAAGTGGTTCAACGCCAACAGCAGGACCAGGTCAGCAGACATTCACCAAGCACAAAGGGCCGCACCTTCAGTATTGGACAGCCAGTTCTTGATCAAAACTATGCTTCAGGAGCTAAATGGGTCCCAGCAACAGTCATTGCCCAGACAGGACCTGTTTCCTACTCTGTCCAGACAGTGAGTGGCCTAGTTTGGCGACGGCATGTAGATCAGCTGCTTCTCCGTCATATCCACCCAGAAGATGCATCTCCAGCAGACATATCTGACTTCACCCTTACTGATGATACAACATCAGAGCATGAAACTACTATTTCTGTCTCTCCTGCTCCAGCCACCCCTTCAACGCCTTCAGCCTTCTTGGACCAACCGGACACAACATCCTCTCTGGTTCCGGCTACTTCCCCAGTACCTGTGATCCCACCACCACCAATACCACCTTGTGGGGTGGGCACACCAGAAGTTTGCCGTAATCCACCTCGCAACAGAAGGCCTCCTAATCGGCTGGGTCTTTAGCTAGTGGTGACCCCCTCTTCATGGGGCAGAATAATTCCCCGGGGGTTCGCCGGAGATGGGGCAGTCTACCCTCATCTCCTAGTTTAGTTCTTATTCTTTCGGGGGGGGGCTTTATTCTGGGGGGGTGTTCATTAGAGGGGGAGAAATATGTGGTGTTTTGGACTACCTAGGGTCATTGGGGTTGTCATAGTGATAAATGGGAGAGTCATTTAGGTGCCAGGAAAACCTGTCTGTCTCCTCTCTCTCTCTCAGTTCTCTTTCAATAAAGACTTCTTATGCAGCTCTGAATATGCTGTCCTCTTTATTGGATTATAATTTCCCTTAAAACTCTACACTAAGGTCCCCTCTCGCCCCTGGGTCTCTTTAAGAAATAGGTTCTCCTGATCCCAAAAGGCCAGCCACATCACCCAGAACAATATAGGCTTGGATCTTACCCAAAATACCACGCTGCCAGCCAATCCTTTAGTAACTACAACTAAAGGTTTAATATAAAAAGAAAACAAGCTACATATGAGAGATGTTAAAGAGTCAAAGTGAATCACATACATACAAATGATTTAAAGTCCATAGAAAACAAATTCTTGAAGATCCTCTAGTTTGCAGATTAGTCCCACTCCTCTGGTATGCACCCAGCAGCAGCAGCAGCTGGGTGGGTCTCAGTCCTTTGTTCAGTCCCAAGAGAATAGTTCCAGAGGCAGGAGTTGGTTGCAGACAGACTAGAGGCTAAAGACAAAATGGAGAATGGGTGATGGCCTTTAATCTCCGAGCACTTGCCAGATCAAAATGGAGGTGGGACACATGGTCAGTCTAAGTAACTGGTCAAACTGGTTTCTTCTTGGGCCCACTGTAGCTGGGAGTCCCCTCCTGATAGACCATTAACTGGACAATAGTTTGTAGATGCCCAGTCTGGAATTGCCTCAGCTAAAACAACTTGGAACACACATAAGACAAATAAGATTCCTAGATTCTATTACAAATATGATACCTACATATAAATCATATAATCATTCCTAGCATATTACAACCTTTCTATTAATACCAAACATGGCATATCACATGGATTATTGCAAATATGAAATATGAATATGAAAAATAATCATTCACAGTCCCTGAGACCCAGACAGCGTCACAGCAAGTACCCTCTTAAACCATCCCTGACAGGTGCTTGTCTAACCTGCCCTGAAAAACTTCCAGTGTTGGAGATTCTACAACCTGCCTAGGCAATTTATTCCAGTTGTTAATCACCCTGACAGTTAGGAATTTTTTCCTAATGTTCAATCTAAACCTCCCTTGCTGTAATTTAAGCCCATTGCTTCTTGCCCTATCACCAGCAGCTAAGGAGAACAACTTTTCTCCCTTCTCATGACAGCTTCTTAGATACTTGAAAACTGTTATCATATTGCATCTGTCTCCTCTTTTCCAGACTAAACAAATCCACATCTTTCAGTCTTCCCTCATAAGTCCAGTATTCCAGATATGTAATCATTTGTGTTGCTCTCCTCTGGACTTTCTCCAATTTCTCCATATCTTTCCTGAAATGAGATGCCCAGAACTGGACACAGTACTCCAGCTGAGGCCTAATCAAGGCTCAGTAGAACAGAAGAATTACTTCTCTTGTCTTACTTACACTACTCTGTTAATACATCCCAGAAATTTTTTTTCTCCTTCGAGCGCTGCTCACATCATTCAGTTACAGGTGTCTGTGTCTGCCACAGTGCACGGTAGCTCGGAAAGTTTTTAGCGTTAGCCTGTAAGGTCAGGGCGCACAATCAATGCACCCTCCATGCCGCGACCACGGCTATATAGGTGACTGTGACCCTGACCCTCCAAGGTCCTTTTTCCGCCATCAGTGTTGGTTTTGGATCAGCATTATCTTGTGAAACATAAGGGCCTGTCCTTTCACGCGAAACTTGAAATGCCAGGTTTCAAGCTGTGCTTGGGATGCTGCGAAGGATGACCTGCATGAGAGATGCCTCACTTGCCCCACCTTACAGCGGACTGCCCCATTTGCCGATCCTTCAAGCGGAGGACTCGGCTGGAAAGGGAGCATCGCCTCCGCCTAGTTTCGGGGACCGGAGCCGCTCTGCCCAAAAGCAGCTGAGCCACCAGCGCTCCGCCAGATCCTTGATCAGCACGGGCTCAAGATTCCTGTCGATCTCCGGTACCGGGCTCAAAATCTTTGCCCTCTATGGTACCTCCTCGGCACTGACCTCGCTGGTCTCCCGGTAGCCTCCCAGCTGCCCCGAGTAGAGCCCCAGCTCAGGCACCGGCTCACCAAGGGCATTCAAACCCAGCTCCAGTGCAGAACGAGAAGAAATCGGCCACAGCGGCACTGCCTCCCTTGGCACCACTGGACATGGTACCGCCATCAAACCCGGTACCTCTGGACTTGGCACCGTCACCGATACTGCCGCTTCCGGTGCCGCCACCTCCAGTATCATCAGACTCGGCACCGGCAACACCCACACCGATACTGGTACCATCGCGGGCCTCTTCACCCTTCTCCAACCCGGCACCATCAAACCCGGTACCCGGGTCCAAGTTCTGCAGCTCCACCTCATCGTTCCTCCGAGGAACTTTCGGTACCGGACTGCTGGTTGTTGAGGGGGAGGTCTGCTGCTGTTGAGGCCTCCACACAACGAATGGACCCTCGACTGGCTGAA
Source organism: Podocnemis expansa (assembly GCA_007922195.1). Taxonomy (NCBI): domain Eukaryota; kingdom Metazoa; phylum Chordata; order Testudines; family Podocnemididae; genus Podocnemis; species Podocnemis expansa. Next base: position 10,129,437 of record ML681993.1, on the reverse strand, counting down.
TGCAATGGCAGACGATACCTGTTTCCGCTATGCCCGCTCGCTGGCACCAGAGTCCTCGGATTTCTCCGATGACGAGCCAGACCCTGGCTCTACCCAACAAAGCAGATCAAGGACCCCGTCATCCTCGTCGCCTGACGAGCGCCTAATCAATATGTCTGCTGATTGCGAAGGAGATCCCCACGTCGAGCAGGACCTCCTTCGCCTCATGGCAGCGAACCTGAAGCTGAAGCTAGGAGTGATCCAAGGGGAAGATGATTGTCTCTTCGACACATGCTGTAGAGCCTCACTGGCTAAGGTCACAATTCCCTTGCATGCAGGGGTGTTCCGCATCATCCAGGAACGCTGGCAAACGCCTTCCTCGATCCCACCAGTGTCCAAAGTAGCGGATAAGAAATACACTGTCTCCTTGGAAGGATTCCCCTTCCTGGTTCATCACCCGACCCCAGGATCCCTGGTGGTCGATGCAGTTAACCAAAGGGAGAGGCAACGTCAATCAAGCACCATGCCCAAGAACAGAGAGGCGAGGAGGCTTGACCTGTTGGGCAGGAAAGTTTACTCCTCTGCTGCCCTCCAGCTGTGCATCTCAAATCACTCAGCCCTGATGACACGCTACATCTTCAACTTGTGGGAAGCTCTATGAAATCTCTGCTCAGCAGTCTCCGAGGATTGCCTGAGAGACTTTGAGGCAATGCTGGATGAAGGAGAGAGAGCGTCCAGGGATGTGCTCGCGGCAACCTCTGGATACAGCGGCACGTATAATGGCATTGGCAATGGTGATGCATCGCTTGGCCTGGCTCCAGAACTCCAGCCTCTCCACACAGAGGCAATAGATTATCCAGGATCTCCCCTTTGAGGGCCCTGACCTCTTTGCACCTTCCACAGATGCGAAGCTGCATGGTATGAAGGACTCGAGGGCTACACTGAGGTCTCTCGGGATCTACACTCCTCAACCCGTTAGGCGCTCCTCGAGGTCACACCAGCTACAACAGCAGTTATAGCAACTGAAACAACAGCTGCAACTGCAGACCCAGTTCCTGAGATCCCTCTAGTTTCCTCAGCACCACCTTGGGGATCTGGACAAGGACAAAGGCCGATCAGGTAAAGGGAGTAAGCTGGGTGCCTCCCAGTCGGGACGGTGCAGACAGGGGTTGGACCGTTCATCAGGCCGCAAACAGCATTTTTGATGGTCCCCCAGAGGGCAGCACTCCACAACCCCTGTTCTCCCGCCATCGCCTCCGCCACTTCGTTCCACGATGGACCCGTGTCACATCAGACCAGTAGGTCCTCGACACAGTGGCCAGAGGATACTGCATCCAGTTCCTCTCAACCCCCCGGAACAGAAAACTGCCCCCTCCCATAATCCCAGAGAACCCAGATCTGCTAAGCACGCTCGAGGTCGAATGCCAGAAATTACTCTCCCTCGGAGCCATCAAAAAGGTTCCCAAGAGAGACCATGGCAAAGGGTTCTATTCCTCCTACTTCCTAGTCCCCAAACCCAAAAGTGGCCTTCACCCCATTCTAGACCTCAGAGCACTCAACAAAAACATAAAAGAAAATAAAACTCTGCATGGTCTCCCTACCACAGATTATTTCCTCCCTGTCCCCAGGAGTGTGGTTTGCAGCCCTTGACCTAAAGGATGGTTACTTCCATATAGCCATTCGACCCCACCACAGGTGGTTTCTCAGGTTTGTAGTGACACGATGCCATTACCAGTTCACCGTCCTCCCCTTTGGGTTATCGCTAGCCCCCAGGGTGTTCACACAGTATGTCGCACTGATCGCAGCCTTTCTACGCAGGAAGGGTGTAAGAATCTACCCCTACCTAGACAACTGGCTCATAGTGGGCAAGTCAAGTTGACAGATACAAGACCACGTTGACATGGTAATGAACCTGTGCGAGTTCCTGGGCTTCCGTATAAACCCAGAGAAGCCCAAGCTTTGCCCTGCTCAGGACGTAGAGTTCATTGGGGCACGTTTAAACGCCCAACAAGGCACCACGTCCTTGCCCCTGTCAAGATTTCGGTCCATCTACGCCATTGTCACGGAGCTCCAGGCACCCAGGCTGACCACAGCACGCAGATGCATGCAGCTCCTGGGGCATATGGCAGCGGCCACATCAGTAATCCGAACAGCCCACCTGCGGATGAGACTGTACCAGCTCTGGTTCGCCACAAGCTTCCGACCAGAAAGGGCCTGTTTGGACAAGGTAATCTCGGTACCCCAATATGCCCTGGAGTCCCTCCAAATATGGAGGGACCCCGATTTCACGATGGGGGGAATTCCGTTCAGGATGTCCAAGCCCTCAGTGACCCTGATAACGGATGCCTCTGACTCGGGATGGGGTGCCCACCTGTCGGGGGGCCTCTCCATGCAAGGTGTTTGGAACCCCAAAGACAGTCTCCTCCACATAAATGGGAAGGAGCTCAGGGCCATCAGACTGCCCTGCATGACCTTCCTAGACCAGATCCAAGGCAGGGTGGTCGAAATCCTCTCAGGCAACACAATGGCTGTGTTCTACATGCACCATCAAGGGGGACTCTGCTCCTCGGTGCTATGCGAGGAAGCGACCAAGCTTTGGCAACTAGCGATAGACCATCACTTCACGCCAACTGCCACCTACCTACCAGGGGTGGTCAACGGCATAGCAGATTCATTCAGCAGAAAACCCCTGGCAAATCACAAGTGGTCCCTCCACAACGAGGTCTTCTCCCTGCTGACAATCAGATGGGGAACCCCTCAGATTGACCTCTTTGCCACGGTGCAGAATCGCAAATGCCCCTGGTTTTGCTCCCTCTGAGCTCGGGAGAAAGGTTCTTTCAGTGATGCATTCCTCCTCAACTGGTCGGGGGCCCTAATGTATGCCTTCCCGCCAATTCCCTTGATTCACCGGATGCTCCTGAAGGTCCTCGCGAACGAGGCACTCATCATCCTGATAGCCCCGGACTGGTTGGTAGCAGGAAACCCTCCACCAGGTCTATGTACATTGCAAAATGGAATCACTTCTCCCCTTGGTGCCGTGATAAAGACTTAGACCATACCTCCGCACCAATTCAGGCAACTTTGGATTACCTTCTTGATCTAAGAGAGAAAGGCCTATCCCTGTCCTCATTAAAAGTCTACTTGGTGGCAATCTCGGCCTTTCACCAAAGAGTAGATGCGGCTCCACTCTTTTCACACCCCATCTGCCATAGATTCCTGAAAGGAGTGGGAAAACCTTTTCCTCACATCCGTAACCCCACCCCGCAGTGGGATTTGAACGTTGTGCTGCGGGCTCTGACAGAACTGCCTTATGAGCCCTTGGGACTCAGCCACCCTGCTCGTACTGTCCTGGAAGGTGGCTTTCCTGGTAGCTGTTACCTCAGCCAGAAGAGTCTGAGAGTTACGAGCCCTATCCTCTGAACCCCCATATACGGTTTTCTTCTCAGACAAGGTGGTCTTGTGTCACCACCCCTCGTTCTTGCCCAAGGTCGCCACCCCCTTCCACATGAATCAAGAGATCTGCCTGCCAGTCTTCTATTCCGACCCTCAGGTGACAGAAAACCAGAAACGGTGGCACACCCTGGATGTGAGGAGAGTGCTCCTAATCTATATTGAGCACACACGATCTTTCTGCAAGACCTCCCAACTGTCCTTGGTGGTCACTGAATGCATGAGAGGTTCTCCAGTATCCTCCCAATGCATCTCCAAATGGATTGTGAACTGTATTAAAGACTGCTACGGAAGGTCAAACACGCCTCTCCCAGAGACTGTGAAAGCCCACTCTACCAGAGCTCAGGCGTTTTCCACGGCCTTCCTTGCTAAGGTCCCGATCCAAGAGATCTGCAGGGCCGCTACATGGTCGTCGATATATACCTTCACGATGCACTACGCCATTGCCCAACAGGCAAGAGATGATGCCGCTGAGGGCAGAGCTGTACTCAGTGTGGGTAGACTGTAACTCCTCCCACCATCCTTGGGTACGGCTAGCAGTCACCTGTAACTGAATTATGTGAGCAGCGCTCGAAGGAGAACGGTTGGTTACTCACCAGTAACCATGCTTCGGGCTGCTCACATACATTCAGGTCCCTCCCACCGTCCCTGCTAACAGGGTTGGGAAAGGTATATGGGACTGGGAGGGTCAGGGTCACAGTCACCTATATAGCCGTGGTTGTGGCATGGAGGGGGCGTTGGCCGTGCGCCCTGACCTGACAGGCTAACACTAAAGACTTTCCGAGGTACCATGCACTGCAGCACGCAGGCACCTGTAACTGAATGTATGTGAGCAGCCCATCTCGAAGAAGGACGGTTACTGGTGAGTAACCAACCGTTTTCAAGAGTGATACACTGTTGACTCATATTTAGTTTGTAGTCCACTATGACACCCAGATCCCTTTCCACAGTATTCCCTCCTAGACAGTCATTGTCCATTCTTTATATGTGCAATGGATTATTCTTTCCTAAGTGGGGTACTTTGCACTTCTCTTCTTTGAATTTCATTGTTTACCTCAGACCATTTCACCAGTTTATCCCAATAATTTTGAATTGTGATCCCCTCCTCCAAAGCACTTGCAACCCCTCCCAACTTGGTATCATTGGCAAACTTTATAAGTGCACTCTCTATGCCAACATCTAAATTGCTGATGAAAATATTGAATAGAACCAGACCCAGAACTCATCCCTGCAGTACCACACTCATTACACCCTTCTAGTATGACTGTGCACCATTGATAAGCACTCTCTAGGAGTGGTTATCCAAACAACTTTCCCCTCATCTTAAAGTAGCTCTATCCAGGCTGTACTTTCCTATTTTGTTAATGAGAAGGTTATGTGAGACCATATCAGAAGTCTTACTGAAGTCTAGATACACCACATTTACTATTTCCTCTCTATCAACAAGGCTTGTTATCTCATCATAGAAAGCTATCAGGTTGGTTTGACATGATTTGTTCTTGGCAAATCCATGCTGACTATTACTTAGCACCTTATTCTCTTCTAGATGTTTGCTAATAGATTCCTTAATTATTTTTCTCCATTAGTTTTTCTGCTACAGAGGTTAAGCTGACTGGTCTATAATCCCCTGGGTTGTCCTCATTTCTTTTTACAGATGGGCGCACTATATTTGCTCTTTTCCAGTCCTCTGGGACCTCGCCAATCTTCCTTGATTTTTCAAAGGTAATAGCCAATGGCTCAGATATCTCCTGAGTCTGCTCCTTGAGTATTCTAGGGTGTGTATCATCAGGCCCTGCTGACTTGAAGACGTGATGCTTTGCTGCATGCCAACATCTCCCACAGTTCTTGAAGTTTGGGGTGCTCTCATGATGAGAGTCTCATCCCCCCGCAGCTCATGGAGATAATTTGAATTTTGGAGCTGCAGTCTGATCCATCCCCCTCTGCTCTCACTTGCTTCTGTTTTCTCTGTTGCCGTGGCGATATGTGGTGAATGGGTTTTACAGCTCCCTTCTTAATATCTGCTTGAGAGGCTTTTATGTTCAAAATTTGAGGAGTGATGAGCCATGATCTCCCTCCTGGCCCAAGGACCAAGTTTTTAGAGACGTATTAGAACCCCCTTGGGACTAGTTGCAGTCTCGCTCTTCAGGCTCTTCTGCACTTTGTGGATATAGCAAAGCAGCCTAAAAAGCACAGTGCTCTAACTACTGTACCACTGCCTTCCTCGGCTTGTTAGAGGGTGAACTGTGCCCAGCCTGACTCCAGCTTCTGTTCTTAACTCTAAGACCCCGAGTCTGTAGGTGAGACATATATCACTGGAGCTGACATGGGAAAAATGGGATTCTCCAGGCAGAATAGCAGAGGGTCCAACGTAATTTACATAAGTGATCTAGAAGAAAATAATATCATCATCCTTAGTAAATTTGCAGATTGCACACAACTTGTGGAAGTGGTAAATAACTAAAGGATGTGTCACTGTAATCTAATGGTGAGATTAATCAACCATCGGAACAATTTAGCAAAGGTTATTGTGGATTTTCCATCACTGAACATTTTAAAATCGAAGTCGGATTTTTCCCTAAAATACATATTCTAGGAATTATTTTGGGTAAGTTAAAGGGCTGGTGCTAGACAAAAGGTCAGACCTCCAGCCTTGGAAGCTATGAAATCCACCTCAGGGCAGAGGCCATCTAAATGGATTGTGTTCTCTATATTAAGAACTACTATTTGCAGGCAGCTATGCAGGTAGGAGGTAGCCTTAACAGTCCTCAAGACTCAGATAGGAGGCCCCTTTTGGGAGAGAAGAGCTCATAGACTCAGTCTCTTTTTAAGCAAAGATTGTTAAGACTTGTTAGAGCTATACAATGAGAGATCTGCTGAAGATATTTAATGAGGGAGGAAAAAAATAAGTTACTGATCAGCAAGTGGAAAATGTGATATATGTGTGTATATTACCCCCTACACCCAACCTCTTCTGTTCTTTGCGGCCTTTGCCTAATCCACACAGGCATTAAGGGAAGGACAGAGTGGTGCCACATGCATACCCCTTGATAAATTTGGTGTTTATCTATTCCCACACTGAAGTGTGTGACCTTCTTCTAGCGTTTAAAGCTTTTAAGGCATTCTTGTATTCACTGAATGTGGAGGGTACTTTCTCCCTCCCAACTGTGCAGTGTTCTGCCTTAGCAGCAGTATTCTCCCCAGGACTTGAACGTTGGGGGGGGGGTGTTGGGGGTGCTTGTTTAATTGGTATAATGCTGTTACTAGCTGACAACTGGGGGGTGTTGGGAAATTCGGAAGTGTGTAAGGAAGGGAAATCCCTTAGCAGCCCACAGTTCCAATTCCCAGGGCCTGGCTTGGGCTGGGCCTGAGGGTTAAACTCTGGCTCACTCACCCTTACATACCAACTCCGTGATTGCTGTAGCTCAGGCTTGTTCAACATGTGGCCTGGGGGCCAGAATCCGGCCCACCAAGGGCTTTTATTTGGCCTCCTAAGTGCTGCCGCAAGAGCCTGGGTCCTATTTGGCGTTCGGGGCTATCTGGAATACTCTGTATTGCTACATCAAGTGTGTGGGCAGACATTAACAATTCGTGCAAGCAAAAGCAATGCCAAACATCACACTGATTATTACTTTACTAAAGTTCAGGGGCGTCACTGGCGCCTGGCACACAGGGCCCGTGCCCCAAATGCTGGCACCAGTGCCCCGAGTCCTGGTGGGGCCCTGCCTCTCCCAGTCTCTGGCCAGAGTGGGCCGGAGATCTGGGACCCAACTGCCTACAGCCGTGGCTGCCGCTCCAGGCCCTGTCTCCGGCCAGGGATCCGGGATCCAGCTGCCCACAGCTGTGGTGGCTGCTCTCAGTGATGACCCCGCGCCCATGGCTGCCACTCCCTGGCTGGGGGTGGGGGCGGGGCCTGTGCCTGGGGTCATTCCCTGGCACAGTGACACCCCTGCTAAAGTTTATTAATGAAGACCAATTTGTATGTCTTATCTATCAAAAATTTTCTCAACTCCAGAAAGACTTGCACTGTGGCCCATCTCCTAAAAAGGTTGGACACCCCTGCTGTAGCTAGTCTAAGTCAACACCTGGAAAAGGCAGTGTTTCCTAACCAGCAGCGATTTCCCTAACATCCCTCCTGAATTTTCCAACACCCCCCCAGTTGTCAGCTAGTAGCAGTGTTATACTAATTTAGTGAGCTCCCCCTGCAATTTCAAGTCCTGGGGAGAATCCTGCTCCCCGTTTAACCCCTTTCCTGCTGCCAGCACTGTTCTCCCCAGGCGTGGAAATGAGGCGGAGATTGAGGGGCGAGCACGGCTGCTAGCTGGGGAAATCCCTGCTCCAGGCCGGGGGAAGCCTGCCGGGGCGGCAGCGGCAAGTGACCGCTGGAGGGGGCTCTCGGCCGCTCCTGCCGCCGGCGGCGGCGGCTCCGCTCCGGGCGGGGGCCGGGTTAGGGGCGGCGCGGCGCGGCCCCTCCAGTTCCCGCGCCCGCGCTCCGCAGCCGCAGCCGCCCTCTCTCCGCGGCCATGGCGCCCCTGCTCCGGCCGGCGCCCCGCCGCGCTGCCTGCCCGCCCGGCCTTTAATGGCTCGGAGCTGGGCGGCCCGGCCCGACTCCTCCCGCGCCAGCCAGAGGGAGCCGCGCAGGGTGAGCGAGCCGCCCCGGGAACAATGGGCTGGGGGCGGGGAGCCGCACGTTGGTGCCTTTTGTTCGCCGCGCCTTGCGGGAAGTTGCCGGGAGGGCTGCCCGCCGCCCCCTTCCCTTCGCCCCAGCCCGCTCCGGCCGCTGGGGTGTCTGTGGAAGGCCCTGGGGCCGCCCCCTCCCCAAATCCCGGGCCAGGAGCCTTCCCCGCCTTTCCTGAAAGCCGCACCACCCTGCCCCTGTCCTCCCCAGGCTTGAAATTGGGGGTGCTCGCTGCAACAGCGACTAGCCGACAAGTGGGGGCTGGGAAATGCAGGCGGCCTGAGGGAAAGCCCTGGTTCCTGCTGGCCTAGGATGGGGAACGTGCGTGTGTGTGTGTGTGTGTGTGTGTGAGAAAACAGGCTTGAGGCTCGCCTGTGCGCTGTGTTACCCCTCCACTGCCCGGCTCCTCAGCACACACATCGCAGAAGTGCGGGGTGGTGGCTCACCTACCCCGCACTTGCCACAAAAAAAGGTGGTGACCAGTGTTCCCTCTAATTACTCGTAGACTGTGTGCGCAAACAATTTCTTTGTGTGCGCAAAAACATTTCTTTCTGAGCACCAATATTAGCCCGATTGAATTTTTTTGTGCACACTTTAGTTTGTCGTGTGCGCAGGTTTCATGACCTGTGTGCGCTTGCACACGTGCACAGCTTAGAGGGAACAGTGGCTGGTGACCAATGTTCTCTCCAATTATCCATAGGCTGTGAGTGCAAAACGTGTTCGTGGGCACCAGCATTAGCACTATTGAATTTTTGGGGGCACGCTTTTTTGTTGGGTTGTGTGCACGGGTTTCATGACCTGTGTGTGTGCACACATGCGCACAGCTTAGAGGGAAGGGTGGTGGTGACTCCTTTCTCCTTAGTTCTGGGATCTGCGGGATTGTTTGATGGGCAGAACTTCTGCCGGTTTGAAAATTAGAGAGGAAGCTTATTGTGCTGCACCGTTTCGCTGCGACGTTAATATATTGCATTCACTGGCGAGGAAGATGGAAGTAGAAAGGAGTTGGTTTCCATAGGAGCCGTGTTTAGTTGCTTATGATACTAATTCGTATGGGAGGATCCTCCCATTGTAAGGGGGTGGGGGGAGGGAAGAGGGTTTTATCTCTACCATTGTCTTTTTTTTTTTTTTTTTTTTTAAGCCAAAACGAACTCCTGGGAGCTCTGTAGTACATGGCAGTTTTATTGCTCAAGTAAAATAAATGAATTGTTTAGTGTTTTTCAATCATGGTCTCTTTACAGACTTGCCTTCAAGTAGATTAGTCCCTGGAGCATGAAAAGATAACTGTTTAGGAAACAGTATCACTCAGCTGTTATATTATTATTTTTATCTCCTAGATATGCAGCGTTTTTCTCCTTGTATTGCTTCCACTGTATTTTTACAGGAAGCAGTTGATATTGGAGTTAATCCAACAAAAATAAAATTCTTAGAATACATTTAAAAATACTTAAAAAAAAATAAAAGTCCTCCTAAAATGTGTTTTATTAAATTTGCTGTCTATGCTAATAAAGCTTCAAATATAGGTATCCAGCCAAGTGTGGGGATACTTTGTTTCAGAATTGCTCAGATATACCAAGAATGTACAAGATCTGCTTGGCTGTGGGCCATAAGCCAGGATCTTGAAGTCCTCACCTGATGATGGATCCTGAAATGGACTGTTTGATGCTGACCAGGATAGAACATTGCATGCTGGGGCTCGTAGTTTGTGTGGACTAAACCTCAGTTTCAGGATGTGGGTATCTGAGGACCATGCTGTTGGTAACCTCGCTTTAATTTTGTCCCTTGATCAAATAACCATCTGTTGTTCTTCCGAGGAAAATATAATTCATCTGTATTCTGTTACTGTCTTATCTAATATTTTCACCTTGTATTTGTGAATTAAATTTTCAATTAATCTTTACTGCAAGTTGCCAAGTTCAAGAGGGGTAGCCTAATTCAGTGATTCCCAGCCTGTGGTCTGTGGACCACTGGTGGTCTGTGAGGGCACCACAGGTGGTGGGGAGGAACTGGCTGGGGAAAAGTAGCGGTGGAGCGAGGGTGTGCAGTGCTGTGGGGGACAAGAGGAGGTGGGGAGAGGAAGGAGTTGTGGGGGTCGTGCGGCTTAAGAGCCTCATGTCCCCCAAGTGCAGAGCCACAGTGGACAGAAGACGCTGGAAGCCAGGGAGCGCAGAGCTGCTCTTAACCTGGTGTGGAGGGAAGGAGAAGCAGCTAGCTGGTGTGGTAAGGCCTGGAGGCTGGGAAGTGCAGGTCTGCAGGGGACAGGCACAGTAATGGGCTCAGGGCTGGGGAGTTCAGGGCTGCAGGGGGACAGGGGTGCAGTAAAGGGTTCAGGGCTGGGGAGTTCACGGTCACGGTGGAAGGGTGGTAAGGGGCTCCGGGCTGGGGAGTATGGGGCCGTGGGGGGACAGGGGTGCGGTAAAATGCGTGGGGCTGGGGAATGCATGATGGTGGTCTGCAAAAGCTTTTGACGGTGATATAGTGGTCTGCATAAAGAAAAAGGCTGGGAACCAGTAGTCTAGTTCAGCAAAACAAGCAAGGAGTCCTGGGCATTTAAAAACTAACAGATATTTATTGCGCTTCCCTCAATGTATTTTCCTCCCATTCTGTAAGTTCCCCCATCTTCAAAGCACCTGACAAAGTGGGATTTTGTACCATGAAAGTTCATGTGATAAATAAATTGGTTTGTTTTTAAGTGCCACAGGATTCCTTGCTTATCTTTACTGCAGGATCAGATAGGAGAAAACCTTTTTTTTTTTTTTTTTTTTTTTTTTAAGATTCTTTTTATAAGTAGCAAAAGGTTGAGAGGAAATTATTAAAAGACATGTTAAAAAGTGTCTGATTAATGAAGGGCTTGACAAACCCTGGGCACAACGTTACCATGGTGTCCAGGTATTGTACCCTGGCACCTACCTGGGCCATGGTACTGCAGTGTTTGAAAGTCCCCTGGCACCTTTAAAAAAAAAAAAAAAAAGCCGCCTAGCACCTTTAGCAACTCTGGGTGTGTCCCTCCCCCCCACTGGTGGCAGGCAGCTTCTTAGCACTGCACTGCTGCAAAAACTTGTGGCGGGGAGCTTTTCTGCACCACCACGGACTGTGGTGGCAGCAGTTTTTGCTGTATACCAATTAGAGATGACAGTGAACAAGATTTTTTTTTTTCCTTTTATTGGCTGGTAAGTTTATAAAGATATAAATACTCACTTTTATTAAACCTAAAGTTTTAGTTTAAAAGTATAAGTATTCTCCCCACCCCAATGTTAGGTCAATTCATTTCACTTCAAACAAGGAAAATCATGCTTTTGTTTTGGAAATCAAGACAGTTACCAATTCTGTGGGTTTTTTTGAGCTTGATGCTCCCGAAAGATGCATTTTAAGGTCAGATATAAGTTTTGATAATATGGTAGATTTAGTTCATTGAAAGGTCAAGAGGTCAGGGTTTGTAGGTGTCTGGCAGTTTCTGATGCAAAGTTTGTGAATGGACAACTGAATTAAGGTTGTGCTGAATATGAAGTTCTAGAAGGGAAGGAACTATTGACAGACTAATTATTTTTTAAAGGTCATCAGGCTCAGTCAGCTTTAAATTTGTGCAAAATATTATTAAGTTTGGCCTGTGCAAGTCTGGATGAATTAATTAGGTCAGCCTTCATCTCATGGGGGTGGGGGGGGGGAAGTGGGTGGAAGGAACCACAGCATAAGGGAATTTTGGTCTTTGCTGTAATAAAATCAAGCTGATTAAAGGTTATGAAAATAAAAACATGCTATGCTTGTTTAAGGTATTTAGGAAATAAGAGTTGAAAACTAAACATGGTCTGAAAAGTGAAATGAAAAATTGTTCTAGATTGAAAAAGGGCGTTGGAGAAACAAAAATATCTTTCCTATTTGATAGCGAACTAGAATGTTGAAGGACCTGATTTTTTCAATGAAGTTGCACGTCCTCTGCTTCTTTTGGCTTCATTTGGAGTTTCGGTTGCTCAGAACTTGTGAATTCTGTCAAATAAAACAAGCATTGTCTATAGATTATTTGTGGTTTATAGAATGGACTGAACCAAAAATCACCTTGAGTTTCAAGAGCTGGAATAAATCTGATTTTGAACAGATTTTTGCACAGTATTTATCTTCTGCTTAATTGTGTCCCTGGTTTTGAGAACTAGTTGCGAGTGAAATGGTGATTAAGTATAACTATACAAAAATGGGTAGAAATTTTAATAATGATTTATTCATATTTTTCCTCCAGATGTTCTGTTGACTTTGCTCTGAGGCCAGAATAAATGTTTGGAACATGCGAGGCACGCTGAAATTTCAATAGTGAAAGAACACAAAGAGCAAAGGCTATGCCCATGTTTCTAATGGTTTCTCTTGTCTTTTTCAGCCTGGTTCTCACTATCTGATAATATAGTAGTAATAAAGAAATGTTGAGCAATTCATGGTGAGCTGAGCAGATAGTCTGTGATACCTTGCGACTGAAGAAGTGTTATTGGGAGTGTGTCATAAAAATTTTGCAGGAGGAGGTTTGTCATACAAGCATAGTCATTAACTAACTAGTCTTGTTGGCACTTGGACTATTTTAATTTGAGATCCTGTTCACAAACTACCAGTGCTAGAAACAAGACCATGATATAATGAACTCTGTCTGTGTGTTTTATGACGTATGTGATTTACTGAAATCAGTCTGTGTGCTCTGTATGAACAGTTAAAAAGTGAGTCACGGCCTTTTAGTCTGGAAGTATACATAATACCTTAAGTGTACCTCTTTATTTAGCACAAACTATAGGTGAAAAAATACTGTTTAACAGTGTTTTGTTACAGGAAGCCAAAAGATAACATGCTGCTAATTAGCTTAATTCATCCCAAAACATTGGAAAACAGACAAACAATAGCATGGAGTTGGTATATCAGGGTTTCAGTGTAAAATTAAATTAATGGAAAAGATGTCATCTGCTAACGCTTTACCTTGTTCCAGTCTGATGAGTGACAGGGGATCCCAATCTGTGGTCTGGGGCCCAAAAGTGACCCAAAGTAGCCTGTGGTTCCTCTCTTGCTGGCTGCAGAAAGGAGCTGTGACCTGGAGAACCAGGCAGAGCATTTCCATGGGGATAAAAACCAGTGGAGGCTCCTTGCTGCATCCAAGGTATGGGAGTTGGGTGCTTGGCTCCCCCAGACTGTAGCAGGGAGCATGGCAAAGCATTCCACCTGGCTCTGTGGGCACTGGAGTCCTTGTTGGAGCCAGAGAGGAAGGAGATCAGTGGTCCCCTTCCCCAGCTCCAGTAGAAAGCAAAGCACCCTGCCTAGGTCTATAGGGGCTGGGTTCCCTGCTGGAGCCAGAGTGAGGGGAGCACTGATCTTCTGTCCCTCAGGATGTACAGGGCTGCAGGACATGTGCAGGTTCCCTGCTGCAGCCAGGCAGACAGGAGATCAGGGAGGAGGCAGCATCCTTGTTGAACTCCTTCTATCTGGCTGAAGTGGGGAGTGGAGACTGGTGGCCCTTCAGGGTTGTAGCAATGATATCTATGGCCCTCAAGCCAAAAAAGTTTGGGAGCCACTGGTCTAGATCATAAGGTGTATAAAAAAAGAAGAGTGATGAAGAATGTCAAATAGAATTTTCCATAACAGCACAGATCTTCTTTGCAATTTCCTTTTAAACAGAAGGCAAATGTGAAGCCTATGATCCAGTTTGTAGGAAAAAAAAACAAAAAAACTGTCTGTGGATGTTGTCATGATGGAGAAGATCTGAAAAAGCTCTGTTTTTAGATAGTTCTTTAGTGAGGGGTCTAGGTTTGGGTATTTGGAATACTTTTTCAGTAGGAGCTGGTGAAGGACTGGAATGGATTACCTAGGGAGATGATGGAATCTCCATACTGAGAGGTTTTTGAGGTGTGGAGTTGTGTGGGACTTAAAGACTAACAGATTTATTTTTCGTATGAGCTTTCGTGGGAGAAAATCCCACTTCTGTTAGTCTTTAAGTGCCACACGACTCCTTGGTTTTTTTTTCCTGGACTAGACTAACATGGCTATCCCTTCAGAAATTTTAAGGTATGGCTTGACAAAAACTCTGCCTGAGTTGGTTTAGTTGGGACTGAACTAGATGACTTCCTGAGATCCCTTCCAATCCTAAACTTCTATGATTTTTATGATTCATGTGTGATCATTCACTCCACCCACCTCATAGTGGGACAAACCATTACCAGTTCTGGGTCCTTCCATTCGGCATAGCTGCTGCACCCCTGTGTCTTCATGAAGGTATTTGTAGTGGTTGCTGCTCACATGCAACTCCTGGGTCACACTCTATTCTCATTTATAGACAATAGGATTTTGGCAGCATCATCCCACTAACGTCTTCTGAACACTGAATGCTGTGGTGTCTCCTTGATTGTCTGGGCATCTGTATCAATGAGGAGAAGTCCACTCTTGTCCTTACCAAAGAGTTCATGCCAGTGCAGGATGTGTTTATCCACAGCTGCTGCCCCAACACAAGAGCCTACTATCAGACTAAATGGCATCAGTTTACAAAATGGGTACCCAAAAACCATCAAGCAGTCAATGATGTGTCCACACCAGCTATCCTACTGCACCTTTGTCACTTCTGCCTCACCCAGTCCTCCATTAGGGTTCACTTGGCAGCTTAGAGTGCCTTCCTTCTGCCAGGAAATGATCTCCTTAACATCTTCCTTCAGATCAAGGTAACAGTCCTTCCTTCTGTCCTCAACCCTGTCCTTCAAGCCTCTGATTGCTTCCTGTTGTACTTACCTCACTATGAAAGGTGATCTCACTGGCTACCGCATCTGCTCGCAGAAGCTGTGAATTAGCAGCCGTGATGGTGAGCGCATCCTGTACAGTATTGCACAAGGATAAGATCTCTTTATGATTCCAGTCCAGGTTTCTCCTGAAGGTGGCTTCTCCCTTCAGGGTCCCAACCTTTTACCTGAAACCACATTCCTCCACCAGGGAACCCCTATTATACACCTTCAGTGTCTGTCATGTGCTGGACTTTTATCTCAGCTGCACCTGTACCTTATAAGCTTTGCCCAAACTCTTTTTTTCACAATAGCAGAACACACTCAAGGCAGTGGCCCTCTCCTCTCAGCACCTCTCTAGGTAGATTTCACACTGCATCACCAAATGTTATGTTGTTGCTTGCTGTGAGTAGCCTCACCCTGGATATGTCCCCACCACTTGGAAGCAGACAGGGGCCAGGTTCTCCACTGCCCTTCTGCAGCACCGCTGCCTGCAGTCAGCCCCCAATAACAACTATTATCATTTGGGGGTCCATGAAATTTTTTGATGCTAAAAAGGGGTCCTCATACTTGAAAAGTTGGAAGCCACTGCACTGTTGCACAAGCCATCATATCCACCCTTCTCCTGGATGTCCCATGGCAGGACATTTGTAAATCAGCAATTTGGTTCTCCAAACACTGACATCTGCTGAGGCCTTGTGCCCACCTCTACGCTGATTACTGCTCACTATACTACCCATGTGTGGAATCCATATAGGGAAAAGCACTCCAAGAGGAAAAGGCAGTGACTTACTTTAACTGATGGTTTTTGAGAAGTGCGGTCCTTACCTACATTCTAACTCCACCCTCACCCCCTTGTCCTCAGCTGTGGACTCTGTCACTAAGGGAAGGAGCCTTGACTCATGTGGTCACATAACACCTCATGTGTCCCACGAGGTGATTGCACACATGGGTCAACAGAGACTGTTTCAAACAGCTCTGGCTCCGGCCTATGGCATACATGTGCATCCCCATGTGGAATCAAGATGGAGATCACACATCTTGAAGAACCATCAGTTATGGTAAGTAACCTCCCTTTTAATGGGCTTTGCTTATGTGTTGTATAAAATTTTTATTGTAAATGTTTTCGGTCAGAGTACTTTTTTATGTTCTTTGTGAAATGTCGAGTACAGTGCTGTAGAAAAACAAGTAATTCCGGA
Source organism: Podocnemis expansa (assembly GCA_007922195.1). Lineage (NCBI taxonomy): Eukaryota > Metazoa > Chordata > Testudines > Podocnemididae > Podocnemis > Podocnemis expansa. Next base: position 10,113,409 of record ML681993.1, on the reverse strand, counting down.
AACCTGAACTAGAAAATAAACATAAGAGGGAGGGTCTGAAAAGCATTTATCTGCCAAATAATGGAAGGGGGCCATTAAGTATCCTCTTCCCTGAACCAAGCAGAGAATATCCTAAAAATGTCTCAACAGCAGTTTTAGAGAAAGTGACAAAGCTGGTGGGCTGGTAGCCTAGTGAAAGAAAAGAATCAAGTGATACTGCTATTTAAAGAAGAAAAGAAAAGGAAGTAGTGAGCGTCACTGCAAGAGAACTCTACTCACTTTTCTTCATTTATTAATACACTTGAATTTAGAAATAAGTGACAAGCTAAACAATACCTCAAAGGCATGCAATTGACTAAAACTTGAGATGTGGTAATGTGGTTATATAGGGATGGCTTGGAGCCCCTAACATTTCACTTCCAAAGGATTTTTCTTTCTGAGGTCTTGTCTACCCTACAAAGTATTATCAACACAAGATATGCTGGTGTACAATCACTGCTGTTGATTAACCCACTGTTGCATGTTCTGTGTATGTTTCTTGTGTCAGTGGAGTGCAGTCACACGGTCAGCTCTTGCTTTTGACAGAGGGAGCAGTATACTCTGGGTAGCTGTCCCATTGCTCAACAGCATGCAGGATGCTTTGGGAAGGGTTTGCAATGTTTGCATGGGGCAGGCACAGCATCACATGAGGAAGGGTTCTGAGTCCCATTGTTCCCTGGGCATCCAATATTTCTCAACCTTTAGTGGGCCGGGGAACACCTAATGGTATTAATTATGTTATGTGGAACACCTGATGAAAACATTCTCGAAAAAGCTGGCAACAGTCGCAGGAGATTTAAAATACCCCAATCACAGCAAAGCTTTCAGGAGTGCATCAGCATCTGCCACCATGCACCTGGAAGTTTTCCTGTGGCATTAAATTGTTCTTTCTTTCTCCCCACTCAGTTTCCCTCCAATGGGGAGGGGTTGGGTGGGTCATGGAACAGCTGCACTATGTCTGAGGGCCACCAGTGTTTCATGGAGCATCAGCTGAGAAACACTGAACTAGACTGACAAGGCACTTGAAAAACAGCTATCAGCCAGATTGACATTGCTGCTCATGCACATGCACGCGCACGCGCACGCACACGCACGAGAATCCCACAGAAGTGTGAGTGGGGGGCAGGGAGAATGGAGAGTGTGAGACAGGGAGCATGCATGCATGCATTTTAGTGTGTGTGTTGGGAAACAGTGAGTGTTTCCACATGCTCTCTTTGTTGCCAAAGCAAAGAAGTTTTGTTGGCTATTGGAGGACAGGGAGAGCTGAGGGGGCGGGAAGCATTGTAGTATGTGCATCACCAGTGTTTTGTCACCAAAATTCTGGGCTGTAGACCAGCCCTGAGAAGGAACTGAACTGAAAACTATCGATGACTTGCCAGAAGAGGAGACCCTACCAAAGGGGTTTGTTGACTTTAAGGAAGTTTGCACCCAGCATGCTAAAATAGACCTTCAGCACTTGAGCAGCTTGATTTGTTAATGTATCAAAGTAAGCTGTGCTAGAAAAGTGTTTCCACATTAGACTTTGTTCTGCTTAAATACAATATGTAACTACACCTATACTAATTTCTTTAATGGTGACAAGGCCACTAGGAGAAACCAAACAGACAAAAGACAAAGCATTGTATGTGAGTATTTCCTACTTTAATTTAGAGAGCATGACTATATGCTAGATGTACTACTAGACAGAAGACCAAGGAATGTTTCTACCTGCTGTGAGACAAAAGGGCTCAAACAGGTTTTGGAGGATCAAGAGTTAGCTGCTGATGCCTGATGGTGGTTCTCCACTTGGAAAAACAAATAAAATAAAGCTGTTCCAATCTCTATGAATGCACAGAAAATATTTGATGGAGTAGAGTGAAGTTACACATTGCCTAATTGTTTCCTAAGGTATGGACTAGCTGTGCATTTCAAGCAGTAGATTTAAATTGTTTACCAGAATCATATGTTAGGGGTGTGGGTAGGAAAGCAGGGCAAAAATACTTAGTCTTGTTCATTCTGTTTGGATCAAAAAAGGAGAATTTTTTGATAAAAAAAAGGAGGATGCATGTAACCCACTACGGAGTGGGTGTTGCCAGTCTCCTCCTGGTGATTCATAGAGAACGTAATATAGTTCAAGCTGTGGGAGCTCATGCATTTATGTCTGGAGGACCAAATTCAGTTCCCAGTGGGCCAGCCAATAGAGCAGCCATCATCTGTATATGCAAAAGTCCTGAAATCAAACACAGCATTGTTCTCAAGCATACCCATAGGGTTTGATTCAGTTCCCTTTGCTGTCAGTGGAAAGTCTCCTGTTAATTTTAGTGAGAGCTGGATCAGCCTAAGTCTCACTTTTTCTTCTGCTGTAAAGAATGTTGTTTGGGACTATACCTGTCTTTGAAGTAAAACATGGAAAGTTAAAAGACATGAGATTACAATAGTGACCAAGTGGGGAAAAAATGAAACTATTCAAGTGGGCATAGAAATGGGGAAAGTGATTAAACAAAGATCTTAATGGAAGAAAATAATAGGACTACATTTTCATTCTAATCTCATATAAAAATAGCAGAGAGTCATGCACACTTCTTGATCCCTAGGCTGGAGAACTCGCCTGCCAGAACTCATCTCTTGTTTATCAGGTTGTTTTTTAGTTTTAGGTTCTGTTGGTCCCTGTTGGACATTCCCCTGGTATGGTCTGGATTGGTACATTGTTGCAACATCCCAAACCTCTACTCCTAGAATATGTTTTACTCCGCCCTGCTATGAGAACACCTACTCCTAGGCTGTTCATGCACAACTTTTGGTGTGTAAACTGATCCCAACTAAGTGAGTGAGGGATGTTTTCACTGATGGCAGCAAAGTCGCCGCCGTCAGCCTGACATTCCAGGTGCAATCAGTAGCAACTATGAACTCGCTGTTGTACTCCAGAAGTCCTGTCCTCTAGAAAACAGCTGAAAGCTGACCACAAGCCATTTGCAGTAGTTTTTCAGCAGCGTCTCAGTGGCTTAGAAAGTCACTGGTGGACATACAACGCATTTTACATGCCTTGCATATCTGCCAGTCAGCTGCTGCCGAAAAGCCCTTCAAGTGTAGACTCGGGGTCTGTGTGTCTAGCCAGCCTCTCTTTGATTGCAGCTAGTGTCCATGATCTCGGATGCAACCCTATGAACTTCTGTTTTACAATGTTCAGTTTTGCCAATTGAACAGTGTGCACTCATGTAAGTTGGTCAGTTTAACAAACAAACTGATATGCACCAGCCTTGTTTTTTCAGGTAGAGTCTCCAGTACACGGCAAACCAAGCGCACTGCTTTAGGTAAAACTACTTTATTAAGTAGAGAAGGATTTTAGGTGATTATAAGTCAAAGCATAACAAGTTGGATTTGGTCAAGAGCAACACAATCAAAACACATTCTGAACTAAGGTTAACACTTTCAGCAGCCTCACTTAAATAATGTTGGATTTCAAGAGTTCATAACTACAGCTTTGGATGTAGTCCCATGAGCAAAAATTTTGGTTAGAAATCTAACAAACATATCTGAGAAATCTTTTAGGGAAACTAGTGAGGCCCCCCCCCTTTCCTTGTAAAATTTAAATCCTCTGACTTCCCAGCAATCATGTCTGCAGAAGAGAAGACTGGGGGGGGGGGGGGATTTGATAGCAACCTTCAACTACTTAAAGGAGTGCTCCAAAGAGGAGGGAGCTTGGCTGTTCTCAGTAGTAACAGAGAACAGAGCAAGGAGCAATGGTTTCAAGTTGCAGCTGGGGCGCTTGAGGTTGGATATTAGGAAAAACTTTTTCACTAGGAGGGTGGTGAAGCATTGGAATGGGTTACCTAGAGAGGTGGTGCAATCTCCATCTTGGGAAACATTTTAGACCTGGTTAGACAAAACCCTGGCTGGGATGATTTAGTGGGCGTGTTACTGCTGTTAGTAGGGGGTTGTACTAGGTGACCTCATGAGGTCCCTTCCAACCCTTTGTTTCTATGTGCCAAGCTCATAGTGCAAGTGATGGAGACAGTCAATTTTAAAATGGGATCAGAATACACTTTTACTTAGTGAGGGATTGGGTGATTTGCTCTCTCTACTGCTGGTGAATTGGAGAAGTTGGAAGAAAACATAATCAAAGGTAAAATAAAAAAAATTAGCTTAGTGAAATTAGTACCTGAAGAATTAATTAATGCTAGTATAATAATAAACAAGAGTCTCAGAGGATACTTGAAAATCTATAAGGACGCCCTGAAGTTTCCTACTGGAAAATTCCAGGAGGGGATAAGGATTTTCTTCTCTTTCTTTTTTTTCCATTAGTAAAATATGGAATCCTAGGATTGAAGGGGATTCAGAGAGGTTATATAGTTCTAGTCCAGCCTCCTACAACGAGGCAGGGTGGAGCTTAGTTAAATTAAAGTAACTTGTGATGGGTGTGGCAACTTTCTTGCTATATTGGGGCAAACTTTACTGTATTAAGTTAAAGTGTTTTGGGAATTTGCTGTATTGCAGTGCAAATGTTTCTTGGTTATTATGGCATTATATGTAAATTGTCTAGCAGACATGACTAATGTAAACATTGGAAGCGTTTTTCACTTCAAAAGACTATTTGAAATGGGGTGAGATGAGGATGAAATTTTAAAGTTGATTTCCCTGGAGATCTCTAGGGAGAGGGCACGTATATACATTTCTTCTGTTTGAAACTTTGCCCTGAAGGAAGGACCTTTCATCTGCAGAGAACAGATTTAAACAAAACAAAACAAAACATACTGTATAAAGTAGGCAGTCTCAGATTTATGAGTGTTCTTGTTCTGAGCAAAAGGAGTGCTGAACTGGTAACTGCAGGAAAACCCCTGGCTGGGGTTTGAAGAACTGTTCCCTGGTCAGAGCCCTTGTTGGAGATGTAGTTGATTTCTGGTAAGTTTTTATCACATGTGTAGCTTTTTCTGTTGTGCTTAATATTTTCTCTGTAATGCTTTTATACTAAGGTTCAGTGTGCTTGCTCAGAAAAAGCTGGGTGATAACTGTGGCAATGTCCCTGTATATTGTCTCTGAGAGGAAGTGACCTGCTTGGGCCCTTGGACTTTGCTGTGAATTTACAGTATAGGTGGGAGCTGTGCAGCCTGGAATAGACCGGTAAGGAGGGAGAGACACATCTCTGCTCAAGAGAGGTGATAGCTGAGGAACTGGGAGTTTACAGTGGGTGCCCTTGCTGTATCATAGAAGGGGAGTACAGATGAGGTTGTCCTAAACCGTGCCGTGCATTTTAGCTTATTTTTGTCCACTTGCTTTCTTGCGCTCTTCTATGCAATGAAATGGTTGTTCGGTTCTACTTAGAAATTGCCACAGGACACAAGATGCAGGAGAGTTTGGTTATAAGACAGCAGCTAGAAGAAAAATTCAAAAGGGGTAGTTGTGTTAGTCTAAAAGAAACTTCATTAATTCTTTCCCCCAATGTCAGGTTTGTGTGCAAGAGATTGATGTAGTTATTTATAATTATCGTATGTTTTAACTAATGATCAAATTACAACTATGGGTAAGGACAAACACATTTTTTGCTGGCAGATCCTGGAGTAGCCATGGTTTGTGTAGTGGACTTCTGAGCTCAACTTAATAAGAACCTATCAGAAAGAAAAGCTAGTTGGGTCACTTTTGAATGTCTTTAAGACAAGTTTCACAACTTTCTTTGATATTCCTCCAGAAAAGCATGACCCTTTTTCTGTGTGGTTTAAAGTTTTGAAGGGACAATAATGACTCAAGTCAGTTGGAAGTAATTGCAAGTAGATCATCAGCATAGTTTTGTTTTATTTATAGTGTTTGTTTAATCTTTTCATGTTAGGGAAGTTTAATCAAATTCTTCATGCTCTCGGGGACTTGAGGGAGAAAAAGCAATAGTTTGGGCTTATTATTTTGAGTTTTATGCTTCATTGAATATGTGGTTTCTGGGTTCATGGTGGAGACATTATTTTAATATTCCGTGGGTCACTCAGAATATTTCCTCTTTTAAAAACAGGTCGTGTGCACGAGTTCACTTTTCAGCCTGTTGCTTTCAGCACAGCTAAACTCTGTTGTGCACCAGTGTACTAATGCATTAGAAGAAAGGAGTTCTATTTTTAAGTTAGTCACATAATGAAAGGGATTTGAAACGAATCCTTTGGTGAATGTTAATTCAATGAAAGTATTCTGTCGGTAGCATATCTTTAGAGTTTTAAAATGAGTAAAATAATGCATGAAGGCTGCTTGCTAACTTTTCTCCACCTGGATATCTTTAAGCTGTTTTTCTGTTTCTAGGTGTACTGAGGACATTACACAGCTCATCCTTGGGGGCTGGATTAATAGCGCCTGATTGCAGTGTTGCACTGTGAATGACTGTAATCCTTAAATCAATGTATAAACTGTGTGTGTTGTGGGGGAGTGTCATGCAGATTTCCCTTGGGAATCAGACTTGACAGTTGCAAATGAAAAGCAAAAATGAAATCTTGACCTTCTGAATATTTTAAATTGTGTGGGGATTAACCAGTATATAGTTAGCTTATTTCTAAGAAAACAGGCATACATTTGTATGTGTCTTCATCCTTCCTCTGCCTCCAATTTGCAGAACTGAGTTTTTTTGAGAGACTCCCCACAGCTGAGTTTTTTGGGGGTTATGGGAAGGGAGTGGTGTAAGCTGAGGTTCTGTGGTTCTCCTTCTAATAAAATTCAAAATGTACGTGTACATTTAAAGCACTTTCATTTACATTTCTAGGAGGTAGCCATTATACATTAATTTTGTGATGATTGAGCAAAGGGAAATAACAATGCACTTGTTAAGAGACCTTCAGAAACTTCAAGAAATGCAACTAATCACTATAGCTGTATAAGCAGAATTTATTTATTTATTTATTTAACTAAAGTAGCATAAGCCAAGAACTATAAAGAACATGGCTTTCATCATCAGAACTCCTGATCTCTGTGACAAAGGCCTTGTATGTACTAGGGAGTTTTGCTGAGGAAGGTCAGCTTTTGCCTACAAAACAGTCCTAGTCTATACACCACACACAGCTCTTTGCCCCCCCCCAAACCCCCCCCCCCACAAAAACCTGCCCTGTTTTGCTGACAAAATGATGCCACCCAAATGAGAGGCATAGGGCTTTTGTCAGTAGATCTAAGGCAGAACAGTATCAGTGTAGACAGAGAGAGCTGTGGAGAGAGGCCATGCTCTTTTAGAGCAGTGAAATTGATGAGTAAGGGGGAGAGAGAAAATGTAGCTTGTGGGGTCCCCAGCAGAGGCTGCAGCTGTAGCCTGGGACACTGGCTAGTCCTGGAGTGACTGCAAACTGGGAACCTAGCAAGTGGGGGTTGGGGTCAGCCAAGAGCCTGTAGGCTCCCTGCAGGTGTCTGAGAGATTATTCTTTTAAAATATTTTTAGATTGGTTGAAGTGGTCCTAGTGAGGACACACTTAGATTGGTGGAAGTGGTCTCCTGGTGAGGATGCACTTCACTGACTGAAGGATGGCAGTGTGGACATCAGCCGTGTTGACATAAGATGTCAGAACATTTTTGTAGTGCAGATGCAGCCAAGGAGTTGGCACTTTTAAAGACCAACCAATTTATTTATCGTATAAGCTTTTGTGGGCACAGTCCCAATTAATTAGTTGAGTGAAGGGGAGGGGATCTAGGAAGGATATTGAGGGTTTTGATGTCTTGATACAATTAAATTCCATTTTTAAGTACCATTTAGAAGCTGTGTTTGAGCATCAGAGCTCAAACTGTTTTTTGTCTTGTCTATGATTTAGAAAGATAGAGGATGGCAGACTCAAGACTGCATGGTAGTCTTTTTGGATTTGTTGAAGCATTTTTATTTTTGTGTTTTTCTGGAGTATTGTCTGGTTAAAAAAGAAAAATCTGTCTGGTTTAAAAAAAATCATAGAATTCCAGCTTCAAATTACATATTATATTACTTGTAGGAAGCCTTTTTTAGGATCTTACCAGACTCTTTTTTGATGATACAGAAAAATTATTCAACCAGATGTCTCCTATTTTCCAATAAAAAGTGGTTGGCACCCTTGACTCCTCCTGTCATTTCCTTTTGCATTAAGGGGAACCCTCTGAACTGCTTTACATAGATATTTAAAAGACAATATGTTCTGTTACTTTAACAGAAAGGATAGTTTAAAAATTAATGAATCCTATTGTCTTCAGTTAGGGCAGAAACCAACATATGATAAGGTTTCAGGGTTTGTCATGCTTCCAAAAGAAAAAAATAAAGCGGATAGCATGATTTTTCCATTTGTCGGTGACTGTTTTCTGTGTCTGTAACTCACTCTGCAGAGACAGCTCTTGTGTCCTGTGAGGCAGGCCCTGGGCATTGTGACCTGGAGTATGAAGTCATGGTGCTGGTCGGATTTTGTCTGTCTAACACTCCATCATGATGGGAGAGGTCAGGCAGGCCAAGCTTTAGTGGGTGACGCTTCAAGCTAGAGCACTGGATTGCAGCGCTGGTCAGGTTTGGCCTGCCTGACTCCCTGTAATGGCAGAGGGTTGGGTGGGACCACCTCTGAGTTGTGCTATGATTCCACACATTGGAAAAATGGATTCTGCTGTGAATCAAGGCCAAGTCCTCCTTGATAACCTAGACATCTGTGTCTTTTTGACTGCTTGTTGCACATCTTAAATATCAGCACGGTCACCTCATTGTCATAGTAGTATGTGTGCCAAGAGAAGATTTAGTCAGATTGTTTCTGTGATCGTTTGGAAGTTGTAGTATGCACCATCCTGCTATGTGGTGATTTTGTGATTCTGGATGACATAAATGTAGTTACTAGCTCCCTGTGAATTGGCCTTGAACAGGTTATTAGCCATTATGGTTCTGGTATATCCAGCAATAACTTTTGCTGTTTACTCACATTTGGCTTTTCTCAGAATCTTTCAATTCTCAAGGTTTAAGCAACAGTCCATATGCTGGATGGCATGGATCTCTCACGATGGCATCATTTAGAAGGAATTGGACTATGTCATCCAGTGTTACAGACATTTCTTCACATTCTGCAGAGTATTTTGTGGTGCAGGATGTGTTGTGAACACTGATCGCTTAGTGGTTGCCTACATGGCGTTAATGTTCCAACAAGCAAATAAGCCTTCTGTGATGAAGTTTGATGTTGATGCACTTCACGTGCCAGTTTTAGCCAACAGGTGTATCAGTGTCAGCAAAAGATTCTCAGCTGTAGCTGACCTGCCAGATGATGTCAAGGCTGCTTGGTCTCTGTTCACCTTCATCCTCTCCCGATCTGCCGAGCGGACGATCAGCTGTAACAGCCAGCGTGTCAGTCATGGCTACCAGAGAAGGCCTTTCAGCTAATTAAATTGAAGTCCACAGTCCTCAACAGTGATAGCACACTTGTAATCAACTGAAGTTCCACAGTCTCCCCCCAACTTCATTCACTTTGTGAGATATGTCATAACCAAATAGCAGATGATGTTGATTTCAGCTTATCCAGGGAAGACGTAAATGAGCATTTCACATGTCCACAGACTCAGCAATCAAGAAGTAGCCAGTACAAAAATCATCCTGAATGGCAGCTAAGGTCATAATTGTAAACTAGATGACATTATCTCACGATGGGTAGAAGGTTGTCACAACGTCCTGAACTACCCTGTTGCTGCTGCTTGTTCACAGTGGCACAATTTGGTTATCACAGTGATGTTGGACCAAGACACTTGTACTGATGCATCAAAGTTGGATGAAACAAAGTGTACCATCTGCAAACTGAAAATGGACACACAGCTGGAGCTGCTGGCGTCCCACCAATGCTGCTAAAATGTGCAGCTGACCCTGTTGTGTAATCAGTTCTGGTCATCTTTTCCTAGCTGTGGAGAACTGGAACCTTACCCACCATGTGGAAGAACAATATTGTGATCTCACTTTATACTGCAAAGGCAAAGTCCCGCTCAGTGAATATAAGAGCTGTAGGCTGATCACCTTCTTCTCCATGCTGATACATTCAGTGCCCTGCTACACTGGAAGCATCTCCCCCAGCAGTCAGGCTTTATGAGGAACAGGTACGCATTAGAAGCCATTTTGGCTCGTTGCTCGTTGTTGGAGATAACCTGTGAATTGGAGAAGACCCTGTATATAGCATACGTCAGTTTTAAGGCCATGTTTCGTTCAGTTGATGAAGATGCGGAATGGAAGGTCTTAAAGGAGGTAGATGTTGCAGCTACTCTGCTGGACTTTGATTAGCAAGATGCATAGTGGAACCATTGCCTGTGTACCTCTAGCGCAGTGGTTCCAAACCTTTTTCATGCTGGGGACCCCTTTTTGTTAAAAACAACTTGGCGCCCCCCCCCCCCAGCTGATTATGGAATCTAGCCTGCGCCACTCTGGCAGTGCCGCTGGGACAGCTGGTGAGCGGCACCGCTGCCACCATGGCCTGTGCTGCTGGGGAGCTGAGCTGTGGTGGCTATGGCCCTTGCCCTGGCCCCTCCTAGGGAGCCACTGTGGCCTCATCCCTCTGCTGGGATCTGGCCACGGGTGGGGAGAGGCAGCCTTGGCAGGGTGCATTGGGGCTGCAGCTGGATTCTGGCGCTGGTAGGAAGAGGCTCTGCGGACCACCTGCAACATGTCTGTGGAGCTCTGGGGGTCCCCAGACCCCAGGTTGGGAACCACTGCCCTAGGGAATCAGATGTCAGCATCTTTTAAACCAGGGTTCTGGAACAAGTAGCCTGCAGGCTGCATGCAGCCCCCAAAGCTATTTCCTGCTGCCTGCAATGACACTATTGTTACCGATATTTACAATACTGTTGTATGGAAAGGTTTTGGTGGTGCGGCCCTCAGGCTAATGTACTAGTCCTTATGTGGCCCTTGTGGTGATTTGAGTTTGAGACCCCTGTTTTAAACCAGTATTTGGTGTCAGGTGGGGCTTTGTCTTGGTATCAGCACTTCAGATGAGTTGGGATCATTTTAGCCTCCCCTGGGAAGGCTCCTGCAGATCAGGTTGCCCCATGTGGGGAGGGTTGAATGCTGCTGTCCCTAGTGCTCAGAGCTGGTGAGGCAGCCTGACTGAGGTCTGCTTAATATGCAGAAGGTCCTGGGTTCAAGTCCCAGGGGGGTTGGACTCCATGAGGTCCCTTCCAACCCTATGATTCTATTCTATTCTAAGATCAACCATCCAAGAATGTCAGCCTGGCAGGCCTCTCTGCCTTTGTGCAATATGTAGATTCTTTGCAGCAGTATCTTGCAGCAACAGTTATTTGTAGTAAGGTATGTCTGCACAGTAGAAAAACAAGCAAACATACTGCCCCTGGCAGTGAGTCTGAGCTCCAATCAGCTGGCCCCAAAGTTGCTGTGTAAGGCTAAAAATAGCAATGTAGATGTTCTGACTGGGCCAGGAGCCTGGGCTCTGAGGTTTTCCCATTTTGCTGAATTTTGGAGCTCAGACTATAGCCTGAGCCCCAAATCTATACTGCTATTTTTAGTCCAGTAATGCAAGACTGAGTCAATTGACCCCAGGCTCTGAAACTCACTGCCATGTTTGTTTGTTTTGGTTTTTTGCTGAGTAGATACTCACCTTAGTGGATCTTCAGTATTGTAGTGCTGTTCTTGAGCATGACTATTACAGCTGATAGAGCTCAGTAAATTATTGCAAGGCTCAAAAAGTAGGCACATTGTACATTTATAGCATAGATATTTTCAATATTCAGGGATGAACAAGCTATTCTCCAGTGAGTTGCTATAGAAAATGAGGGCTCAAATCCATTTTGTAGAACTTTCACTCAAACCACCTTTAGAATACCATTCTAGCAGTCAGTTTGCATTCTTTTTTACTACTGTGGTCATGGTCACCTTTTGACCATCTTATAAATAACTTAAAACCTTTATATATTGCAGAAATTGCCTTGATTATACAATATTTCCTAGCTGTTTGCAGAAATCTTACTTTTCGGGATGAAAATTTCCTCCTGATGCATTTTTGGTAAAAGTACTTCCACATTCTTTTTTTAGGATTACTCCAGCGTATACCTTATGCTTTTTATTGTCGGATTAATCATTTAACTGCAAGGATACTTGTCTGCTCTGCATTTGGAAAGGCTTTCTTTAGCAATGTGTCTCTCTCTACCAGTAGGAAAGACCCTTGCTCTGCTTTCAAACTGCATGTTCAAATTATATGAAAAATATTTATGGTTACTTGGGGAGGTGAAAGCAGTTTTAAATGTGTAACTACAGAACTTACATACTCTAACTTTTGTAGTAAGGAACAAGGAGAGTGGCTTCTTTTTAAAGGATTCAACAAATGTTTAAATCTGTTTAAGATTGAATTTGAAATAAATTATGTTAAGGCCTAAACTCATGATAACCTAGTCATATCCTTTCAATTACAAATAATATATTGGATCAGTGAGCTCTCTAAAGTTAAATGGTGCTTCTTAACTGTACAGGATTAGCTTGGAAACTAACTTTTGAGATCAATTCAAGCTTTATAAACATCACAGTGTCACATACTGCATTCCGTATATATTATTTTCAGGTTTACAGGGTAGTAAATGTTGGTATTTACATTTTTTCCCCAAATGGAAGTACTTTCAGTTTCAGTAGTGTAGAAAAACTTTTGTCTTAAATACTTTTGGTTTCAGTCTAGTTAGCAAATGCAAAGAGAATATTTTCTTCATCAGGCTACTACTTTCAAAATTGAGAAGCTAAGTGGGAGTTGAAAAAGAAGGAAAACTTATTTTTCCCCATTATGAAGATAAAAATCAGGTGGTAGAGAGTGAGATCTACTAACATGAAAAAGTTAAGGGAGGTGAGACCAAGTTTTTCAAAGGTATTTTGGCCCCTAAAAATGCAGATAGGAACTAATCTCCATAGTGCCTAGTACGATTTTTCAAAAGCACCTATCTTGAAACAAGTGAATAACTTTGAAAATCTGTCTCATGGTAACCAGAAACAATTCAACAGTTACCTAAGTACAGTTAATTCCTTTGTTTAATAAATCAGTTTTAAATGAAAAATATATTTTGATAAACATGTTGCCTATGTATCCAGAACATTTATTAACAGAGATTGTTTTAAAATTTGTTTAAACACTTTTAGTTGAATTCCAATTTCCATTCAAATGTACCTTGACACCAATCACAAGTCAAGAATTATTTAGTAAATAAGACATACATTATTTGCCATTTTCTAACATAGTAAAGAATCTGAATAATGTATATTGGGCTATTTAAATGTTTATAGATTTACTGTATTTAGTGTAAAGTCCATATTTAGTTGCAAAATGTTTTGTGACATTTTCCAGTGAGAATAAACCTTTGGTTATGTAAGGAATTAAAATACAAATGCAAACCAAAATTAAAATAATTTAAATTAAGGTTTCCTGCTTGATGTTTTAAATTAGTCCACCGTGGTTAACACCCACTTGGTCTATAAGATATTGCAGATGCTTTTTTAATACTCACAGACTTTTCATTGTTTTTTTTTAAGTCCTCTGAATATAGCATGAGCACACACTGAGTTATAAAGCTGAGCCAAAGGGAGCACAGGTATGGTACAGTGGACCAAAGTTTGACTTTTAAAATGTCAAATCGAATGTGCTTACAAATGAAGATTTATTTTCCTCTAGAACTTCCTCTGATACTGAAGTAAAAATATATCCAGCCTCTTCAAATGAGGTCTTGAGTGGGTTACTGTGAATTCTAAACTGGGCAAACATACATCTCAGTATGCCAGCTACTTGAGGGTCATTCAGCTCTCCCTGTGAATTGGTGGGGTATTGAAATGGACAGTTTTCCTTCCCCCTGCTTGTGAATTTAAAATCCTTGCCATTTAATTTGAATTAAATTGGGAAGAAAGCAGAATGACATGCATATGGGCACCTCTATCTTCAAACTACTGCTCTGAGACAAAGGTCACTCAGACTGGCAGTTGTATCCAACTTTTATTTTTTTATTCCTCTTGTTACTGTTACAGCCTATGGTTTGTGTGGAGGGACAAATCTGAAGGCAGGAATTAGTTTATATCCCTGTCAAGGGCAAAACTCCATTCATATGAGGATTTGCAGAACCTTTCTGAGCTTTTCCCTTTCAGAGGTTGGACAGGCCTCTTGCATGTGATACTTAGGTCTACATCTTGGTGGGATTTTGGCAGTAGTCAAACAGAGATTCACAAAGAACCTGTGCATCTCCCTTTGACTGCATATCACCTATTTACCATGGTGTCTTCAGTATTCTGAGTCAAAGGGGAATGCCCTCCCTTTGACTCAGCACTACTCTACTTACCAGGTTGGTCTTCAGAGCGACTTCTTGATTGGCTGAGACAGTCTTCACAGACCCAATCAGTCAATTAGGAGGGTCAATCTGGCAGTGGGGAGTTTGCTGTTGTCAATGAAGACAGCTCTTGATTAGGGCAATGCCTAAAATTTCGGCTTCCCTTCCTTCAAGATTGTGGGCTCTCTTAGCTACTATTTCCCATATATTTTACATGCAGAGCTCTAAAGAAATCACAGAAGACTGAACTCAGATTTTTCTTGTCAACTGGTTTGGACTTGGAGCTGGTTTCAAATGTATGGTAGGCATCCTTACAGTCCGGTGGGGGTTTGCCCCTTAACTGCTGACTTAAGAGAAATTTAACCACTGAGACTAATCTCAGCTGCTTGGCAATACCAGGCTTTGAAATTTTAAATTGGGCTACTTTGTGAAGCTTAGTTTCCTAATTCAGCAGCATACGAAAATCTATTATTTCTTCTACTATGACTAGAACTGGAAGAGGTGGTTCTTTTGATAGAGATTGGGTGATTCGCAGCCAGTGTGTCTTCATTCACAAACCTCTATGAAGCTGGTGAGTGTGATGACAATCTTCTATTCTGGCTAAATGAAGGACCAGTTAGTTATATGCCTCTTTTTTGTTTAGTAATAGATGAAACAATAGAAGACTCTGCCTAAATCACAGGCCAGTTTGGATAAGGAGGTCAAACACATGATTTTAGGAGTCTTTCCTGGGGCATGAAAGCAGACACAGGGACTGGTTATTATTTAATTCAGCTGTGTGTGTCTCTATATGAGAATCAAACAGAAGGCAGCTAAAAAGCAAAGGCAATGTCTGGGAAAGCACTGATAATGTGGCCATGAGACAGAGCCAACAAGAGTGTGTTTTTTGTAATGCAGTGTGCTCGTTTGAAAGGGGTTGGAATTGTCAGCCAAGAAACTTCTGTTTTGTTTCTTTTGTGTTCAATGAAGCTGGACTTTGTGGATGTTCTTTTTAAATAAATATTATTGTATTAAAGGAATATCTGATTAGCACAAATTTCCAAATTAAGGGATCACGGAAAGTTCTGATTATTGGCTTGGGCTGAAATGGGCAACAGTATTAAAACAATGCCGTACAAGAGGGAAAAACTACCCCTTGCTGGTTACCTTCCTGTGGACTTCCAAAGTTTGCATTCTATAAAGGCACTTTTGCATCATTTTAAAGCATAATGTGTAGTATATTAGAATTTATTTTAAAATCCAGCAGATGCACAGAATAGGGTCTCATTTATAATATGGCTGTGAGTTCATGCAAATTGTCACATAACTTACCTTAGAAATTGGCTGCATCTATCTGTTCTTGCCTCCATAAATCTCAAAATAGCCATTTTCTTGACATCTAGATGTTCAGCCTGCCTTCCATTTTAGGATCCTCACAAGAGGGGGGCGGGGTCTATGACTTGCAGTGGCATAAGATGGAAAAGAGGCTTGCACATTGTTGGAATTGTCTACCCCAACTACGTAGGTTTTAAATTCCGCAGGAATGGAGCTCTTCTCTCCTGTGACTTGAAAGCTACAGATGACTGACTGCTATGCAGTGTCTATGCCACACTCCCAGAAGATGGGAGCAGGATATAGAGCAGTGCAGCTTTTCAAATGATTTCAGATCAATTAAGAGAACTTAATAATATAGCTGTGTCACCTAAAATGGGGGAGTGAGGATCTTGACACATTTTATTTAATGAACACAGAACAGAAGTAGATAAATCCTCTTTTCACTCAAAATAAGTACAATTGTGGGTTAGTCGTTGTGTGTGTCAGCAGAGAAACAGCTGCACTGCATGGTCCATGGCTAGGTAACTTATTCAGTTATAATCACACAATAGGAAATGATGCCCTGTTTGTCTTGTGGCTTCCAGAAAGAAATGCCTATGGGTAGGCAGATCTACAGGGAGGCTCATAAGCAGGTGATGGAGAAACCAGGCTCTAAAAGACAAACTACAAGAGCTGCGCTGCTGATTGTCTCCCATTATGCTTGTTACTGGGCTGCATGAGTCTCATTTTCCTGTATATTTTGAGTCACAGGTATCCAGCTGAGCTGTGGGCTCCCTTACCCTGCCGTGAAATTTGTCAAACTCCCCTCTGCCATCTCTGTCTCTGCCCGCACTCCCACAGCAGTAATGCACTCAGCTACCTCCCTCAGCTTCCCATTTGAACTCCACCAGGCACCCTGTCATCCTTTAGAGCCCACCCATTTATGCATCACTTCCAGACCCCCTGCAGAACAGACTGGTCAGTGCCAGCTATAATTGCCATATTGTGCACAGCTCCAGGTCTACCTTTCCACATTGCTTGGTGTAGGGGTGTTGTCAGTAAGCATAGATTTCCACTACCATATAGCCAAGTTATTTGCAAATTGTTGTTAAATAAATTACAGAAAATGCCATGTGTAGAATGGTCCAGAGTTTGGCCTCCATCCAAATAGTAGATGCGCAGATTATCTCTGCAGTTCCATGTGAACAAACTAGGGAGGTACAGTCTAGTGGGAACTACTATAAGATAGGTGCATAACTGGTTGGGTAACTGCTCCCAGAGAGTAATCATCACTGGTTCACAGTCATGCTGGAAGGGCATAAAGAGTGGGGGACCACAGGGATCGGTTCTGGATCTGGTTCTGTTCAATATTTCCATCAGTGATTTAGATGATGGCATAGAGAGTGCATTTGTAAAGTTTGTGGGTGATATCAAGCTGGGAGGGGTTGCTAGTACCTTGGAGGATAGGATCATAATTCAAAATGATTTGGACAAACTGGTAAAATAGTCTGAAGTAATCAGGATGACATTCAATAAAGGCAAGAGCAAAGTACTCCACTTAGGAAGGAACAATCCATTGCACACATACAAAATGGGCAATGACTGCCTGGGAGGAAGTATTGCATTTGACCAAAGCCAGAAGTGAGTCAAACTATAACACAGTTGTTAAAACAAACAAACAAAAAAGGCAACAAATACTGTTTTGGGATGTAGTAATAGGACTATTGTAAGTAAGATGAGACAGGTAATTCTTCTGCTCTTCTCCAGTCTAAGTAGGCCTCAGCTAGAGTATTGTGTCTTGTTTTGGGTGGATCGTTTCAGGAAAGATGTGGACAAATTGGAGAAAATCCAGTGAAAAACACCATGAGTGATTAAAGTTCTGAAACACTTGACTTATGAGGGAAGATTGAAAGAGTTGGGTTTGTTTAGTCTAGAAAAGAGGAGATTGAGAAGGGACATAATAACACTTTTCAAGTGCCTACAAGTTTGTTACAAGGAGGAGGGAGAAAAATTATTCTTCTTATCTGCCAGCAGGGCCGGCTCAACCAATAAGCTAATAAGGCAGTGGCTTGGGGTACAACTGCCTTGGGGCAGCCGTGCTGCCGCGTGGGGGCAGGGAGCGGGCTGCCTCAGGCCCCGGAGCTGGCCACTCCGCCCCATGGGGATGGAGCAGGCTAGCTCATGGGGCAGGCTCTGCTTTCTCACCCTGCCTCTGGGCTGGCCCTCCCTGCCCATAGAGAGGAACAGCTGGTCCAGGGGAAGGGTCAGATAACAAAGTTTGGCCTCTTGGCTGGCCCGCTCTGCCCTTGGGCAGGCTGTTCTCCACTACAGGGGTGTGGTGAGCCAGTTGGGGTGGGGGCGCAAAACTGAAAGCTGGCTCAGGGCATCACGGCCCCTTGAGCCAGCACTTCCCGCCAGTTACAGGACAAGAAGCAGTTGGTTTAAATTACAGCAGTGGAGGTTTAGGTTTGATATTAGGAAAAACTTCCTAACTGTTAGGGTGATTTACTGCTGGAATAAGTTGCCTAGGGAGGTTGTGGAATCTCCTTCACTGGAAATTTTTAAGAGCAGGTTAGGCAAGCACCTGTCAGGGAGGGTGTGAGAGGATACTTGGTTCTGTCATGAGTACAAGAGACTGGACTTGTTGACCTCTCATGATCCTTTCCAGTTTCTATGATTCTCTATACAGCAGGAATAAGCCATGTATCTGTTAGAAGACTGTTGGTGCATGATTTGTTGACACAGAGAGAGTGTAGCTGAATGGGTGTCTTGCTATGGCTTAGAGCTGTTGGAGTATGACTGAATTTAAAAGGATTGGTTTTTTTTTTCATGATTTCAAGGTTTTATCTAATATTTTTCACTATGAACTTTTCATAGTGTGAGGAAAATAGAAGGGGAAAAGATAAAATAAGATGACTTTAATAGGACTACTTGTGTGGGTAAAGACACCTTCATAACAGTTTTAAAAATTAGTCTACAAATAAGACACATTCAGTGTCCTAAAAAGTTTCACCTACATGAAATTAGAACATTATGGTCAGTTAAAATTCACTGTGGTTTTGATTTCATTGGTGCCTTTGAATAATTACAGTACAGTATGAAATATTTTTGATTTGTGTTCCAAAGGGGTAGCTGTGTTAGTCTAGGTCAGCAAAATAAGCAAGGAGTCCTGTGGCACTTTAAAGACTAACAGATTTGTTAGTCTTTAAGTGCCACAGGACTCCTTGCATATTTTACTGCTTTTGTGTTGAGTTTCTTGCTTAAATCTATTATAGACATTCCTCTGATGCAAAAAGTGTAGTGTGTGTTCTTGATTCTTCACTTTGGATTTCACATACAAACCTTGTTTTAGTCTCTAAAGTTCTGGAATACAGTTAACTTATTTGCACACCCTCTCGTGACTCCTGGCTTGTCGTACTGGATTTGATCTGATTCTCCTTTTCCCTCCCATCCTTTTTTCTTTGTACATCGTTTGTCTCCCTTATGATGTGCTTTTTTCTCTTAACATTTTCTGCAGCTTTCATTGTGTGTGGGGACATTTGGTTTGAGAGATTTTCATGATCAACTTTATGTAGCATCTCCCTTTTTTTCAATGGCTTCTGCATCAACTCCCCTCACCCAAATCAGTTCCTGAAGCAAGAGGTGTTGCTTAGCAATGCTCGCATGATGTATGTGCTGTAACTATGGTGGGGGATAGTCTGTGGTTTGATGCAATGGAAAAATCTTCTCTTCTGACCTTTAACACTCCTATCTGAAATATTTCTATTCTTCTTCTTTATGAATGGCAGTTCTATAGTATAGACTGCATGGACAATCTTATAGACATGTTTATGAATAATGCATAAACATGAATGAGTCTGTGTATAATTTGTGGGTAACATAAGCTTACCCTCAAAC
Source organism: Podocnemis expansa (assembly GCA_007922195.1). Taxonomy (NCBI): domain Eukaryota; kingdom Metazoa; phylum Chordata; order Testudines; family Podocnemididae; genus Podocnemis; species Podocnemis expansa. Next base: position 10,094,002 of record ML681993.1, on the reverse strand, counting down.
TTGGTTTGGTCTTTAAAGATCTGTGTATCTAATAATTAACTATCTTTCTGCTTAGAAAGATACGATTTCCACATTTCAAATTTAGCTGTTTTGGAAGCAGAGCCTGAGTAGACATGTGCTTTCTGAGCTTTAGAGGATCCTTCTTGATCATAGAGAGTTAGACAGGCTGGCTGCAAATCTCATGGATAGCAGAGGATTTAAAATCAGGATGTATTTGATATCATCAGCAATGTGACAAGGTGAAATGAACTTCGTTGGATCAGATTCAAAGGTGTACATATCAGTTGTTAGCTTTAAAGTATCTTGCAAAATGAGATGGAAATTCTTTGATATTAGACTGGAATATGTAAATTATCAGCTATGGGCAAATATTTCAAATCTATCCCAATGGCAAAAATAAGGGTTGATGTTATTTTGAGGGATCAATCATATTAATTTTATGAACTATATTTTTGTGATTTGATTTTGGCTAAAGCTAAGGAAGTATACTTAAGGAAGCAATGGACTCTGATATTACGTCTTGTCTTATCTCTCTAAAAACCTCTGGATAACAGTCTATGGATGTATAATCCATATCTTAAAATTGAGTGAAGCTTTGAAGTAGATTGTTTGCTCTGAGTCTGCGTATGACATTTCACAGGTTTTATGAATTAACCAAAATGGAATTCCCTATATTTCTTTAGCAGTGTGATTTTTTTCTGAAGGAGACTAAGAAGTGTTTTTATGTTTCTTTTAAATGTATTTCTGGAATTATGGTATGTCTAAGGTGGTGTGTATTATAAAGTGTTACTAATTGCGTTTGGTGATTTTTTTGTTTTTGTTTTGTGTTTTGTTTTTAATGAATCCCTACACCTCTTAACATGCAGAGGTCCATCCCATTTGAAGGAATCATCTTTGTGTTAGGATGCTTGTTAATTCCCATAGAATGTCAGTTTTTTTTGGTAAGGTAATTGAGAAGACAGTAGCTATTCAATGCTAGGTGCATCTGGATGCCAGTGACCTTCCAGAGTAGCCTCCCTCTTTGGCTCTCCTTGAACATAGCTTGTTAGGGGAGATAGATCGAGCTATGCAAATAATGGATTTTTCAGTTCACCGGCAATTCTAAAATGTTCAAAAAGAACATTGTAGGTCAAACATTGTTTTGTTTTAGTTTTGAGCATTTGAAGTTCTTCATAAAATTGAAGATAATTTTTTAAATGAAAAGTTGTTTTGAACCAAAGGACAGACTGTTTTTTTGTTTTTGTTTTTTTTTACTTGTGTAATTTTAGAATTTTATTTTTTCTACACAAACAATTGGCAACACCAGTACAAATCTACAAAACATTTTGGTGTCTTTGAATCTGTATTTTATATTTTGACTGAATAATTCTGTCCATGATATGTCTCCCACCTGTGGGAAAAAATCTCTTGCTCGGTTTTCATATTGGGGTTAGCTGATCATTTTGGTGTGCAGGTTTGACTATAGGTGTGGTGGTTTTGGTAGGTGAGGGATACTGACATGCTAAATAACCTCCCCGCAGCAATCCCAACTTCAGATAAGTAAGACTAAGGTTTATTCGTTATTTTTATTAAAAGTTATGGACTTCTCATGGGCAATAAACAGAAACTCATGGAGCCTGACCTGTCCATGATTTTTACTGTAAATGCCCTGACTGAATCTTAGCTGCTCTTGGGGCTCTGCTGCCTTTGGGGCCTCTGAGAAGCTGGCTGATGCAGCAGCTGGCCCTGTGGGCTTCCTGAACAGCAAACCTGAGGTCAACCACACTGGCCTCTGCAGCTGTGGAAGTCACGGAAGTTGTGGAAGGCCACAATCTGTGACTTCTGCAATCTCCACGACAGCTTCTCAGCCCTACAGATATGACAATGTCAGCTGACACTCAATTGTGCATCATCCTCTATAAGGAGAGAGACCTAACCTTTCTGAGGAGTTTTTATCAGGTTAATTACCATGGTATTAGAATGAATTATGTAGTCCTAAATAAGGCAAGATGAAGGAACTATAATTTTTCCAGCTTTATGACCCAGTTGGAATCTCCTTTTTAATTGTGCTTGTTTATTATTGTGTGGGTGGTTCTGGGACTAATGGGTCAAAGAAACTTAATTTACATTTTGATTTGCACTAAGGAAGATTTATGGTGTTGCCTGATACAACTGAGAAGCGACTTCCACATTCGCAGATGGTTTACCAAGAAAACCTTGTCTCTTACTTGCATGTCTCTTAACCCTGTATTGTTGTTCCAGTGGCAAATAGCTTTGTGACATTAAAATCCTAGTGTGAAATGGTTCCTTAGAGAGCTAGGGCCAATCCCATGCAGAGCTTTGCAGATGAGAACCAAAAACCCTGAACTTGACCTCATTAAATGGAGAAACAACATAAAGAGCAGAGCACCTCTGAGCAAATCTGTGTAACTGACTAAAGGTAGCTGTTTTTATTCATAGTTGCATAGTTGATAAGTCGCAAACACACTGTGGCTCGCTATGACCAAATCAAGAGTTGGACAAAATGTGGAATCTGTTTGTCCATCTCCCTGCCCATTTCTGATCCATCAGTGTAGCTATTTGAGTATCCAGTAGCACACAGGAGCATGGTATAACCCCAAGCCACAAACACCGTGATGATCATTGCGCAGACATTTTTGATGACAATATGTTCTTCTAAAGACTTTCTGGCTTCACCACTATTTTACCTGCATCTGATTTACCTGTCTTCTGTCAATGTCTCTTCATCTAGGTGATTCTGCGAATTGGTTTTAAAGAAGACCAGTGTATCTCTTGTCAGTTGGGCCGGTGTTATCTCTTGATTTTTTTTCCCCCCCTCTAGAACATTTTCATAAATCTTAAGTTAGATGAGGGAGAAGATGGACCCTTGTGGAACAATCAACAGGTGAGGGCCCTGGAGGCACTGGAGCAGTAGCTCATCACTTTGGCCTGGATATGATCTGAAAGAGAATGAGCTATGTTGGTATGTTCCTGTTGCATCTCTAGGGAAGGATGGTAGCATTTAATGAACGGTAGTCATTGTCGCAGAGAGATCCAGCAATGATAGAATGAGCATACAGTCCTGTCTTTGGCTGGAGATGGTAATCCTAGTGCATGTGGGTTACGCTGACATGCACAGTCTCTGTCTTCTGTGTGCTGACCTGACTGATCTAGATTCAGGGTACCGGCAGTACCCATGTTGACAAGTAGAGGTCTCTCAGTGAGCTTGCCCAGAAGAGAGAGACTAAACGCTAGGAGGCCATTAATGAGATTTGCTGAATACTGGATAAACTATTGCTGGCGTTAGGGTGAGTGGTAAATGCTGCTTTTTTTTTAACTTTTCAAAAGAGGTGTTGACTATTTCTGTTAATAGGAGGCCCAGATGCTCCTAGCTATCTCTCACCAGGCAGGAAGGGCATGGATCGGAATCACAGGTGGTGGCTTAGATTTCCTGCATTGCTTCCTGTTGAATAAATGGGCCAAAATCTGAGAGATGGGAGGCTATTGTGTTACAGGGGCTGCTTTCAGTGTGCAATTCCTGCTGTTCTCTAGATGCATGTGATCTCGGTGAAGCAGTTTAGTAGTTTCTCACAGTAAAAAGTGATGGATTATGGATTACAAGTGGAGGTGATCTTTATTGAGGAAGCAATTTGTAAACGACTGATGAAACTCTGGACATGTGAGTTCAGCGGCTCAGTTCTGTGGCAAATGAGTAGGCTCTGCTAGCTCACCTTCATGACTATGGTCTAGGTGCTCAAAATCTTCCTTATGCTGAAGTTTACTTGTATGTTGTTCATTTTACTGATGCCAGAGTTGCTTACTTTCCTACTGTTGCTTTTGCAGTCAGAGAAACGTGAGTAATTTTTAGGTGGGATGTTGGGGTAGAGGTATAGAGTGTCTTGGTACCAAAGTGCCAAGTCATTAGTGGATGGGTACAGTATCATTCTTTTTTCCTTTTCTTTGGCTTCTTGGTTGGCAAGAGAATAATTTGGAATTTAATTTCTGTGAACTTTTTGTGGATGAGTTATGATGGTTTATTTTTTGAATATGGGTGAGCTCTGAGCCCAAGTTCTAGAAGGTGAAGGAGGCTAAAATAGAGAGAGTTATCTTTTCCTTCTATTCATAGATAGTCTACAGATTTAAACAATATGTGGGAAGACTGCTGCTAAAAAACCATTAGGAAAAAAAAGATTGTGTTTATATATTCTGTTAAGTCAAGACAAACAAGTAGTTTGATTATCAAGAAGAATTTGAGTTAGTGTTAAGCTATTAGTCCTATGACTTTTTCCTAATTTCTCTTTAGTTATTTAGGGGCCCCATATTGCTCAAATTTAATTCTCTGTACTTTTCTGTTTTCTTCTGCAGGCACTCTATTTTATCAATAACAGCAACGCTGATACAAACTGGTAACTTATCCTGTTGATTACTATACTATATGCCTGTTTAAACATTTTTCTCCCCTCTAGAATACGTAGAGACAAATCCAAAATTCTTGTGGAAGCTGAAGTATTCATATTCAGGAAGTATAAAACTAAAAATAGTCTCATCATCCGAGCCATTCAAGTTAACATTGATCACGTCAGTAGTTTTCCCATGATGTTACTTCAACAAGTCACAGTCTCTTAATGCTTCAAATATAATTATGTGTAATAAATTTAATGTAGATTTTGGTGTATAATTTAAAGAACAGTAAGGCTGCACAGTGAAGCACTCAAAACTAAGAAATGGGAGAATTAAGGTTATTTGTGCTACCTTAATTTAGCCCGTTTGCGCCCGTGTGTTATACTACAGTCTTTAGTTACTTGATCACATGATATTTTTCTTATGCAATACACTCGTGCCTTGTTCAGTGCACAGGCTTATTTACTGCACCCTATTCAAACCCTCGCAGGAGGCAGAATTAGGAATTTCCTCAAGAACTTTTCTGTGGCACTCACCGTTGTAACATCCATGTGCTTCACAAACTTTAATGCACCTTCACAAACCCACTGTCAACTGAGGGATTGGTAATATCACCATTTTAAAGATGGGGAGATGAGGTACAGAGATTAAGGTCAGATGTATGTACTGATTTTGGTTGCCCATTTTGAGGTACCTAGGATGGATTTTGCAGAGAGCTCAGCATTCCACGGTACCCTACATATTTAAGCATTGCTCCCATTGACTTCTGTTGCAGTGGGAATGCTCAGCACTTCTGCATATTGGGCCCCAGGGTCTCTAGTTGGGCACCTTAAAACTGAGGATTAGGTAATTAATGACCACCTCTGAAAAATTAGAGTTAAGTTGCTTGCCTAGTATCACACAGTAGAGATGGGGATAGAATCTAATTCTCCAAAGCAGCGTTCAGCCTGCTTAAGTAGCTGTAAGACCTTCTGTTCTCTTCCTGCAGTCTTGTGCCTGATTCACTGTTCATCTTTTGATTTCTGCAAAAAGTGAGGCAGGGAACCAACAGTCAACAACTTTATTTACTACACAACCCCAATTCGTTTATAGAGTAGATTCATCCTGTATATTGAATGAGGCAGGGATCCTGTAGGGGGGAAAAAAGTGTGATCACGTAATCAAAGGCTGTATTACAGTTAAGCACAGGAAGAGTTAATTAAGGGTCTATGGGTGGCCTTAATTCTGGCATTTCCTGACTTTTGACTGCTCAACTTTTCAACCTGAGTGTTCTGTTTAACCTAGGGATTTTTGAGGGTAACTTCCTAGATTCTTAAAAAAATAAAGATGCCTTCATGTGCCAGCATATTGACCCCCCCACCCCCACACTGATCATCTTTAGATCCATCACACAGATATTTGCCAGTTGAGCCAATAGAGTAACTAAAACCAATAGTAGCTTGTTCTCTGTGTGGGTCTGCCTCAGAGACAAAAGAAGCCCATATTTTGCCAGTGGGTTTCACAGGTATTTGCTGACAGTGGAGGACAACGAGACTCTGACATCGTGGGTTCCATTTCAGGCTTTGGAGGTGAATGTGCTGCAGCAGTCTGTCATGAGGCAGTGTTACAGCCAAACCAACTTCTTGTGCTAGGATTGACATTGCAGGGATTGTTCTGCTTCAGCACCCCTTCCCGTCTGTTGTCTGGTGCTGTAGCTATCTTCAGCTTCCATGGCCCAGTCTTTCATGTTTAGTCTCCAGTTCTGGGGTAACACAAAATCTAATGGCCTTCAGCACCCATCTGGGGTTCATTGTAGAATTAGAGAGGCTTATGGTTGAGGAGACCTCATGAGGTCATCAAGTCCTACCCCCTGCTCAAAACAGGACAAACCCCAACTAAATTATCCCAGCCAGGGCTTTATCAAACCGGGCCTCAAAGACCATTCTGTCAGCTCCCTAGGTAACCCATTCCAGTGCTTCACCAACCTCCTAGTGAAAAAGTTTTTGCTAACATCCTATCTAGACCCCCACTGCAACTTGAGATCATAACTACTTGTTCTGCTATCTGCCACCTCTGAGACCAGCTTAGTTCCATTCTCCTTGGAGCCCCCTTTCAGGTAGTTGAAAGATGCTATCAAATCAGTCTCTGCTTCTTTTAGCTGGGAGCCTTGTTCTGTTGCTTGGGGGTTAGAGAGTGGACTTAGGCCATGTTAGGCAGCTAAGCAGGGCCAGATCAAGGCCCCAGGGGCCTGGAGCTGCCCACCCTCGTGGGCCCCCCATTACCCTCCCCATGCTGGGGGGGGGGTCAGGGCTCCAGGGCCCTGGCTGGCACTGTGGATGGGGTTGGGGGAGGGACTGTGGCCAATGCTTCTGCAGCCTGGTGCTGCTTGGAAGGGTCTTGGGGGAGGCAGGCTGAGCAGCAGGCCAGAGGCCGTGATCCTCCTGCCCTGGGCATGGACAAGCAGGCTGAAGGCAAGCAGCAGCTCACTACTCAGGTTGGCCCCGCTGGAATTTTGGGAGGTTATGGGGGCCCCCTTTGGGCTGGGCCAGGGGTGCACCTCCTAAAGCACCTGCCCTAATTCTGCCATGCAGCTAAGTTCTCCTTTGTGCAATTCCTCACCTTTTGCCTGGGCTGTGCCTTTCACCAGGTTGTGGACTTCACTATTCCCCATTTGAAGTTCTGTCCCCTTGTACGGCTTTTTCCTAGCCAGCTACAAGGAGCTTCGCCTAGGGTGCACTCAACTCTTCTGGCAATGGCACTTCTCTGTCAGAGGTGCGGTCTACACCTAAGGCTTGCATCAACCCAGCTATGTTACTGAAGGATAGGAAGAGCTCTCATCCAGCGTGGCATAATTAAGTCAACTTAAGCCCTGGTATAGACACCATACATTGGTAGAAGAATACCTCCTCCTGAGGGGGGTGGCTTAACTACAGTGACAGAAAAATCCCTTGTATTTGCTGTTGCAAGTGTCATGGTGCAGACACTATAGTTATAGTAGCATAGCTGCAGCACAGAGAAGTGGTGCTATAGCGTCTGTTGTGTAGACCAAGAGTTCTCAACCCCTTTGGTGTTGTGACATGGTTGAGAGGACAGTCCCTTTTCTGAGCCCTGTCCTGGTCACCCTGACTTATTTGCCAAAACTAGGCATTTGTCCTGTTTGTTCTTGCCCACTGATGATTGAGGTGGCAGACGAATGGTTTGGGCCTGCCCAGCCTGGGACTGGCATGGCAGAGGCGAGTGGCTCAGTAACTTAGCCCCACACAACATCCCATTTCCTTGTTAGGAAAAGTATGGTCTTCCTCTGTATGCGTCCCATCACAGGAGCACAGACTCTTTTGTCTGTTTTCTCCAAAGTTTGATCCTTTTCCCCTCAAACCTGTTGTGATGCTGTCTGGGTCTAGGGGACTGTTTATTATTATTTTTCATATTGATATTTCATATTTACAATTATCCATATGTGATATGTCATGTTTGGTATCAACAGAAAGGCTGTAATTTGCTAGGAATGATTATATGATTTGTATGTAGGTATCATGCCTGTATTGGAGATTAGAAATCTGTTTGTTTTGATGTGTGTTCCAAGTTGTTTGAGCTAAAGCAATCCCAAACTTGGTGTATGCAAACTATTGTCATTTTGATGGCCCATCAGGAAGGGACTCCCAGCTACAGTGGGCCCAGGAGGAAACCTGTTTGACCAGTCACCGAGACTGACCATGTGGCCCACCTCCATTTTGATCTGGCAAGGACTCGGAGATAAAAGGCCATTGCCCATTCTCCATTTTGTCTTTAGTCTTCAGTCTCTGGTCTATCTGCAACCAAAACCTGCCTCTGGAACTATTCTTCTGGGACTGAACAAGGGACTGAGACCCACCCAGCTGCTGCTGCTGCTGGGTGCACACCAGAGGAGTGGGACTAATCTGCAAACTACCGGATCTTCAAGGATTTGTTTTCTATGGACTTTAACTTATTTGTATGTATGTGATTCACTTTGACTCTTTAACATCTCTCATATGTAGCTTGTTTTCTTTTTATATTAAACCTTTAGTTGTAGTCACTAAAGGATTGGCTGGCAGTGTGGTATTTTGGGTAAGATCCAAGCCTATATTGTTCTGGGTGATGTGGCTGGCCCTTTGGGGTCAGGAGAACCTATTTCTTAAAGAGACCCAGTGGCTAGAGGGGACCATAGGATCTGATGTGCAGTAAGGGGGCTGTTTCTACTTTATTATGCTTGGTGATGGCCAGAGTGGTTAGTCAGAAGCATGTTTTGTTACTGACTGGGAGACTGGTTTAAGTCAGTGGTTTTGGGGTTTGGCTCCTGGTTTTTGCAGCTTGCCCTGATTTTGGCACATTCAGGTTATCCTGGGAGGCCCAGGTCACACCTATGCCTCTCACATTTCTTGCCTGCCCTTTGATTCTTGTGCCTGTCACATTCATCTCATCTTCTTAGTCCCACTGCTCAGGCTTTTCATCCTAGTCTCTTTACCCTCACTTTCCAAGTCCCAGTCTCCCCACAAATCCTGCTTTTTCTCTCTTCTCACACCTAATCCCAGCTGCCTTGTCCTGCCAGTCTCGGTTCTTTTGCCAAACTACAGTTCCTGAAGAGCTCTGTTTTCTCTCCTTCTGTGCTGTTCTACTGGCTTCTCTCCCCAGTCTTCTTCCTTCTACAATTGCCAGTCACAATCCCTACCCAGTTCAAGTCTCATGAGACTCACTGTCACAACATAATCCTCTTCCTCCTCGCCCCCACGTCCCAGTCTGGCTCTTGTTCCCTCTACATTTGACTCAGATGATTTTTCTCCTCCAGGCAGTAGGGCCTTGCAAATCTGTGGATATCTGCTTTATGACCATTTTTGCAGACTGCATTTTTGCACAGTTTTCCTCCACACAGGGCTCTGTACACCTGGGCTCAGTGACAGTAGGACCATGGAGCAGATAGGAGATACAGGTTATCTCTGCTTAGTTCTGATGCTTGGCTGGAAGCAGCTGTTACAGGGAAGCTGCTTTTGAGATATGAGAGCTTGCTCGGAAACTGTGGAGATGCTACATACACATATGGATCAACACCAGATGCTGTGAGAAGCTTGAGTTAGGATAGGCTCTTTCAAGAGACTTTAAGCTCTTATACATATTTGAAAAATCACAGTTGACATGTTCAGTAACAGTTTGTATTTTGGCCAGGTTTGGGTGAATTTTCATGGAGCCATGGAAAGAACATCTTTCACAGAAAGGTCACCACCTTGCCTAATTTCAAGTCTCTTCTTAGAACATGGGGCAGGGGTTCCCAACTTTTTTATGGCTGGGAACTCCCTTTGCAGGGGAAAGGAACTCTGTGGCCTCCTTTATGCGGTGGTGCCCTCGTGCGGAAAATGTGGCCTTGCGGTGGCAGAAAGTGGCCTGCTGCTCTCCACGGCCGTGGTCCCCCTCCCTGGAGCCGGGGGCTGCCGCGGCCTTGGCTCCTCTCCCCTGAGCCGCCGTGGGCCCCCTCTCCCTGCCCGGGGAGCCGGGAGCCTCCACAGCCATGGCCCCCCACCCCTGGGCTGGGAGCTGTCACAGCCATGGCCCCTTCCCAGGGAGCCGGGAGCTGTTGCAGCCATGGCCCCCCTCCCTGCTGGTTTCCTTCCCCAACCCCCTTGCCCCCATGGTCCATTTCCCCCCTTACCTGGCCAGTGGAGCTGGGGGCACCTGGCTGCCCCTCTCATGCTACTCTGAGCACGCTTTGCACGCTCAGGGCGGGAATTTTAAAAACTCCTAACCTGGGGGAAGCTCTCTGCTGGCTGGCCGGAAGCCTGGGTCTCCCTGGCAACTAGAGACCCAGGTGGCATCCGGCTCCAGTGCTCTGCCTGCCCACGGACCCCCTGGAGCCACATTGTGGCCCCCCCCAGGCATCCGTAGGCCACAGGTTGGGAATCACTGACGTAGAGCATTTCAAAAATGGGCCACCAGAATCTAAGGTGGGAAAGATACAGTTTTACCCTAGACTTGTTCTTGAAAATGGCTGGATGGTTTTAGCTGGAATTTTCCAAAATATTAGAAAAGACACTCAGCATGGAAAACTTGAGTCTCAAGCTGGTTAAATTTTGGAAAAGTTACAAACAGTTAAAAGCAGAGTCTTATCTGGGAAGTGTTTGACTGTCCTAATAATAGCCAGCACTATCAACATTACCCATAATATATTTGTCTCCAAAAACAACCTGGATGTTAGACAGGGGGCATGATGGGAGTAATGAATCCTTGAAGTCTAATGAAAGAAACATTGAGCAAAGCTATAAAAATATTTTCTGGTATTGTGTGGTCTTGACTAGATTTGGCATATTAATTTTTCCCCTGCACATTCTGAAGTCTTTTCAATTTTCACACACTGACTATACCTTTCTCTGTAAGTCATAGACATACATTTCTGCTTCAAAAGAAATTAGTTATGGCAACATGTGGTTTATTCTTTAATAGGCTTCTAAATGTATTTAAAGAATCAGGAGCCAAGGAATAATTTCAGTATATAATATTGTAAATATTTATTGATTGATCAGGAAAATCTAATTCTAAACCTTCAAGTATCTTTACATATGAATGATATGCCATGGTATCTTACAGTAGTTGAAGTGTCTATTTAAAGAAATACTTTAATAATTTAAAATTTTTAAGCTATTATTCTCTTTGAAATTATGTAATATGTTCCATTTGTATTTAAACATTCTTTGGCAGCTTTTACATATTGATCTTTTCATTCAATTTTTTATTATTGTCATAAATCTTTGATTGTTAGTGAATTGTAGTGGAGGTGCAAAGACTGTATTCAGGTAAAGGCCTTGTTCAGTGGAACTTTAGATGACATTTTAGAAAGAGTGATGCCACCTGATGACAGTCTCATAAGCAAACTAGGGGAATACGATCTAGATGAAATAACAAGATGGGTACATAACTGGTAGAAGGATCCTACTCAAATGGTTAGCTATCAAAGTGGGAACATTGATCTAGTGGTGTTCTGCAGGGGTCAGTCCTGGGTCTAGTCCTAGTTAAATTTTTATTAATGACCTATATAATGGAAAAGAGAATATCCTTATAAAATTTGCAAATGATACCAGAGATGGGTTTGCAAGCACTTTGGAGAACAGGATTAGAATTCAAATTTACCATGCTATATAGGAATTGGTCTGAAATCCTCAAGATGAAATGCAGTAAAAATAAGTGCAAAATGCTATACTTAAGAAGGAAGAAAATAATCAAATGAAGAATTACAAAATAGGGAATAACTGGCAAGGTGGGTTATAGAAGATCACAAATTAAATATGCAGCAATGATGTGATGCAGTTGTGAAAAAGGCTAATATCATTCTGAGGCGTATTAGAGGGAGTATTGTATGTAAGATGGAAGGTAATTGTTCAGCTCTGTTTTTGACACTGGAGGGGCCTCATCTTAGAGTAGTGTATCCAGTTCTGAGGGACACACTTTAAGAAAGATGTGAACAAATTGGAAAGAGTCCAAAGGAAAGAAACAAGAACAAGACATGTTTTTGAAAACCTGCTCATCCTATCCTTTACTAGGACACAGTTTGCTTTGCAAAAGGCTAGGTCAGTTTACTCCATTGCAAATCCAGGATGCTGTCTGACAGCATGTTTACAGATCAGTGATCAGAAGAGAGTGGGTTAATGCTAACCTTAGCTTCTGCCATTTTCAAAGGGTGGGTGACTTACATTTTCAGTAGAATGGATCCACAGATGATTGGGAAGAAGAGGACTAAGGAAATTGTCCCACTGAATTGTAGGATACTCTGGGCTGTCTCCCAGGACCTGAGTCAAGCTGGGCTGCTTCTCAACTGCAAATCAATGGGTCTTGGACTCAGGATCCTGGCTTGACTTGACTCAGACCATCCAGCAAGGTCCTGGGAACCTGGCTTCGAGCCCTGGGATACTGCAGTTGCAGTCTAGGTGATGTGAGGGGTGGGTACAAACAGCACACTTGAGAACAAGGGGTTAAAGGATTATTTTGGGCCCAACCAGCCTCACCCCATACCACTTATTGCAAATGCATCATCTATTGGAGGAACTAAAAGCCAGAGAAGCAGCTTATTTGCCAGTAGAGTTGGGGGAGAGCAGATCTACAGCCCACAGCTCCAGCAGCACACAGGGAAGCTCAGAGTCTGACACCAGTTGCTCCAAAAGGTCCCTCCCTGAAGGAAGCAGTGACCCATCACAGCAAAAATTAGCGATGGGTGGATACTCCCTCCCCTAGTCTGTGAACTCTGGACACTGGTAATCCCCTCTTACTTATTTGTTTTGGACTTTCCCAACAAAGAAAAACCCTAGGCTAAGATGACCCGGGGTGGTTGGGGGTGTGTGTGTGTGTGTGAGAGAGAGAGAGAGAGAGGGGAGGAAGTGACTAAGGGAAGTCAGCCTCAGTTGCTAGACTACTGGTAACCCAAAGGCCGTGGGTCATAGCTTGGTGGAGTGGGAGAGCATGGGCTACTGTCTTCAAAACCCCCTCACCCATGGTGGTCACTGGTTGTGGCCTTGACCACTAGATCTGTTTCCATACCAAACCCTGAGGGAGAAACATTAGGGGAGTTAGGCTTTAGCTCAGACTCAAGTGTGGACTTAGTTGCATTGTAGACATACCCTAAGGGTAAGTAAGCACTGGAATGGGCTTCCAAGTGAGGTTATGGAATCCCCATCATTGGAGATTTCCAAGTATAGACTGGACAAACACCTATCAGTAGTGGCGTGGATGTAAGTGGTCCTGTCTGTACACAGGAAGTTGGGCTTGATGATCTCTCACAGTCCCCTCTAAGCCTACATTTCAATAATTCTGGTAAGCAGCTTTGATGGTGTCTTTGTAATATGCTTGCAAACAGAAAAGAGAGAAGAAACAATGAGAGAAAATGTGTTTTTCACCATTCTCTGAAGTAATTGTCACAGGATTGATATTACTTATTTATCTGTGCTTTTACCGCCTTTGATCTCCAAGGTAACAGAATAGTCTCATCTTTTAAATTTAACAGCAGCTATAGTGTGTGGGGGGAGGTAAGGAGCCTGCACTCATGGGACTAGTCTATACTGGAAAAGGCTGGTCAGTATAGCTTTGCCCAGTGGTTCCCAGCCTGTGGTCTGTGGACCTCTGGGGGACAGCAGAGTTACTTAAAGTGGTCCGCGGACAGGCTGGGAGCTGGGGCCTGATGATGCCAGGAGGTTGCTGCTCTGCCACTGGCTGGGAGGTTTTAAAACTCCAGTGCTGCTCTGAGTTTGCTCAGAGAGCGAACAAGCCTGTGGCATGGCTGCTTCAGCAGCAAGGTAAGGGGACAAGGCGGTGGGGTTGCGGGGGAGTTTGGCCCGGGGTACCAGGGGAAGCCAGTGGCAGGACGGGGGTGGGGGATTAGGGAGTGGGGTGGGGTGACTTGGGGCCAAATGCTGCTGCGGGTGCCACCGCTTTACAGCAGGAGCCAGATTCTGCTGGCACCCCGCCACCCCCCACCGCAGCTTTGCAGCGGGGGAAGAACTTTGCCAGGATAAGTCCCCTGCTGTGGCTCTTCTGCTCTGTGATGGGGGCACAAATCTGCTGGCGCTCTTCTGCAGCAGCTTTTCTGCTCCACAGCAGGGGCAGGATTTTGCTGGGGTGCCCCACCCCCCACCCCACTGCAGTGGTGGCGCAGATTCCTACAAAAAGCAAAATTACAGCTGCAGCCAGGAGGAGGGGTGCTGCAAAAATTTTGGAGGGTGGGAAGGGGTCTCCGACCTTCAAAAGGTTGGGAACCCCTGGCTTTGTCAGTATACACCAAATGTTCCTAGGGTAAATGCAGCTCCTGTCAGTAGAAATCTTTTTTTTTTGCACATAAGGCAGGATACTAAAAACAACCCACCCCCCACCTATTCCACAAGCAACTGTAAAGTGATCTTCTTGCACAACATAAACTTTTTAAAGTGCAGGTCTTAATTTCAAGGTCTTTAAATATACACAGACTATGAAATGGGACCAAGTTGTTGTTTTCAACAGTTTCTGAAAGAACTTTGAATTTCCTGTTCCTTGAGCATTGAAAAAATCTAAGAACTAAGGATTAAAAATTAGTGTAAACATTTTTAAATGCACTTAAATGACTTGACTTAGCCTACTATTTATTTTCCAACGGTATGTAGGAGTGTAAGTTGCATTGACTTTCAATGACACATAACCGACTTAGGAACCTAAGTGCTTTTGAGAATTTTACTTGACTTTTTAAACTTCACATCTAGATAGTTTAGAAAAAGAGAGACTTGTGATCACACAGCAAAATAAAAGCATACATGTTCATGAATTTTATTGAATGTGTGCTTTTGGATTCCATGACTCGTCCTGCTGATACAATGGAGGATTTTTTATGCAAAATATCTTAAGAAGCTGTTCTCTAAATAGCTATAACTAAGAAATGTAAGGCAAATTTCTTTAAAGAAGGTCAGATAAATCCTTATTGAGTACTAATATCAAGTTGGAGCTTTCTCTGAGTGCATACAAGTCTTTTGGAAAATGTTTTAATGAAGATTCTATCTCAAACAGTCATTTTGTTTGACAATTTTATTGAAGTTTAAAGTCCTCTTTTTTTTTTTTTTTTTACATGTAGGGACTTCAATCAATAATGCAAGTTCATCCTTGACCAAAAAGTATAGCATCTGTATTATACTATTTAAAATGTACTGTGTGAATAAAATAATTTTTTGGGAATCTAGTCACAAGCATTGAGCCTGGTGGAAAATCTGTTTGTATTATTGCCATGTCTCTTTGATAGGCCTCTGATGCTGACAGATCAGGTACCAGCTCATGCCAAGGTCCATGCCTCACTGAACACCAGCAAATGCATAGCTGAAAAGCACTCTGGATTATCTCGGTGTTAATACAGTTAAAGTAACTATTGGAGTTATAAGAATGTGTTTAGTGTTTTGATCTTTATGGAATGCTTGTAGGATGTTGCATATACTAATCCTACTTATATCATCTGTGTCACATGTTACAAGGTGGTGTTTTATGTATTTGGTCTATAATAGAAAAATATTGAAGACTGTAAATCCTCCCTAGTCAGGTAAAAAGCATTACTGACTCAGTAGTTCATCAAAAGAGGTATTATCTCCCTCTCAACAAAAAAATGTTTACAGATATTAGATAAGTCATTGTGACCCAGACTTTGTTGATGCTTCCCTCCACTACACTGAATAGGATATTTACTCATCCTTTGTCCCATTGCAGCTTGAGTGCTGGAGAAAGGGAATAAAAATTCCTGTTAAGGAGAACTTTTCCCATCATGCTTGAACTCTGAGGGGTGGTGATTTCTAAGCATAAGCAAAGAGTCCCTGAGTATTTTGCCTTGTTTAGCCCTGACATATGTATAGTCTGCTTGCTAGAGAAGTTTTTTTTATCTCTTGTAAGCTGAGTGTAGCTCATTTGTGTATGTATGATTGCCTGCTTTAACTTGTCAGTAACTCTCATTTATCTTTATTTTTATTTTTCTTAGTTAATAAACCTTTAGTTAGATTGATTGTTACAGGATTGGCTACAAGCAGTGTCTTTGGTTTTGGATCTGAATACAGCTGACCTTGTCCTTTGGGACTGGGAGTAACCTGACTGCTTATAAAATAAACAAGGAGTCTTGTGGCACTTTTCAAGACTAACATTTATTTTATAGCATGAATTTTCATGGGAGAGAAAACAGCATCTTTAGATTTGAACAGAGATGTAGGTTGGCTTTCTCATTATAATCAGTGATTGTTACCTCTCTCAGCCTCCCTGTCTGTTGTTCCACTAAGTTTAAATCAGTACAAACTGTTTCATTTGCTGAAGTGATCTGACCTGGTCCCATGATGACACTTCACTGCATTTATTGCTCACTCCTGTACTGTTTTCTTTCCATTTTCAAGCATCTGACAGAGTGGGGTCTCTCCCATGAGAGCTCATGCGATAAATAAATTTAAGTTTAATCCATCCTGAAACACTTGGAGTAAAATAGAGTAATCAGGAACAGTCAGCATGGATTCACCAAGGGTAAATCATGCCTGACCAACCTCATCGCCTTCTATGATGAGATGACTGGATTTGTGGATGCGGGAAGAGCCGTTGATGTGATATACCTTGACTTTAGCAAGGCTTTTGATACAGTTTCCCATAGCATTCTCATTGGCAAATTAAGGAAGTATGGGTTAGATGCATGGACTGTAAGGTGGATAGAAAACTGGCTAGAACAACGGTTTCAGCGTGTAGGAATCAATGGCTCCATGTCAAGTTGGCAGGCAGTAACAAGTGGTGTGCCCCAGGGGTCGGTCCTGGGGCCAGTTCTGTTCAATGTTTTCATTAATGATCTGGATGATGGGATAGATTGCACACTTAGTAAGTTTGCAGATGATACCAAACTGGGGGGAACGGTAGACACCCTAGAGGGCAGGGACAGGATTCAGGGAGACCTAGACAAATTGGAGCAGTGGGCCAAGAGGAATCTCATGAGGTTCAACAAGGATAAGTGTAAAATCCTGCACCTGGGACGAAAAAACCCCATGTACTGCTACAGGCTGGGGAGTGATCAGCTAAATAGCAGCACTGGAGAAAAGGACCTGGGAGTCATGGTGGATGGGAAGCTGGACATGAGTCAGCAGTGTGCTCTTGCTGCCAAAAAGGCCAATGGCATACTGGGCTGCATCAGAAGAAGTGTTACCAGCAGATCGAGGGATGTGATCATTCCCCTCTATTCTGCACTAGTGAGGCCACATCTGGAATACTGTGTCCAGTTTTGGGCTCCCCACTACAAAAAGGACATGGACAAATTAGAGAGAGTCCAGAGGAGGGCAACCAAAATGATCAAAGGGCTGGAGCACAAGCCCTATGAAGAAAGACTGAAGGAACTAGGCTTATTTAGCCTGCAGAAGAGAAGACTGAGGGGGGATTTGATAGCAACCTTCAACTACTTGAAGGGTTGCTCCAAGGAGGAGGGAGCTCGACTGTTCTCGGTAGTAACAGAGGGCAGAACGAGAAGCAATGGTTTCAAGTTACAGCTGGGGCGGTCCAGGCTGGATATTAGGAAAAACTTCCTTACTAGGCGAGTGGTGAAGCATTGGAATAAGCTGCCTAGGGAGGTGGTGGAATCTCCATCTCTGGAGGTGTTCAAGTCCCAGCTGGACAAAACACTGACTGGGATGATCTAATGGGAGTGGTCCTGCTTTTTTTGGCAGGGGGTTGGACTAGATGACCTCGTGGGGTCCCTTCCAACCCTATGATTCTATGATTCTAAGTCTTTTAAAAAGTTCCATAGGACTCCTTATTTGTATTGCTAAAGTAGGTTAACACAGTTACCCCTTTGGAACTGATTTTTTTTAGTGTAAGTGACCATCTGTCATGAAGTCCAGCTTGTCTTGTTGGCCAGATAGACTAGAATAGGGTGACAGACAGCTGGTATGAAAAATGGGATACTTTGGGGGGCGGGGCATAATACCTGCGCATATATAAGACAGACCCTAATGCTGGGATGGTTTGGATACTATCTGGACATCCGGTCACCACAGACATGTGACTCCATGGTGAGACTATTGCAGACAGTGCTTGAGGAGTTCACACTTGTTAATGGGTTGGTGAAATGTGATTGTAGAACATTAGAACAGATAGGGAATTTTGGCTTGCTTCTTTATAGTGAAATCTGCCCCTAGGTTGCCATTCACAGCCGAGAGCCACTCCAGACATCATGACAGCCTCTTCCCAGGTTTATGATGATAAATGTTCATATATTATTGTCCTTCATGGTTTTTAGCATGCTTATTGCATGTGGTTATCACAAACGTAGTACAATAATATATTCCTTATGTATCTTTTTTTTTTTTTAAATTTGTCAGATATATAATCAACCTCTATTTTGTGATCCTGTGGGTTTTGGTTTCTTTTTTTTTTTTTTAATTAATGACATAACTATAAACCAAAAGGCATGGCCTGAGACATTTTTATGAGTATTCAATCCAGCTACGTATTTCTTAAAAACAGAACTATTTCAGAATCCCCTCTCCCCCGTCCAGTTGCTATGTAGTAGCATTAGTGTAGCATATTCTAATGTATTCTTTTGACGTGTTTTTGTGTGATGCAAAATGTTTACATTTTTTGTATTTTGGGTTGGGTATATTTCCAGATACTTTCAGAATTCCGGTAAACCTAGAAGGAAACTATTTTTTTTTTTCTATTTGCAGGGGGAGCCATGTTTGTCTGTGTACAGCAAAAACAAAGAGTCCTGAGACACCTTAAAAGACTAACAGATTGCTTTGGCATGAGCTTTTGTGGGCTCTAACCTACTTCGTCAATTGCATCTGACGAAGTGGATTGGAGCCCACAAAAGCTCATGCCCGAAGAAATCTGCTAGTCTGTATGGTGCTACAGAACTCTCCTCCGCCCCCTTCCCCCCCATGCATTTTATTTGGTTTCAGCATAAGGAATTATGTGGGTAAGTGACCATAGAAAATTGCAGCTGATGGAACAGCTTTATTTATGCAGAGTGACTGCATGAAACAGTTCACAGGAGTTTTGTGAACAGCTTCTAATTGCATCAGAATTGATCCATAGTAATACTGAAATGAAAAATTTCTTTAAGATTTTACCTACCTTTATTTATGCTTTTTACATGACAAACCAAGGGTAGCGTTGGATGTTTAGTTGATCATTAGCCTGGGCTATGACTGGAAATAGAGTAGAAGCCTCAAGTTTTTATCATCACCATCTTTAGCATTTCAGCAGTAATATGACTCTTCTATACTTTTTGAAACAATATGATGATGGAGTTGTACCCTTATTTAAAACAATGCAACAAGCATTCCACAGTAAAAGTCCAAAACCACTACAACTTATAATAATGTTTCCGTAATGTGTTTGGCCATTCCTGTAGGGCATTGTGTATTTTTTTTTTGTTATGGTAATCAGTGTATTTTAGTGTGTCACAAGCACCTCCTGTTTTTCATGTCTTGAGGCATTTTTATTTTTTTAAATTCTACCTTGTGAGCTGCAGCTGAAAAGCATTGTTAAGCTTTCATTTTTGCGTCTTGTATGACTAAAGAGGTATGAGTATTAGCCCTATAAGCACATAATAGATGCGAAGGAAACAAAATGGAAATATAACATATCAATGAGTTAGAACTTGCCTTAAAATCAGGTTTTCAGGTTGACTGTTGAAACATAAGCCCGAAGGTATCCTATGGCAATTGAAAAAAGGTACAGAAGGAGCCAACAAACACCATAAAAAAAATAAAAGCTGCTGTCTTCTAAAACAGTATAGAAATTGGGATGAACCTCGTGAATTGTGCTGGTGGTTTTCAGCCAGTGTGCCATGATGTGCTGTGACAACTGTCTGTGCCAAGAAAACTGTCCAAGTGTGCCATGGAATTTTTTACAAAGGTAATGAAAATCAGTGTAAAACAAACATTGTTTCATCTTAAACA
This sequence comes from Podocnemis expansa, assembly GCA_007922195.1. Classification (NCBI taxonomy): domain Eukaryota; kingdom Metazoa; phylum Chordata; order Testudines; family Podocnemididae; genus Podocnemis; species Podocnemis expansa. Next base: position 10,074,230 of record ML681993.1, on the reverse strand, counting down.
GTATTCTATCCAACCAAAATTACAACTCATAAAACCTGTGAAAATCAACCATCAAATTAAAAGTGATCTTTGATTCTAAAATGTGAACATTCTAAATGCAGGTGGCCAAAATGCAAAATTGAGATTACATGTATTATTTCCGGTAGATTTGAAATGTTCTTTAGGTTGTTGTAAGTGTAGGCACTAGGGTCTTACTAGTTTGCAACATAACCGTAGTAAATATAATTAAATGTGATACTTATGAGAAATTAATTAGCTGAAAAAAGTGGGTGTGCCATAGAATTTTGTCTCATTGAAGTGTGCTTTGTGGCTGAAAAAGTTGGGAACCACTGAACTATTCTGTTAAGAACTTGCTCTATTTGAGATTGGGAAGTAGAGCAGAAGGCAAGCATTTCAAACATAATACAAGCACTTTATCTACTGATTTATTGTATGGCAAAAGCATTAGAAAAGAATGCATAATTAAACAATGTATAGTCTGTTAAGTGTAAAGCGTCTCTAGTCAATATTTGTCAAATTCTAATCTATGTAATCAAAGTAAATATTTCTATAAGATCGTCTCCTGTGCTAAAATATTATAAGGATGCAGAATATGTAGATAGACTAGAGCTCCTTATCTTGCCTATGCTGAGATGAATGCATGTTCTGTAAAGGAAAACGGAAGTAATGAACCATGAACAGTCATTGGAAGCCACAGACTAATCAACTGGAGCTAAACCTTCATTGTACCTAGTGGATGAGAGCAGATTTTCCTTCTAAGTATAAGTAAAACCGCTGTATGCTGTGCCTTCAATTTGATGGGCTACAGAAATTCTGTACGAACTGCCTTCTTCAGAGAACTGCTTAGAAACAAATGTCTTCTTTCCTGCTGTCTATTGTAGTGTTTCCCAACCAGTGTGCCATGGGACACAGGTGTGCTGTTAGGTCTGATCAAGTGCCAAAATTTTTTTTGAAAAATTACTCAAAGAGCTCTGGATTGGCTGGCTCATTGGCTTGTAAATATTCATGAATTCATTTAGAAACTGTGCTGGTGTGCCTCAAATTAATTAAAGGTAGCAAGGTGTGCCATGGCAGAAAAAAATATTGGGAACTACAGGCCTATTGCAGGGCTAAAGATTAAAGAGCAATAACCTGGGTTTTCTCCCATTACATTGAGGATTCTGTCCTAATCAGAGGTCATATCCATTGCAATCCCTGCCCTCCCATCTTTTCCGGATCCAGGAACTTTTTGTTATGGCAGGGTGTGTGTGTGTGTGGGGAGAAATCCATTGATTAAATTCAAGGGAAGAGGGAAGGACAGCAACTTTTATTCTCCTTGGTGGTGTGGTAAGATCCACCCTTCCTGTCTGTCTGCTTTCATTGGTAGAAAAACCCTGTTGTCCAAAATTTTGGGACAGACAGACTTTTTGGCCAGGTAAGGGCATCAGAGGATACTAGGAGCAAGAAGAATTTCCAAAGGGATAGCTGTGTTAGTCTAGTCCAGCAAAAACAAACGAGTCATGTGGCACTTTAAGACTAACAGATTTATTTTTCACATGAACTTTTGTGGGAGAAAATCTCACTTCGTCAGATGCTAAGATGGGTGAACTTATAGAATGGAATGAAAATAAATGCAAGGGGGCGTAAAACATAGGATCAGGTCACACAGTAACAGCAAATCAGAGCAGTTGTTAGGTTCAAACCTTGGGAAGCCTGAAGTCAAATTACCTTTTGTAATGAGAAAAGAACCCATAGTCTCTCAATCCTGCTTTCACAGAGTTTAGTCTGCATATTAATTCGAGTTCAGCTGTTTCTCTTTGAAGTCTTGATGTCTCAGTCACATCTCTGACTATGGTCGTTAACAGATCATTTATCGAGTGATTAGAAAGATGGAAGTGCTCAGCAACTGGTTTCTTTGTTTTGTGATTTCTGATATCAGCTCTATGTTCATTACAAAAGGTAATTTGACTTCAGTTTCAAAAGGGATAGCCGTGTTAGTCTAGTCCAGTAAAAAAACAAGGAGTTGTGTGGCACTTTAAGACTAACAGATTTATTTTTTGCATGAGCTTTCATGGGAGAAGATCCCACTTCCTCAAATGCTTCGAAGATGGGTGAGCTTACAGAAAGGAATGAAACTAAATGCAATGGGTGTAAAACATAGGATCAGGTCATACAGTAACAGCAAATCAGAGCAGTTTTCAGGTTCAAACCATGGGAAGCCTAACAACTGCACTGATTTACTGTTACTGTGTGACCTGATCCTATGTTTTACACCCCCTTGCATTTATTTTCATTCCATTCTGTAAGTTCACCCATCTTTGAAGCATCTGACGAAGCAAGAAGAATGACATCAGGAACAGCCACAATGGGATGCTAGGGAGGGAATAGGTTGGACAGAAGGGTTGAGGAGTAGTGCAGCAAAAAGAATGGAGATTCCCCCAGGTGTAGTGGAAGGAAAAGGGGCTGAGGCTCTCACATTTATTTTACAAGCCTGTGAAGTAACAGCTGGTTGTGTGGCCAGGAAGTTTTACTTGCAAATCCAGTCATTAATTTACACATTACCTATTGTAACATGCATTTGTTTAAAACAGAACCAGCAAAACAAAGCTATATTCACAAACTAGTTAAGTTATTATACATTTGAAAAACCTCGGAAACGCCTAAGAACACCATTCTTTGATGTTTTTGTTTGTTTGGGGATGGGCAATTGGGCATGGGGAGAGGAAGCGATATTTCAAAACAAAAGGCTTTAAAAACAACAAATGATCTGAATCAGCACCAGGTAATACTGAAGGGTCTTGAGTCAAATAAAATATGTAACACGGCAAAGAAATGATTGCTAGGGAACATGAATAATGTAGGCAAGTTCCTAAAAATTCGGTGGTAGCTGAATACCCTTGGACTCAAATGTTTTGTGTAATTTGTAGAAAGCACAAGAAGCTTTTTGATAAGGATAGAACTCTCATAAGTGTTTGAAGATGTTAGTTAATCCCCTACATGGGTAGTTCCCAGTCTTTTCAATAACATGGCACACTTCAATGAGACAAACAATTCCATGCAACACTCAGTTTATTCAGCTGAATTTGATTGCTTATAAACATCACATTTGCTATGGTTATGGTTTTACTAGGGAGGGTTTGCAACATAGTTCATGTAACAAGCTAAGGAAGAATCAAATGAATGAATGTTTCAGATCCACCAGAAAAAAATACACATCATCTCAATTTTGCCTTTTGGCTCCTTGCATTTAGAAGTTCACATTTTAGAATCAAAAGACCAATACCTTGCTTTTAATTTGATGATCAGTTTTCACAAGTTTTATGAGTTGTAATTTTGGTTAGATAGAAAATTGTTTAAGATGAAACAATATTTGTTTTACATTGATTTTTCATTACCTTAGTATGAAATTTCATGGCACACCAGGCTCACTGGGTGAAAACCACTGCCCTACAGGTACATGACTACTGTGTTGCTCATGTGAAATTCACAAAAGCAGAAAAATAGATAGGTGGGTCTGCAAGAAGCTCCCAGTAGTAAATTGCTCTGAAAAACATACAGAAAGAATGAAGAAACCTGCCACTTCAACACCATTCACACAATAACTGATATGACTTTTTAGTTTTAGAGAATGTCAAATACTGTGAAAATTGCAGACAAAAAGGTGGGTTACTCACCAGTAACCGTCCTCCTTCGAGATGGGCTGCTCGGATCCATTCAGTAATAGGTGTCTCCGTGCTGGAGCGCTGGATTGGTCGGAAAACTTTTGTTCTAGCCTGTCAGGAGAGGGTAGGCAGCCTCTGCCCCTTGCGCTACCCTGTGGCTATATATACGGCTGCCTCCCAACCTTTCCTCAGTTCCTTAGAGTCGCCAACTCTAGATGCGGGGATGGAGGGGAGGGACACGAATGGATCCGAGCAGCCAATCTTGAAGAAGGACGGTTACTGGTGAGTAACCCACTGTTCTTCTTCAAGCGCTGCTCGGATGCATTCAGTAATAGCATGGCTACTAGTCACCTGATGGATGGCGGATGGAGTTGGGTCTTCCGCCTTCGGCACAGCAATATGCCCCAAGTGGGAAGAAGCCCAGCAAACCAGACTCTAACCAGAGTCAAGAGACGATTGACATGCCACAGAAAATCGACAACGGAGGGCCAACCCAACATAGGGGCAGGGCCGAACCCGCCGAGACATAAGAGAATGGCAGGACGGACCGAGATCACCACAACGAGTATGAAGAACACAACGTGAAAACAGAGGGTTGCATTGGATGTTCCATCTACGTGGCAGAACACAAAGGTATGAAGGAGAGAAGAAAAGTGTCTGGCCATAGGACCTTCCTGTGTGGGCTCGTCGGGAAACGATGGAGGTCGACAAGAACAAGGTTAACCATAATGGCTGTGGCCTGCACAGGAAGTGATGGAGGGAATGAACAGTATCCCATGGATTGAGCACCTTGAAGCTTGAGCCGGGAACCAAAGAGTCACGGTCTTGCCTGGATGCTTGCTGGCTGCACAGGTAACCTCAGGAGGGATGAACCTTATCCCCTGGACTGGGCACGGCCAGTGCCAACGGGTTCTGATCAACGAAGGTAGTAATAAAATACGTAGTTGCGCTGGGGGAAAAAGGGACCCTTTGAATGATTGAGAATGATCTGGCAAGACACTACAAGGCAGTATACTGAAGGCAAAGGCCTAAAGTGAAACAGTGGGAGGCACAGGTATGCCAGCTACAGGATCTCAAGTTAGTGTGCAAGGCGCACTCTTCCAACTAAGAATGGTAGCAGACCCTGGGTTTCTTTCTGGAGAGGCACTCCAGGACAGTAGCACCCACAAGCTGACGTAATGGCCCGGACGGTGCTGATAGATTGGTACCTATAATAACCTTCATAGCGTGAGAACTCGCGGAGAAGAGAGGGAGCTCGCTTGGCCTGTAATCCTGTGGGATTCCAGCAACACGAGGGTTGTACACAAAGGGGCAGGGGAAGGCAGGGATAATGCCAACTACCCCTCGCCCACCGAGTTGAGGTGGCACAAGGGCTCGAAGGGATGCCATATTGGGAATACGGTTTTGCATGTCTAGGGCACCACCAAAAGAGGTAGTGTCACAGCTATATTGCAAGACGTGAGCACCAGGGGAAAGGACAAGTTAATGCGGAGTTATCCCCAGAAATACGGTTGTCAGGGGCAAGAGAGATTATCTCCTGACCACCTAGGAAGAGAAGCCACCTGCGGAGTATCAGCTGTGGTATCGTAGAGGTACCTTGAGGTTAGAGAACCCAATACGGAGGGTTATCACCAGTCGGGAAAAACAGATGGCCACCCCTGTGGGGGGGTGGGGAAGCCTCTGAATTTCTAGTGTTCCAGAGACAGGAGCTCTAACCTGTTTTCCTTTATATATGGCAGCATATATTATCAGGTCCCTCAGCGAGGTGAAGGAAACAACGGTCCTGGTGAGGTCACCACCAACATCGCATAGAGGTGTGCCCCTGATTGAACTGTAGATTCCCGAGCAGATAGGCGGGTCGACACGCACCCAAGGGGCAGTGTCCTCTGCCAGGGTACACGTGACCTAATGGCAGGAAGGTTAGGGTGGGTAGTTATAAGCAACTCATTGAGGAGCTTTATGCTCAGAGTACGGCCTTCTGCCCGGCTATGCCGGAGGACTGATGCCGTGAAGGTGGACGCTAGTGTGTAAGGCCCAACATATGGTGTTCCACTGCTGTTTCCCTCCCATGGGAAAGCGACAATGGCACTGTCCCCTAGTGAAAGGGGGAAAAGGCAGGGGGCATATGGGGGTGGGGGGGGACTGGCCACCGCTTCTAGTAGGGTGGGGCCTATGATAAGGACTCCTAGGATAGGTGGCCTGATATAACTGAGGTTGCCCGCAAGGAAAGGGGCTGTAAGGGGCCTCAGCTTCTGTGAAGAGGGGGAATATATGAAGGCAGGGATGGACTGCTCTGCCTTGGCCTTCCGCGGAGGCTAAGTGCCGCCAAAACCATGTGAACACATCTGGCGTGACAAGTAGGATGGAGGGTCCCATTGAGCTGTCGGGGCCACAATAGGGCTGGCTACTCGTCGTGAATGAACGAAGGCATCCCTCCCCAGCCGGGGATCAAAAGGGCTTATCTGATGGAAAGCATCAGGGTAACAGGGATGGTCCCGCTTTCGAGTAAACGCTGCAATTGCACGTCTCGGAGCCTCTGCAGCAAAGCTGGGGCTATTACGAGATGCGCTCCTTATCCCCGGCAAAGATTTGACACGACAGCTCAGGATTGAGGGATACCAGAGGAGGGGGGGGGATTCCCCATGAGTGCCCGAGATAGCCACTGCAGAGAAGGTGCAGGCAGGATAGCCGCTGCGGAGAAAGTGCAGGCAGGGAGTTTGTGCTTTGAGGAGGTCCATGCTGCCTGAGGGCAGGGGAAAAAGCCCCCGGTAGGGGTGATGTGGGCACAGTAGCAAAAGAAATGTGGGGGGGTTGGTTCCCACCCAGCGCCTTTCCCTGCAAGGGGGTGTGGCTCCCACCGTCTACTGCGGCGATGTCATGAAGTGCTTGCTCCCTGTTGCCCAAGAGTGGGTGGTGGTGAGTTGGGTAGGCCCCTTCCTTGCAGGAGGGAACAGAAGGGGGTCTCAGCCCTTGCAGTGGATAATAGCGGTGGAAGGAAGTTTCCTGTGATCCCACGATAATAGGGATAAGTGGGAATTAGGGGAAAAAGGTAGAGCCTCAGATGCCTATGTGGGAGGGGTGGGCCCGGGAGGGAGCAGGCCCACATATTTGGACTCTCCCTTGGGATCTCGAGTGGTGCCCAACGCCGATAATGTTTCTGGGGGGAACAAATCATCCGCTTCGAAAGGCAGGTCGAAAACTGCCTGCTGCGCATTAGGGGGCGCCCTAGCCTCCCTAAGCCAGGCCACCTGGCGAATGGTTACTGCTGAGGCCATGGTGCGGACAGCTGTGTCCGCTGAGTCGCGGGCCGAAAGGAGGAGGTCATGAGAAATTATGTTACCCTTCTCTAGAAAGACATCATATTCCTCCCTGGCCTTGGGTGGGAGCAAGCGTTGGAATTTCGCTACTGACTCCCACACATCCAGCACGTATCTGTTGATAATGGCTTGGTTGTTTGCCACTCGCAATTGAAAGGCCGTTGAGGAATATACTTTACGGCCCAAGAGGTCCAGTTCCCTGGCTTCCCTGGAGGATGGAAGAGGGTTGCTGGGGTGTTCCCCGGGACCCAGTGCCATCTGTACCACTTTCCTCAGGGGAACCAGGTGACCAGCGAGAGAGGGGAAATCCAATTCGGAACCCCGATATTTAACGCCCGCCATGTCCGAAACTGGGGCAGTAGAGCTTGGGCTCTGCCACTGGGAACAGGCGAGGTTCCAGACACTCGGGTGGGGTGGGACTGTCAGGGGTTCGGTGGAGGCAAAGGCTGGCCTGAAGAGGGCATCAGGAAGGGGGCCCAAGGGCTGCACCTACATTCCTAGCTGGGCCGTGGCCCGGCACAGCAGATCGAAGTGCGCCAACAGATTTCCCATATAGGACTCCGGTGCTGGGGAGAGGGCAGTACCGGGAGCTTGCCGAGGTGAAGAGGGAGTCTCTTGAGGGGACCATTCCTGTGGCCGGTAGCGAAATGGCAATGGAGACGAAGTGCGGCGCCAGGGCTGCTTAGAGGCCCTTGAAGGTCCTTCCTCTGGACAGGAGGCAGGAGGAGGGGACCGAGACTCCTGGGGCGGTACTGGCGACGGCATAGTGATGTGCTGTCGCGGGGATGGCTCTACAGCGCTGGCCCCCAGTGGAATGGAAGATGGGGGTGGCGAGGGCGAATGCCCCCGGTAGACCCATGCCTCGGATGTGAAAGCCGGTTTGCCCCTTCTGGTTGGGAGCGGGGCAGGAGGCGTGGGGAGCAAGAAGAGGGCTCGTGCAGCCTCCATCGCTTCCGGGGTGGAAGGCACAAGGAGCGACTCCATGCGACTCCATGGTAAGTCCTCACCCGGGGAAGGGGGACTGCCTGGTCAGGTAAGCTGCCATTCCTGCGGCACCGGGCTCTGCAGTGCCGAGGATCAACACGGCCGGCGCTGAGGTGAGCTCGGTGCCGGTGAGGCCAGGGTGCCCCAAGGTGACCTCGAGCGGTGCCGAGGTGCCAGGACAGTGGGTTGGTGCCGTGGTGGCACTGGGGCGATCCGGGTACCGGCAGTACTGGGCTGCCCAAAAGCGACCTCGAGCGGTGCTGGGGCACCGGGTAGGTGCCGTGGCAGTGCCGGAGATGATGGCGAGCGGTGCTGGGGTGATCCAGGTACTGGGCTGCCCGAAGGTGACCTTGAGCAGTGCCGAGGTGCCGGGGCACCTGGTTGGTGCCAGGGTTGGCACCGAGGTTGTGCAGCAGTGGCAGCTACCAGTAGTGTGGTGCCATGCCGTCTCTGGTGCTGAGCTGGGTCTCGGTGCTGGGCGGGAACCCGAAGCCTCTGGTGAAGGGTGCCGAGCCTCCTCAGAGGCTAGGGCACAGTGCCGTTGTTCCCTCTCCTTGATGGTTCATCGTGGTTTGAAGGAGAGACAGACGGAACTGGCTGAGACCATGTGGTCTTTGCCCAGGCATCTGAGGCACTTCCCATGGGGGACATCCTTGGGGAAGGCCTTGCTGCACTTGGTGCAGGGTTTAAACCCTGGCATGATCGTAGGCTGTTCCGGCCCTATGGTGGGAGGCTCTTGTGGTGTAATATATCCACGAAGAGATGTTCTCAGTCGGGCAAAAGCTCATGGATGACAGGCAGGCTGCTTGCTATTCGGAAGGAGCAGACATTCCAGATCCGACGTGCAAGGCGGAAGAAATGAAACTGAGGAGGGGTTGGGAGGCAGCCGTATATTTAGCCACGGGGTGGCGCGAGGGGCGGAGGCTGCATACCCTCTCATGACAGGCTAGAACAAAAGTTTTCCAACCAATCCAGCGCTCTGGCACGGAGACACCTATTACTGAATGCATCCTAGCAGCGCTCGAAGAAGAAATATTAATACTCATGGAATGCAAGACTTGATAATTTCAAAGTCTTCTAGGGAAGTGGCTCAGAAAGACATGCACTGTGTTTATTATTGCACTTGTTGATGGCTCTACTGGCAAGCACGTAGCAAATATCAGATTTCTATAGGATGGGAATGCTTGTACTCTGCTAATGTACAGTCGGAGACTTCGATTCTGGGATAGCTGGTGATGTCAACTGTGAACAGCTTTTAGGACCTATGGTAATGAAGACAACAGCTCAAATTAAAACTGTTCTGTCTGAATTTAGATGTAGTGTTGAATATAGGCTAATAAAGTGATTTACTGAATGCTTTTAGATCAAATGCCCTTTGTGGTGTTGTGCACTGCACCTGAGCTTGTTGTTTTGGCTCACAAAATAGACTATTGCAATATTGAATAGCTTCAGTGCATTTTTTGAAAGACAAATTTGACTTTGAGATGACTGATTGATTTTTCTACTGTGCACTTTGTACACCAGATTGCTCATCATTGCAGAGCATTGAAGATGATGATAAAACATTTGACTGTCACTCATTTGAAACATACTGGAAAAACTGAGTCAAGTATAATATAAGACAAGTGTATTTTTAAGATCATACAGGGTGGTTGGATGAATTCTCTTTCACCATTGCTGATGTTAGTCTCTTCTTCCAGGAAATAATCTCTGGTGGTCTGAAGTTCTGTGAAAGCTAGAATGTGTAGTTCTGGATATTGTAGTAGTTAGAGATTGTTAAGACCTTTATGTCTGAAAATTGTCTTTTGGCAATGGTGAATTTGAAGGTAGTAAATGTATCTGTGTCTTTAGAGGAAAAGCTATAGAAAAACATGGCTTATATATCTTTCAGAGTATAGCGGCATTTCATTTTATATAATAGTTAAAGATATACAAGCATAAGACTAAGTGAGAATCAGACCCACTAAAAACAAGAGACTGAAAATGACTCTGGCTCAATAATCCAAAACAGAACAAACAGAATGCTTAAAAATGTCTTTGGACGATAGAAGAATCAGCAATATTTAATTGAGAGAATGAGAACAGAGCCTGTAGATTGGGATAATTATGTGAGGTTTTTTGCTTTTTTTTTTTTTTTTTTTTTAATTATCAGACAATCAGATTCAAAGCCGTGGCTAACAAAAGGGTCCCACTGACCCTTTTCATTTTCTAAAAGTTTTGGTAAATCTTATGCTTTTCCTACACTTTTCTTTTTTTTAGATGTGGTCATGCACTTTGCTGCTTTCCACATAAGACTGCTGTTCGCCAACCTATTGAAAAAATGTTTGTCAGTGATGAAATGCAAATTTTTTGTTTGGGGACCTTTCAGTAGTTACAAGCATACACAGAGAGAACTTTTGACAGACAAATAACGCCTTGTATAAATATTTATAAGTGATGTAGTTGTTCATGGTTTTGAAGTACCTCTCTAATTTTTTTCCTTTTGTCTTTGCTATTATGAAATAAGTTAACTGACCCTTTTTGTTAGGAGCCTCTGAAAATTCTCAAAGTTCTTTTATGGGGAACTGTGAAGCATAAGGAAAATTGTGGCACTATATAATAAAATAAAACAGCTGGTCTGCTCTAGTCTTCCTTTCACAGCCTCTTCCTGCAGAATGTATTTATTTTTATTTGGAAAACAAAATGCAAATCTCTATTTAGTGCAGATGTCCTGTGTGATGAGTGGTGACTCCAAAACAAGAGTTGAATTTTGATAACTCATATTTTCTCTAGTCTTCACTTTCCAGATAACATAGCTGATTTAGTCACTTCACTTGGCATGGCTTGAATGTTTGCCACTCACCACACAGACTTCTAGCCATATGGATTGTGTTTTGAATTTCATCACTGCTAAGCCAATAATCTCCAATTACATAAACCCACGATTGCACTTTGTCTTTGTGAAAGTATTTCTGTGTGTTTTCTAGTTTGTTAAAATAAACACAATACTTTTTAGAAATTATGATTTCTAATCACACATAGATTTTATAACATTGGATTATGAACTCAAGCCATTAATCAGCAAATAATGCACAATGCTGATCATTTTCTATGAGCATCTTCATTTATTTGAAATTGGATAATCTGCTTTCTTACTGTAATATTCTGATGTAAGAATTAGTGGTGGAAGACAATTGCCAAAAACTTGTAGATATCAAAACTCTCTCTCTCAGGGAGAGAGAGATTTCTCTGCCGCTATTCATCCCAAATTTTCCATTTTCTTTCCTCCTGTTACTCCTAGTTATACCCTTTTTTTGCTATTCTGTAATCAATATGCTATATTCTTTGATGTTTGCACCCTTGTATTTGCAGATATGTTATCTCTGCCTCTTCTCCTTTAGTGTTCAGCCTAGCTATGCATATTCACTCTTTTTTGTGACAAGTAAATTCCCTGAAGACCACCTAATTATTTTACCTATTCATCTCTGAGTTCCCTCTAGTTGTCTGTTTTTTCCCTCAAATGTTGAGGTGTCAAGAACCAAAGGTGAATATTTTATAGGGGGCATTCTCATTACAGTTATGTAGAAAGATCTATTTATTCCTTGCTCAATGAAGTGTTTTCAGCCAAAAATCTCATTACTCTGCAAGCTCATATCCACCGTCATTCATTAGGTCTCTTTGGAAATTTTAGTAGGAACTGACATTGGATATCTTTGTGGATAATTGCTTGAATCATTGCCCCCCCCCCCCAACACATACTCTCCCTATTCCTATTGAAGATCTGTACCATACCTATCCTTCTGTCCTGTCCTGTCCTGTCCTGCCTCTGTACTGACTTATTCTAAATACAAGCCAGCAAATCATTAAGTTTGATACTGTTCATCTGGAACGTTACACTGAATGTATTCTCATCTTTCAAATGTTTCCAAACCTGTTTTTTTAATAGCAGCACATTAAAAATCTCTTTTAAATCCTAATTGTCCATACCCTTTTATGTATGACATTTTTTGTTTTAGTTTAAGTTCATATAAATTAATTCCAGTCACTTATTAATAGGTCTGCTGTGTTATGTTTTTCCTATGGTCATTTTGGAAAAACCCTCCTCAAATCCGTAAATCTGGGTTCAAACCCCAGTGGGTTGGACTAGATGATCTCATGAGGTCCCTTCCAACCCTATGATTCTATTCTATTCTATTCTATTCTATTCTATTCTATTCTAAATTCTTTGGATTCTCTCATTCTTGTCATCCTTCCCCTCCTGCCCACTTCCCCCCATTTCTGCACATACCTTTTCTCTGCAGACTTAAACTCGTTCTGTATCTGACTAACGCTATAAAATTCACATGAGTAAGTACACCTTGTTTAACATCTTTCTTTTCCCTCAATGTGTGGATGGAAACAAACCTATGCCCCAGTGCTGCAAACACTTCATTTAAAGTTGTGTGTGTGCAGGAATAAGGTGATGGTTTGTAAACTGGGATAAATTCCTGTTTGCTTATTTACCTAACTTCATCTTTCACTACTGTTGTCTTGGCCCTTCTCTCCCCCAATTTGTTTAGTGTTTGCCTGTCTTACTGTGTAAATTCTAGACTGTGAGCTCCCTGAGGCAGGAACTGTCTTTTGTTTTTGTACAGCACCTACTGTAATGGGGCCCTAATCTCAGTCTGTAGTACCCAAGGACCCTGCTATAGAAATAATAAATATTTAATGCTTTAACTCTAGGCTTCAGCCGCTGTTAAATAATCAGGCAGAAATAGTTTCTTAGTATAGATACCTCATTTGTTTTTCCTTTGTCCTTGTAGGTTAATATCTCTCTAATCTAGGAATTTGTATTGTGTTTACTGCTGCATCAAGAGTATCTGTTGAGCTTTTATGTTGTCTGCTGGATTTTTTCCAACTTTTTTTCCCCCCTTCCCCAGAGTAACTGTTTATGCCATCTGAACTGTGGTCCTACTGCCTTTGAGCGTAAGTGTGAGGGAGAGATTTAAAATCTACCGTGCTGACAATGGATGCATGGGTAACTTGTCCCTTCTATATTTTGCTGTAAATTTCCATTTCCTGTCTCATGGACACTTGTAATTGATAAATACTTTCAAACTGATTTGCTGCAAGTTAACATTTGGCTTGCACTTCATTAATGTATACATTAGCATCATCTCTGCACTGGCACTTAACAGTGCCCGTTTTCTGTTCCATTGCACAAGTTCTCTACTTGTCATACAGTTAAATAAAACTGTATTGTCCCATAGGAAACATCTCTTGTTGTGCTGACTTTTTTTTTCTTAAATGATTATTAAACAGTTGTCTGTTCAGTTGTAACATTCTCCCACAAGCTTGTTTTGCCTTCTCCTCTTGTCTAGCTTACTCCCCACCTTTACAAGTTGGTGCTTAATAGTGACATTTCAAAGTTGGCTCCTCAGGCCACCTTGTGTATATGAAAATAAGAGTGTAAGCGGTTTATTAGGAAGAGGGAAAACTCAACTTTTCCACTTTTCTCTCCAAAACAAGTTTTTTTAAGTACTTGGAAAAGTGATGTGGAATAAACAGAGTACTTTGTGTAAGGCACAACTGCATTCACTCTACTCAGATATCCTTACAGAGGTGTTGGTCTTTTATTTCAGTATTCCAGTTTCTTTTCAATATTTTGTGGAACTAATAATATGCTGTACTAATACATAATTTGTTCTCTTCTGGTAGTTTTTCCATAGGCTCTACAGCATTTTGACCCCAAGTAAAAATCCAGACTGATTGGCTCCACTGCTGCTGCGTATTTGTTCAGCTGGAAAGTTACATTTCCATCCCTCCTGTTTTGTGCCATGCTTGTTAATGGTCATTGATCAGCACATAAAAAGCAAGAGGAATGGAAATGCAATTACCAAGCTAGACAAATAGCCAGTAGTAGCAGGCTTTATCAGAAACCCAGTTAGACCTTCAGAAGACAAAGGAGAAGAGTAAAATATAATTCTAGAATGATGTGTGAGATTTGCCAAATAAAACTAATGATTCTTGAATTAAATAAGAAAATTCAAAGTAATGCAAATGAATAAAAAATCATGTTGTCCCAGATTTTGTGCCTGTGGGACAGGGCGGTTATATGTTAGAAGTGTGCTGCTATAGAGTAGTACAGAAGTTGGATGGAAACTCAAATAGCAAATCCCTTTTAATATCTGGTTCGCTGGGGTGGATCTGCCTTAAATGCAAACAAGAAATTGTAACTTCTTTGAGTGGTTTTACATGAGCAAGGGAGTATTGGCAACAGGTGTCTTTAAAGTCATCTGGCAAGGTCCTCCTTTTTTAATCACTCCTATTTCCAGGTTGTTGCGAAAGATCAACACTGGCACTTTACGGGCTACGCCATGTGGTGATTTTGCTTTTTTCAGATGTATTGATGCTGTTCTAATGCTACAACAATCTGACTCCTACAGTTCTTGACCCTCTTATCCTGGAACTCCACCAGCATCCAAATCTTAGAGCAGTTGTTGCTGTCAACAATCATAAAAACATAAAAATTACTGACTTGCTTGAAACTTTACTTTGTGTGTGTCTGTTTCTCTCATGTATCCTGTTTCAAGAGTGGGCCTGTAGGAGAGGGTGGAAGTTGTACCCTGTGCACTAGTATAAGATGGGGAATAAAAGAATATGTTCCTAAAATTTGTCTTAACCCCACAGGTGATAAGCTTATGTTTTAAACATGAAGCTTGAGTATTTTCCTTCCTTTGCGTATCACTGGCTTAGCTTGTAAAGCATCACATGAAATGTTAATTTGTAATTCTCCCATTTAAATTTATGTACTCTAATGCCTTTGATCAGTAACACTTAGTAATAAGTTATCTGTTTTTCTGTTTTCTTTATCCTTCTTCTGTCAGGCTTGAGAAACGTGTTTCTCTAAACATGGGTGAAATGGAGCAGAGATCAACAGCGGGATCCCGGTTAGGAGCTCAGGAAAATACTGGGATCAGTACCTTGGAACATGGACAGAAACTGTCTATGACACCTCCAGGAAAGCTTATCTCTATCAAAATCCAGATGCTGGATGATACACAGGAAGTTTTTGATGTTCCGGTAAGAGTTTGAAAATGAAACAATCATTCAGTTATTGTTTTGTGACGTGAACCTCCAAATTCTCACTTTGTGATTCATTAATGGCTAATTGATTCCTGTTTTATTGAAAATAATTGCTTCCATACCGCCATTATTTGTATGATTGTACAGCAAAATAGAAGTAAACAGTAAAATAGATGGCTATTTTTACTCTAATAGTTATTTCTTTTTTGAATACCTTCAAAAACAGTTGAAAGCAGTAATATTTGTAACAGAGGTTTCTTCCACAATCTAAATGTCTAGTATTTTCATATGTGCTGTATGATTGTGCTGCATATGTTACTTTTTGTTAATATAAACTACAGATCTTTAGTAATGGGTTCTCCCCTTATATTCCAGCAGTTATGACCTCTAAAGTATCAGATTTTTCATTAATTAAATTACTGCCAAAACCCCCCCATTTTAGTACTTTTAAATGCAAAGTGGAAGCCCAGAAAAATCCTGATCACTTTCCTTTCCATGCACTTATTTTTTGTAATTTCTTTAAGACGTGTGTTTGTTAAATGAGGAAATAAGACTGCTGTCTGTGTGTGGGAGGAAGAATGGAGTGTTCCTAATTTTGTTTTGAAGACCAATCATTTACATATGACCAAGAATGACAAAGAAATTTAATGTAATTCTGTGATCAGTGATATTTAACAACCTAGTGAAGATTTGTGTGCTCATAGCATTCAATAGTGAAAGATCTTAAATATTATTTTTGTGGTTGAGGAATCATACAAGAATTCTCTTCCACACCCTCCCCTGAGAAACTATGGTTCTGTGAGTACACGGGAGACTTGAGTTCTGTTCGCATCTGTCAGTGAGATGCTGTTATGTGGCTTTGTGCAACTTCCCTAACTTATATAATGCAGTTTCCAACATATACAATGGGAATTCACTAATTTTATGAAGCATGCTGAGCTTTCTCTTTGAAGAGCATTATAGAAAGAAGTGCTGTAATGAAATTAATAAGGTAGCTATCCCTGATTTAGAGATGAGGGAAACTTGACCAGCAAAGTTACACAACTCACCCGAAGACACACACACACAGAGTTGAAAACCACCTACTTTTTAGTTTGTATTGCTGTTATTGTTCTGTTTTAGGTGGTTGCTAAGCTAGTTTCTTGAAGTATTCTCATCTCAGTTCTTCCTACTTTTGAAAAGCTCTCTGACATTTAGTGTTTAAGAAGTGATTTGCTAAATGAAATAAGCTACTAACCTTATGAAATGTGGAGTGTCTACCTAATTATATTGATGATGATCCCAGTGTACAGTTCAAAATGTTTATGAAACACCCAATAGATAACTATTTTTAATATTTTTCAAATTCCCATCCCAGTCCAAAAGATATATATTTTGAAATCATAATGAGTTAGTTAATTAGGTGTGTTTTCCCATGAAGTGTGCTACAAACTTCCCCATCATTCTAGAAATTCTAGCTAGTACCTCTGATATACAGAACAAAGATGTATGCATTGTGAGAAATCAGACCTCATATTTCTATTACAGATAAGTATTCACTGAGAATTATCCTGAGATCAGACTCCTCAATAGAACATTTCAGAGTTGGTAATGGGCAACAACCTAATGCAATAAACTATTACAATTCTAACTTTTCTTCCAGCAAATTTTAGAAAACAGTGTTTTCCCAATTGCTATATCATAAGACAGGCAGATAGGAAGCATGACCAGCCTGTGCTCTTTACCCTTCATTGACATTTGAAAGAACTCAGTCCATTCAACTTTCTATGCATGTTGGTTCAGAATAGATGTATATCAAAACAGCTCTGATCTTGGAATTGTGCCCACCAAAGCAGATCCCTATTGCAGTGGTCCTGAAACTTTTTACTCTTACCCCCACTGCAGCTGGGGCTAGGAGCAGGTGCTGAAACGAGGGCCCTGCTGGGCCCAGAGCAGAGCAACAGGCAGAGTGGAGATGGTTGGCACACCTTCCTTGCTGTCCATGGGGGCTGGCCAAGCCCAGCCCTAAAGATTCCTCAGAGGGCAGAATGCCCCACAGTTTGAGGAATTCTGCCCTATTGACATGTCTTCACAGGGCAACTTATGGGACCTGAGTATTTTACAGAGCCGTTGTTTGTAAGGTCTATGGAGAACGAAGCCAAGTGTTTTGGTTTGGTATTTTCGCATGTTTTAAAAGCATCTTGTACATTTATAGTGCTGTATGATCAACCACAGCACATTTCTAAACAGGGTGTTCATTCTCTTTCCCTGCTTCAAGGACGTGTTAATTTTTCATTCTCATACCCATATGTGCTAAATCCTCTTTACTGTTTCATTTGGATTTTAGACTCTTCTCTACATAATTTATAGCATTTACAATGCAATTTAACTTAGTAAACCAAATTCATTATATGTTTCCTTTCTTGATGATAAAAATCTTAATACTTCTAGATTGGAATGTTTGCCTCTGCTGGGAAACCTATTTTCCTGTTAAAATTAAGACGCTTCACATTTTAACCAAAATGATGCCTTATGCATTTAAAAGGAAATCAACTAGCAGCATTTTAACAAACATGGAAGCATGGGAAAAGACATGGAGCACATATAGTCACAGCTTGAAATCCATCTCACTCTTTAGTGGCAAGTGGGAAAGCCCACTTGTGAGTCAGAAAGGCTTAACCCACTAATTTCTACAAAATTGAAGTTTTAATTTTAAAGAGAATTGGGTTTCTTGTCTTTGTGGTTGTGGTGTTATATTGAATTCCTGAGTCAAAAAATGTCAGTTCCAGCAGTGGTGATATTCATAACATTGCCAAGCAAAAATAGCAGTAGCAGACTGACAGGAGTTTGTTGATATTGGTACTCGTATCCAGAATTAAGAGGGAAGTTCCAATATGATGCATCAAATTACTTGCAATTAGAGGGAAGTTCTATTTGATACTGCTGATGTGGAAAACTGAAGAGCAACAGTGACAGAACCGAGCGTTATTCATTGGGAAGCTGGGAAAGGGGTAGAATGTCTGAGGTAGTTTTCTTCTTCCTTAAGTAGGAATAAGGAACATCGGTGTTCAAGATTCACCTCAATGTCCTCTCTTAGCCAAGGGCTGAAAACCATATTTTTGTCTCCTGAGAAAGACCTCAAGCAAAACGGGAAACAAGAGTAGACGCTGGTATTTTTAGGGTAAAACATAAAACACATGCATGCAGAACTCTTACCTTCCCCAACCAAACAAACCCCATCAACCTTAATGACTTTCCTCTATAGAGCATAAAACAGCAAAAAGATTGCAACCTTTTTGCCCTCCCCCATATCTCTCTTCAGGCACATGCTTAAGAAGTAAAACAGTTTGAAGAAAAAACATTAGACTCAGTTGTTGTTTTAAGGGAAAGGTCAATTTTTGGTCCCTGTAGAATCTGTACTGTTCTTATGCCTGATTTAAACTGTTAGTTTCTGACAGGTTTCAATGTTTCCTTTTTTTGTTTATTAAAAGGAAAACCAAAAGGGGAAAAAGAGCAAATAGTTTTCCTAATGCAGAGGTTCCCAACCTGTGGTCCTGCGGACGTGTTGCCCGGGGTCCGCGGAGCCTCTCACTACCTGGGGCCGGAATCCAGCTACAGCCCTGATGCTTCCCGCCAAGACTGCCTTCTCTCTCCTGTGGCTGGATCCTGGAAGGGGGATGGGACTGCGGCAGCTCCTGGGCAGGGGCAAGGGCAGGGGACCATAGCTGCCGCGGCTCAGCTCCCCAGCGGTGAGGGCAATGGTGTTGCCAGCACTGCTCACTGGCTGTCCCACTGGTGCGGGCCAGAGTCTGCCTGTGTGGGCCAGATTACATAATCAGCCAGGGAGGGGGCGCAAATTTTTTTTTTTTTTTTTTTGGTGGTGGTGGTGGTGGTGGTTGTTAAAAAGGGATCACCAGCCTGAAAAAGGTTTGGAACCACTGTCCTAGTGGATATGGATGTGGGGGGAGCCATAGACATGATATATTTGGACTGTAAGAAGATCTTTTGATATTCCCATGTGACATTCATAAGCAAAATAGATAAATATGGTTTAGATAAAATAACTATCAGATGAGTGCCCAACTGGTTGAAAAACTGTACTTGGAGCAGTTATTAATGGGTTGCTGTCTAATGGGAGGATGTATATAGTGAGTATCTGGACCCACAGGGGTCTGTCTTGGCTCCAGTACCAGTCAACATTTTTCATTAATGACTTAGATAACGAAACAGAGAATATGCTTACAAGATTTGTGGGTGACACCAAAATGGGAGGGGATGCACTTTAGAAGATAGACTGATCATTCAAAATAACAGTGACAAATTGGAGAATTATTCTGTTATCGATAAGATGAAATTCAATAATGACAAGTGCAAAGTACTACACTTCAGAAGGAAAAATAAAATGCATAACTGCAAAACTGGCAATAAGTGCCAAGCAGTCATACTGCAGAAAAAGATTGGGGATTATAGTGGATGACAAATTAAATACCAGACAATGACATGATGCAGTTGTGAAAATGGCTAATATCATTCCGGGGGGGGGGGGGGGGAGCTAATTGATAGAAGTGTTGTATGTAAGACAGGTAAGATAACTGTTCCATTCTGCTTGGCACTGTTGAGGAATCAGCTCAATTTTTGATGGCATACTTTACAAAAGATATGGACAAACTGCAGAGAGAGTCCAGACAAGAGCAACAAAAATGATAAAGTGTAGAGAACCTGACCTATAAGAGGAAATGGTTTTTGTTTTGTTTTGTTTTTTCCAATAGAAAACACCCCCGCCACCCTGCTTTTTTCCACCTTGAAGAAAAAGACAGAGAATCTGATAACACTTCAGGGGTATTAAGAGCAGCTATAATGAGGATGACAACAATTGTTCTCCATGTCCACTGAAGACATGACAAGAAGGAATTGGCTTAATCTGTGGCAAGGGAGATTTAATTTAGATTTTTAAGAAAAGAGATAAGTACTGGAGTAGGTTGTCAAAGGAAGTTGTGGAATCATTGGGAGTTTTTAAAAACTGTTTAAAAAATACCTGTTAGGATTGGTGTAGGTGTACTTGATCCTGTACTGAGGTGTGGACTAGGTTCCTTGCAGCCCTACTCTTCTAACATTCTATATAGATAAAAATTGCATCCTTGTCAAAAGCAAAATCAAGTGTATGAAATTGGTTCATATATTTATTTTTTTAAAACTCTCCAGAATTAAATGTATCTGTTTTTGTAAATAAAATATGATAAAGGAGGTGTGCAGAAAAATACCTTGGTTTAATTGCTGTTAACAGTTAATATTCCATTCCTGAGAGTTGGCAGAAATAGTATTTACTTTCTAAAAATCCTACTAAAACTTGAACAGATAAGTGTGAATCATTAACATGAACCCCCTCTTGAGTTATTACTGCAGTTAACAGACGTGGTATATTTGTGAACGCATTTCTGGAAAAAACAGGCACAACTTCTTTCTAAACAATTTAATGAAATATTACTGTGACTGCCTACTACAAATTTTAGCACAACTTTGTTCTTGTATATTAGGCCAAAAGATATCAAATACCTAGATTAAAAAAAAAAAGGCAGCTGACTTTCCTCGGCATCATTACTATTTGTTTTCATTAGTGAGTGAATGCATTCTCCTTCACTCTGGGAACTTGTTTATGATACAAAGCATCTGGGAATTTGGTGGACATTTGTTATGGTGCTGTTTGTTGATGCTATACTTCTGCACTGTCTTAAAAAAAATCAAACTATTAATGTAGCAGTCTTAATTTAAATGAGAGCTGAAGGTGCTCATCATGTCTGAAAATCAGGCCATGAGTTTTCAGTTAATGATTCTCTCCATTAGTTCACTGCTAGCAGCTGTTAGTCACGAGTTTGTTCTGTGGACAGATTGTGTGTGTGCATTACAAACAATTTTTTTTTTCTTGCGACATTGCATCTGTGTTTTCCTTTTAACTTAGTACAATTTTTCCAGTTTGGGTGTATATGTTGCACAAATGTGATATTTTGCTCAATTTAGTATTGGTATCACCAGCTGATCTCAGACTTTTGTTTCTTTAATCTGTTTGAAATAATGCTTGGCTGACCTAGGATTAAATGGTTGATTGCTGAATTTATTTATTTGTTCATCTGTGGGAAACAAAGTTAAGGTGACTGAAAGTGATGGCCGTTAGGTGGGGATTATCTGAGCTCTAATGGACTGAGCATGGACCTGGGAAACATGAGATTTGGATTCTGTTTCCTTCTCTGCCTCTGGTCTAGTGTGTTGTCAGGCAGGTCCTGTATCCCCTTGATAGCTTAGTTATTCCTTCTGTAAAATGGGAATAATAATTTTCAACCATTTGTAAAATACCTGGTCTGTGGATGAAAAGCACTGAATACTGGCAAAATGTTGTTAGATCATCTGTATTGAAAGTGAATCAATAGCTTTTTTAAAATATTTTTTGAAAAAAAAAAGTTCATGAAATTCAGAAATGTTAGCTTATGAGCCTTAGACAAAAATGCCAGACAGGACTGAAGTGCACAGACACAACTGTGTGGGAAGGCTTGCATGCTCCTCACCTGTGCTATATTCAGGGTTTGTCTGTACTGAAATCTCTGCATCGGTCTCCATTGAGTGGCAGTGGAGATCTGCTCAATCAGTCTTGGAAGTGTTCTCCAATGCAGTAACCAAAAAAAAAAAAAAGGGTTGAACGGAGAGCATTTGCCATTGGTACAGCCCAGTGAAGATACCATGGTAAATGAGGGTAAGTCGGTCAACAAGTGATATGCATTGTACAGTATATAGTTTATCTCCTGTCAACCCAGAGCGGCAATGTGGACTAGGCCTTCATCATTGGTATCACTTGCTCACTGTCATGGATTCCCTGTGTCTGGTCTATGCCTTATCTTATAACCAGTTCCTTGGGTATGACCTCTTTACAAGTCATGTCTGAGGGACCCCCACATTTTCACAGATGCATGCCTATAACCTCCAAGACACTAGAACTGAGTCATAAGGCACAAGCAATCCCTGTCTTCTCAGTGCCTCCTACAGAGAATGCAGCTGAGGCAGACACCTGCCGCAGACTTCCAATATACTCCTTCAAGACTCAATGTCTCAGTGAGCATCTGAAGTGACTTTTTCAAACAAGGTAACAATTTGTCATCTGGCATACAAATTGAGAACATTAATCTAGAGAGGCAGAGTTGAGACTGAGTTCAGATTGGCCAGTGGCAGGCCAGGCTTCCTTTGAAGCATGCTTCCATTAGAAGCCATGTCAGACCCTGCTCTCTGACTCTGTGCCTGGTTCCAGGTGTGTTTGTGCTTGTGTCTCTGTGGGCTCAGTTCCTGATACAGCCATCTGATCTCCTGCTTCAGTGTTTGGTCTTCCCTGCAGAGAAGTTGAAGGGAACCTCCTTCTTCTTGGCTGTTGGGTACTATGTGCGAATGTCTCAGCTGTCTGGGGTTTCTATTGTCTCTTTGAACCTTCCATGCACATGTGTTAACTTTATTTAAACAGGCTGCTCATTTCTTCCCTTTACACTCAATGCAAAGCCCCAAGGGAAACTTAGGTGCAAGGGAAACTAGGTGCACACAGGCATCATACAAATATTACTAAATTACCCACAGGTCATGCTCACTTTCTTGTAAATTAAATTAATAAATTAGAGTATATAATAAAATTGCTAGAGAAATTGTATGTGTTTTTTTCTTAGTTTTGCTTTTATTCAAAGTGCAACACCTTTGAACAAAAAGATTTTTAATGATCAAAGTGCAGTAGATTTTTAAGGCATAGTCAGCAGAATTGGCTGAAGCTTTATTATGAAAAGAAGTCATGTTCTTGCTAAGCTTCTGTTCATCATATTTACAATGAGCTTAAATTGTTCAGTACCAGAATTCATTTTATTAAAAGTGCTATAAGTAGAAAGAGGAGATGCTGTTCTCTTTACATAATGCAGTAAATATGATCAGTTCTTATTATAGTAGACCGCTTTGATTCAGTGACTCAAGCCAGGTTCAAATAATGACTGACAGGGTTTCCTGTCATTGATCAGACCATAGGCCTTAAATTATGGATGCAGATTTGTGGAGAAAGGTTACAGTGATGCAGCACAGAAGGTCAGAGTTTCTATTTTTTGCTCATACCAAGGGCGAGATTAGGTTATTTTTAAAGGAAGCAACAATCCTTTTTCTAAAGGTTGTGTGTGGCTTGTTTTAATAAATTTTGAACTAGATAGGTTTATGGCAGAGTGTAGAGGAGATATCTTTTGATGCTCTTTTGGGAAACTGCAAATGTGCTCATTTGTTAGATTACTTATTTATAGTAAATGCTGTGGACCATTCTCTGTGTAATCTTTATTTCCTTCTCCTTTCCTCCCAGAGGAATTTAGGACTTGTGAAAGGTGTGAAATTGAAGGATGAACCAAAGTATTGTTTTCCAGAGAAAAGGGATAGAACAGGGAGTAGCTTAACCAAGTTTCCTTGCCCTTCATTGCAACAATGCCTCTGTTTCTTTTAGCTGGACTTTGTGCTGTGGATTGGGCCTTCATGCTCATATGGTTTCTGACATCTTGCTGTGATTGCCATTTGCCACCAAATTTAATGGTTAATTGATATGATGAGGCCTCTTGGTTAAGCTGCCAACTTCCTTCACATTAGCCACCAAGCAGTCATTAGTTGGTATAACTGCTTATGTCCACTTCTGACTTGACTTGTATTTGAGCCTGCAGCCTCAGATTTGTTATTCCACAGATGGTTTGACCTTACGATGTGTCCAGTACCTGTAATTTCTGGAGACTGCAATGAGAGTTGCTGGTGTTCAGCATTTCTGTAGATCCAGACTTAGCAGGGGAGCTGAGCCCACATATTTTGCCAACTTTGGTGATGGGAGTAAATGCTGGTGATGATCTTTAAGAATACATGTAATGGATTGCATTTGCCTTAAGTGACCAATTGCAGGACTGACAATATCTGGTTGCTTCACAGAGGTGGGTTTCCCACAAATGGACCAGAGCTGTTCTTAGTACAGGCCATGACAAATCTGCTGACACCTAGGAGCCAACACAAAAACTTGGGTGCCCCTAGGTATCTGCCAGAGAAGGGGCCCTCCGCCACGGGGGGGGGGGGGGGGGCATAGCCAGCGGCTCTTTTGGTGGAACAGGGTGGGGAGAGGGATGGAAGAGGAGAGAAAGAGACAGCAGTGCTGGAGTGGGAGAGCACCACTCTCTCTCCCTCTTTCCCCTCCGTACCACTGAAAGAGCCACTGGCAGTAGCGTTTTTTTGGTTTGGTGGCAGTGGAGGGGGGTTCTTAAGCCCATCACTCTGGCTACCAAAAGGAGCCATGGCAGCTTTTCAGTGGTGGGAATGTGGCCCGCTCTGCACTGCAGTGGCCTGGGGGGCTTTGGGGCACTGGGGCAAAATCCTAGGTATCATGGTGACCTGGCATGTAGGAGTTGTGGAGGCCTGTTTTACTGTGACTAAGGGAGGTCTCTTATGACAAGGATGATCTCTTACACAGGTTTCACTGTGTAATCACTGTGTGTATACTGTAATAATTTATAATCTGTGTAAGCCTCCATTCCCATCTAGTCTATGGTTTTCTTAGAAGAAAGGTGTCCTTTGGTTTGGGCGTGTCATCTGGGAAGACCTCTCCTCTCTTCTGTTTGAGACCTGCAGCAAGAGGGATTTGATAGGGATCTTGCTGTTTTTTGGCTATACACTTGAAAGGGTTGATTGGTATACATGTGTTGGTAGACCCATACTGGTAAACCCCTCAGTGGAAAGACAGCTTAAACTGGCAAAAGTGTTCTTTTGTTGGTGAATTTTAAAACTTTATCTTCCCAAAAGAATAAACTATTCTGACAAAGGGATTCTTTTGCTAGTTTAACTTTGTCTACATTAGGACTTTTGCTTGTATAGCTGTCTTGGTCATGGATTGGGGGAGAAGGGGGGACACACCTCTATTAAGCATTGCCTGAGCTTTAGTTGGCAAGGTTCTGTGGAGCTGCTTCTTAAGGCTGTTAGGTTAGACTACAAGCAAAGTCTGTGTGGATAGTAGCCAGCTGCACCCTGGTAAATTATTTTTTAAACCTGGTAAGAAAAATATATCTAAGTTTGCATGCTATTATTCAGAGCTCCACTTCTGTGCAGAGCAGATACTTGAGTTTCCTTGTAACTGAAGGCTCCTGGTGAAACTTTTCCATACTGAGAGAGAATTCTATCATAGAAATGTATTCATTAAATGACCTCCTTTGACTTGGTCTGTTAGAGGAAAATACCACATTTCAAGTCTCCCTCCTTCTCTCTTGGCAAAGAGAGCCAAATCATTACATTGCCGGCACTCACAGGATTTGCACCGCCTGTGCTTTTATAGGTCTTGTAATAGATATAGGTATGCTTTGTAACAAAATCCCACAAGGACCTACATCACCCTGCTAAACACAGAATTCCTAGCCAGTTTCTACATACCATGGTGAAAAGAAACACTTTTCTTTAGTGTTTATGGTAATTATTTTATTCCTCATGTTCACCTTTCTCATCAGTATATGGATTATAACTATTATTGCTTCTCGATTAAGAAATTTATTAGTCAGGGAAGCTATGCAGAAAACACGAAACAGTGTTTTATGTTCTGTCAGCTAGCTTTAACAGTTATGTGACTTGCACTTGCTTCCAGCTTAGGAAATGAACAGTGGGTCAAATGTGAACTATTCATCAATAAGGCTTTATTCTCTTCTCATGCCTGAAATTATTTGGACATCACTGTCGAGCCATTTTCAAGGAAATTAGGAAATTAAAATATTCACTTATTGTTACAACAGTTTGGCTGGGTCTCTAGAATTATGAATGGTCCTTGCCTTCCACTCCCTTTAAGAAAAAAAAATGAAATGCAACAGTTATAATTCTCAAAAAAATATTTCCCCCAGAGACTCAGTAAGCACTGATTTTAGTTGAAATATAATTAGAGTGTCCCTGTTAAAAGGCAGGAGGTTATTTTAGTCATTTGTTTTATGTATTAATATGCTTTATAAAATGAAGGAAAAAAATGAATTTGTAGCCTGTGGCAACAGGCTGTTAAACTGCTAATTATCTTTATCAGAGCATTGGGTAAAACAAATTTTAAAATGAGAATGCATTTGAAAGTACTGGCAGCTTTAAACCTTTTCAGAGTGGAATGACTTATAAAGTGGTTGATTGGAAGTGAAGCCTACAGCTTTTCATTCAGAATTTAAGGGGGAGAAGCTCAAGCCTAAGCTAAAATATATCACCGAAGAACAGCCCTAAGTAAAGTGTCGTGTATACATACACCACCTCACAGGAAGCACCAAGAAACACTGAGCTTAGAATAGCAGTTTTTCTCACAGCTTGCCTATTTCAAATGGGGGTGAAGAATACTGGTAAATATTTTTCAATGGGGTAAGCAAATCCACCACCCCCAGTAGCATGTAAGAAGGGTAAGGCAGAGCCATAGATTTATCAAAGAATTTAAAGTGAGGGGAAATAGGGAGAGGGATGGTGCAATTTCCCCTTCACTCTCAGGCTGGCTGGATAAGTTTTTTATGGTGTATGTAGCAAAGTAACTACAACACTGTGATAGTAGTCTGGGAGTATGAGATCATGCCAGCACTCCAGCGTGTCAAAGCTCACTCTACCATACTCAGGCTTCAGAACAAGAATATAAAGGTTGTTTCCAGAGCAACACGAGTTTGTGATTTTATTATGAAAGCAATGACTTAATGGACTGGTCATTCAACATCCCATGAGAATCAGTAACATATGGGTAACCAAATATCTCTCAACTGTTGATCTACTTTATGGAACAAAAGAATCCTTATCATGGACCCTATGGGTTTCAGCTGCAGTCTCCTTTGTCCCATTATTTTAGACTGCATAGAAATCCATCCACATGGACTGTGCCTTCATCAAAACAAGAGTCATTATGCTATTAATTTGTAACTTACTCAGACAGTCAGCTTTTCCTCTTTCAGTTCATTTATAATGGAGGACAGCAATGTTACTGAGAATTTCTCTTTGGCACAGTCTGTCCTCAGATATCCATTTATGTCTTATTCCAGAAATAGTCTGTCAGGTCCTCACCTTGTTCCTGAGCCCATGTTGCCTTGTCACAAGAAAACCTCATTTTCTCTTTTTTCAACTAGAATATCCAGACAATCCTTTTTCATCTGCCTTGGCATGTCCATGTTTAGGTGGTGCTTTTTCTTCTGTTGCTGAACCTCAGGTTTGTCAGCTGTTCCACTTCTGTGGAATCTGTTACCTTGATCCTACAATGGTTAGGGACATAAGTGAGGCTGTGCTGGCCATGACAATAACATCTAGGAAATGATAGAAAGAATAGCTGTATTTCATCTGTACTTGAAACACCAAAAATAACAGTTTTGGTTCGGCTTCAAATTCTAGTGTTTTTTTGGTTTCCCATTCAATAGCCCCATCTCTTTCAGCTGCTGCTGTTTTTCCAAGTCAGGGCAGAAGTGACTGGCTAGGCACTGGGAAATGCTGCCTTTATAACTTACTCTTCCCATGTCCCTTCTGCTCAGCTGTTGTGCCCTTCCCCCCCCATCAGGTTCCATTCCCTGGAACTTCTCTACTCTTGGCGTTCTCCTGAAGAACTGCTTGGCCCCAGTCTCTGCGGTAATGTTTGGAACCATCCAAAGACATGCAAGGTACTGATATCTTCCATTCCAACCAACAGCTAGAGTTTGCTGGCATGCTCCTCATCCCTCACCAGAGCACTGCGTTAAGCCTCTATGCTATCTTGCTGCATGTGTGCAAGAGCAAGTACGCAGTTCAGATCATCAGTGCTGAGTCTACGCTGCAAAATCAAGGACCCTCTGTTTTGTAGTATAGTCAATACCTTACCCATAGTTCCAAATTCTACAAATGACATGAACTGCTTACAGTTTATTGAATGTTAGGGATGCCATATGCATTAAATCTAGTCTATTCAGTAGGTAATAAAGTAATACAATCACAGCCATTAATTACAATATGTCCCTGCTAGTATCACAAAAGCAGCCTTAAAAGGATGTTGTCAATGTGCAGGGTTAAATACAAGTCAGAAAGAAGCAGGGGTTACAGTAAAGGGGAAACACATCAGAACACTTTTCTGGGGCCTACAATTTTTAAGGGCCAGTGTTCTGGGGCCCCTAAAAATAGAATAATGGGGTGAAATGCAGCCCTGTAGTGTTCCAGTGCATTGTCCCTTACTACTGCTGTGCAGACACTCTGCCCCCCGTTCGCGCCACTCCCAGCCAGCCTCACTCTCCACTCCACTCTACCCACTGTCACCTCACAGTCACTGCTCCTGGCCATGCAGCTGCTGCTGTTTGCTCTGCTGCTTGGAGAGCCTGAAGGGGAAGCACAAGGTGGTGGATGTGGTGAGTTGCAGACTGGGGTTGGGAATGGAGGGGTCCGGAGTAGTGTGAATCGCTGGAGCAAGGGGTCAGGATGGGGGTCTGGGGAGGGATGGTAGGAGGGCTGGAGGGGCTCATGGAGACAAGGAGACTTGGTAGTGGTGGAGGGGACTATGAAGGACTGGAGTGGGGATTGAGTGGGGGGCGGGGGAGGGATGGAGAAGGTTGGGGTCCTGGGGAGGTGTGGAGGTGGTTGGGGGGGGGCCTCAAGAAGGGTGGAGTGGGGAAATAGAGATGAGGATTGAAGGGGGCTGAAGAGGTGTGGAATGGGTTGGGGGCTGAATGGGGGTGGAGTGAAGATGGGGGAGCTGGGGAGAGGGCGGTCAGGAGGGCTGGAATGGGGACTTGGGGGCAGGGAGCTTAGAGAATGGGAATGGGGGCTGAGGATGCCATGGGGAAAGAGGGCTGTGATGTGTGTACTAGTGGGCAAGGTTGGGGTGGTGATGTGGGTTTGAGGCTGTGCTTCCTTTGTGAGGAAAGAGCTGGTGGGGCTCAAAAATGCCTAGTTAGGCTTGCGCCCGCACATGCATGAAGGGGGCCTGGACAATATGGGAACAGGGCTCAGATTAGGAGGGTTCTGGGACCTGGCAAATTATACTTAACCATTGAAAGAAGAGTCATTAAGTTAACAGTTCTCTGAAAAGTTACTGTCTATATTACTCATGGAATATATTAGTTGGGGTTCTTGACATGGCTGTAATAGGTAGGTGGATAGGCAACTGTTAATTTCTCTTGGTGTGATTTAAACAGTGTTATGTAAAATACCTATAAATGCCTCTTCATCTATGTACACAAACTTTAGCAAAACTTAATGCATTGAAATTACTCAAGTCTGATTTTTCAAGTCTGATCAGACACACTGAGTAAAAAACAGTTCAATAAAGGGCTCAGCAAAGCAACAAAAATATAAATAGCTTAAAGAATTTTTTTCCAATAGAGGACCCTTTGACTGATAGAAAGTGCACAAATATGACAGCTACAGTACAAAAAGCAAATGCTGGATTATGATTCAGTGCCAATTTGCCTTTTGGTGGTCTGTTGGCAGATACAAATATTCATACGGTGTGAAACTTTATATTGGAAAAGAGTATAACAGCAAGTACACATTTTCCCCATTTTTTTTCCCTGCTAACTTGCTGATGGTACCTCAGCCTTTTCTGTCCTGTCTGTTGTCTCAGGTTCCTCACCCTCTTTCCCGCCCCCATCAGTTGTATTTTTCTTCTTGTTTTTTTTTTAATAATCTGCTTGAAGAAAAAAGTTTTGTGTGGGGCAAGGTGAGGAGCATGCAGATGAATTTATGGCAAATATTGGAAGAGCCCTGCGTGGATACAAATATGTGGATCCGCATCAGATCAGTGTTGTATCTGTGGAAGCGAATATCTGCAGATATCTGCATCTTTGCAGGGCTGTAGCTCTGCACAGGTAAAAATATGCGGACCTGTATCTGATCTGCATCTGCAAGAAATGGTCTGTGGATATCCCCTTTGTATCCGCGGATATAATGTGGATAGCTGCAGGTTTGCAGTGCTCTAAATATTGGGTAGTATTGAGTGGGTAGTTCATCCTGCACAGGGTGTATCTCTGTCCTGAGCACTTTTTTCATGTTGACTGATTCATTATCTGGTATGAATGTTCTGATTTATTTCTCCATTTCTACAGCCCCTTCTTAAATCTTACACTTGTCTGTGAACATACTTGGTTTTGTGTCTTCCTACATTCAAAACTTGTATAACTTCAAAATACCTGTAAAAAATTAACAGAAAAAGAAAAATTGCTGTTCACATTTGGCAGAACAAAACAGGTTGCACCTGAAGCCACTTTAAATTTGGTGAAAAGCTTCTCCTTTTCACTTTTAAGATTAATAAGCCATGTCCTTCTCTGATACAAATTAGCATAGCTCTACTGAAGCAAGTGGAATTAAACTAGTTTACACCATTAGAAAATCTGACTTCGTGTGTCCATTCCTAAGTAGGTGGTATTTTCATATTCACTTCTCATCAGCTGAAGTCACAACATGGATTAACAGTGAAGTGTATAGGATTTAATGAGTGCTGTTTGGGAGAAATAAAAAGGATCATAACCCTTGAGTATATGAAGAAATTGGAGTATTACACTGAATTTTAAATAACAAGAGTTCTTGTAAGAAGTAAAAGGACACTCACTCGACATCGTTCATTCCAGTGTTGAATTCTCATTAGTGCCAACAAAATTATAGGTATATAACTCAAAGTGCTTTGTGTTCTTAGATGTTCCCGATTAATTCAGAAACACCACTACACCTCAGGGAAAACCTTGGCACTTGGCAAAGGAAACTGTTCCCCACCAAAGCAACTTCAGAATCTTCACTCCAACAGGAAGGATTTGGGAAGGATTAATCGTCAGCATTCATGGCAAGATCAGTTTAGGTTCTCAGTTTTCCTTGACAGGTTTAGTTAAAGTTCAGAGTTATCAGTTTAAGGCCTATCACTTTTAAATATATGACCTGAGCTCCGAGGTACGAAGCTTTGGGTTTCTGTTCACTGGTAAACAACTGTTAATACAGCCATACGTCCTGTTTATAAAGAAGTGTCAGACAGCACTGAATTTAAGCATATGGAATGTTATAAATCATGACTCAGTTTGTGTTCTATACTTAGAGTTCACCAAGCCCTGACACATTTCATATATTTTTATCATATGCAAGAGGTACTGTGTGTGTGTCTAATAAAGGCCATGACAGCTGTTAAAAAACAAAGTTTGAGTGAGAAGAAAGAAACCGTATTTTGTCAGACTAACTGGTTATGTCACAATATGCTTTTTTTAGTCATTTTTATAGCTGCAAGGATAAATGAAAGCATCGGCGCTTGAGTATTGAAGCTTCTGTGAAAAGTAAAAGGGATTTGTGAGTGAAGGCTTTGTTTAAAATAAATAAATGTATGGACTTATGCCAGATGTGAAATAACTAGGCCTTTAATTTTTGTACCAGGCAGGCTGGATTGTGCCCATATAAAAGGAGAGAAACAGGATTAGGAGCAATTAATCTTGTTCTGTTAAACAGAACACAGTGACTGCATTTTCTTTTTATAGATCTCTTCCATGAGATAAATAATAACTTTAAACAGGTAAATGCCTTTCAGTGAAAAGGTCAGTCTCTGCAGGACATTCCAGATTTGTATCCTTCCATTTCATTACAGAATAAATTGCATATCTCTTATTTAGCCAACCAGTTAACTGGTGAAATGATCAAGGGTTTCTTGGAAGATAACCCAACCATATTGCTTTACAGTAAAAATAGAGTCAAGGGGGTGAGAGGGTAGTTTGGTAAAGTTGCTACTGCTTACTCCATTGGAATGTTGCTTTTATTACTGTACAAGTGCTATATGCATTTAGCATCCTCATGGTATAGAACTTGGAAGACTTCTTAAGGAGAGGCAATGGGTTGGAAAGTTTGATTTGGACTCTTTAGAAAACATTTAGTTATTAAAGTAATATGCAGCACAATTTCTTGAAATGTTTGCAAATGATTATAAAAAATAATTTTAATAAGAAAAAAATGAGTGGGGGGGAATATAGGACACTTGTTAATGGACCTGACATGAAAAAGAAGGGTTTCTTTTTCCAGTCTATTGAAATGTGTAATCTTGTTTTTCAGAGCTTTTGCTATTGGAGTGAATGTTTGAGGCAAAAGAAGAACTGAGTACTTAGTTCTCTCAATCACCTTTGTAAAATTATACTGGGAGAATGGAGAGGCTTAAAAATTGTTTTTTTCTCTTTACTCTAGTTTCAAGTAACTCACTGATAGCAATTACCAATTTCCAGTTCCTAGTTCTTAGTTAATGTTCTAGTTCCTAATTAATTCTTCAAGAGAGACACAATGAAGTAAACTTTCACAGAATACAACATGAAAAGTGTAAATAAAAATTCTATGCTTGTGGTTCAGGAGTGTCTAGAAGCCCATTAAGGTGACCAGACAGGAAGTGTGAAAAATTAGGACAGAGAGTGGAGGGTAATTGGTCCCATGTAAGAGAGAGCTCCAAATGTTGGGACCATTGACTTTCAGCAATTAATTATGGGCCCACCTACATGAGGAATACACGAGGAATTTGGTGGAAAATATTCAGGGTCTGAATTAATAGTTTATTAGCAATTCCATAATAGCACCCCATGTGGACACTTTTATTTTGCACTAAGTTCACCTTTGTGCATGATTGGTTTTTCCCATTTTTAACCTAATTCGCACAAAATTAATTTTCATTAATGATCTGGATGATGGGATAGACTGCACACTCAGTAGGTTTGCGGATGACACCAAGGTAGGGGGGGAACAGTAGACATGCTGGAGGGCAGAGACAGGATTCAGGGAGACCTTGACAAATTGGAGCAGTGGGCCAATAGAAGTCTCATGAGGTTCAACAAGGACAAGTGCAAAAGTCCTGCACTTGGGACGGAAAAACTCCATGCACTGCTACAGGCTGGGGAGTGATCAGCTAAGTAGCAGCACTTTAGAAAAGGACCTGGGGGCCATGGTGGATGGAAAGCTGGATATGAGTCAGCAGTGTGCTCTTACTGCCAAAAAGACCAATGGAGTACTGCGCTGCATCAGAAGTGTTGCCAACAGATAGAGGGATATGATCTTCCCCTCTATTCGGCACTGGTGAGGCCACATCTGGAATACTGTGTCCAGTTTTGGGCTCCCCAGTACAAAAAGGACGTGGGCAAATTAGAAAGAGACCAGCGTAGGGCAACAAAATGAAGAGAGACTGAAGGAACTAGGCTTATTTAGCCTGCAGAAGAGAAAAGAAGACTGAAGGGGGATTTGATTGCGACCTTCAACTACTTGAAGGGTTGCTCCAAGGAGGAGGGAGCTCGACTGTTCTCGGTAGCAACAGAGGACAGAACAAGGAGCACAATGGTTTCAAGTTGCAGCTGGAGAGTTCGAGGCTGGATATTAGGAAAAACTTTCTTACTAGCCGGGTGGTGAAGCATTGGAATAGACTACCTAGGGAGGTGGTGGAATCTCCGTCATTGGAGATGTTTAAGGCCCAGCTGGACAAACCCTGGCTGGGATAATTTAGTGGGAGTGGTCCTCCTTTTTTGGCAGAGGGTTGGACTAGATGACCTCATGAGGTCCGTTCCAATGTATGATTCTATGAAAAGCACTTAATGTACAGAGTAGGTGTCTACACAGAGAGCCCGCACAGATAGTTACTCAACAACAGCTATTCTATACTAGCAATTCTGGGTTTTTTTCCTTCTGTAGGCAAGACTTTAACATCTCCATGCCCCAGTTTCATAAAATGGGGGATAAAAGCACTTCCTTGCTTCTCAGGGGTGTTATGAGGATAAATATTTAGGGTATTTAGAGTGTGAAGCACTCAGATACTGTAGTCATGGGGGAGCCATGTATATCTAAATTCCAAAGGGATAGCCTGTGTTAGTCTATTTCAGCAAAACAAGTGGGAAGTCCTGAGGCACTTAGAGACTAACAAATTTATTTATCACATGATAAATGAGTCTGACAAAGTGGGATTTTCTCCCATGATAGCTCATGCAATAGATAAATTTGTTAGTCTTTTAAGTGCTACAGGACTCCTTCCATGTAAATCTAAAATTTCTCTTTTGTCACACATAGATTACTACAGTGTTATAAAATTATATACATGGCATAAGTATTGAACAACTATATGTTGCCTGCCACACATGGCAGCAGTTGAGATTAGTGCAACTGGATCATCTGTCTGCTAGCTTGGGTACTTTTTTGTGGCAGAGTCTTTTTGCCCTTTGTGAAACTTTTTTTTTTGGTCTTTGCATGGCATTCAGATGATGTCAGTTTCAAATTTTTATAAAGGAAAGTGTAGCAGAGGGGAGCAGTTAGGCAGCTGCAGAGAGGCAGCTGGGCGCCTGCACTCCCCCTACGGGCCAGAGGAGACCCGGCAGAGTGGCCGGGGCCGGAACCAAAGGGAAGGGCGCTGGGAGCAGGAGGACTATAAAAGGGAGCGGACCAGGCAGCCATGGAGGGAACCCAGAGGCAGGCGGCTGCAACTCCTGGCAGACCTCCCTCCACCGGGAGGAGGGGAGGCTGACAGGCGACCAGACTTCGCACCTGCGAAGGGTCAGAGCGAGGAACCTTGGGCAACTGTACCCCTGGAGAAGACTCCTCCCAGGGAGGACCTTGACGAGCTCCCCTCTGCAGCGAGCCTGAGCCCTGTGGACCAGCCCGATGCCAGAGAGGACCTGGAGGAGCTACCTTCTGCTGAGGACAGCGAGCCCGCCCTTCCGGACTCGTGCGACCTGGAGGAGCTGCCGTTGGCCGAGGGGGCCGAGTTTCCAGCCTTGCCTCCCGAAGATTGCGAGGGCCTGACGGGTATGCCCTGGGGGTCCTATCCGGAGGATCACGAGGACGGTGTGCCCCAGGTCTCGCCGGGCAAGGGAAGGAAGTAGCCCAGGGACAATTGTAAGTCGGTGCGTTTCGGCAGGAGCCCCACTGACACAGTGGTCCTTCGTGTGGCCACTGCTATGGCCCTGGGCTGGAACACAGTGGAGCGGGCGGGCCTGCGTTCCCCTTCCCTTCCCTGCTACCCGCCAGACTAACTGTTTGTTTGCCTTACCCCAGCCGGGGTTGAAGGCCTGAACTTACTGACTGTTTGTGTGCCTTGCCCCCGCTGGGGTTGAAGGCCTGAACTTACTGTTTGCTTGCCTTACCCCGGCCGGGGTTGAAGGCCCGAACTTGCTATCTGTTTGCTTGCCTTACCCCGGCCGGGGTTGAAGGCCCGAACTTGCTATCTGTTTGCTTGCGTCGCCCTGACGAGGGGAGGACCCGACAACAGAAAGTTATTAAAAGTATGTCACAAAAATGGACTAAATTCATGGGTTTATCATCCCTCTAGTTCAATGCAATGGTTTTCAACTTTTTTGCATTTGTAGACTCCTAAAAAAATTCAGAATGCTGGTATCGATCCTTGTGGAAATCTTAAACGTAGTCTGTGGACCCCATGTCCATAGACCGTTGATTGAAATCAGCTATTCTGTAGGAAGGGACAACCTTTAGACATAGTGGGTGAATCTCAGGTTGAAAAACCAGTTCTGATTAACAATATGCCTTTACTTATTGAATGGCTGGCAGAGCAATAAGTGAAGAAGAGCAGTGGCTGCTGAGTGGAAGGGCAGGTCTACTCTGGTGACAGTTTAAATGCAGAAAATGGGGTGCCAATATGGTGCAGGAAGGAAGGGTATAGTTGGGGAAGGGCAGAAGCTGCCATGAAGCTAAATGTAAGCAAGTGGGGAAGGGGATTGTGTAGAAAATGAATCAAGGATTGTATGAAATGAAAAACTTGCAAAGTTTTTAAAGCCTGAAGTTTCTATAGAACCTACAGATGTTACTGAAGTAGTTTTTGGTGTGCACAGCCAGAGGACACAGAGATATAGGAACCCCTGGGTTCACCAAAGGGCTTAGTCTGGGAGCATAATGTAGTAAACTCTCCTTCTGTAGGTAGATCAATGATAGAAAGGTAAGGGAAGTGTCAGTCTTTCTGCAAATCAAGCACTTGTGTGGGAAGACCAGCTGCTTACCATCTTGCAAATGTTTGGCCAGCAGTTTGGGTTGTAGAGATCTGGGTTTGTGGTGTTGATGAGGATCAGTATGCTGATGTGTCTAAGAGTGGTGCTGTAGACGGAAGCAACATGGATGATGGCTTTGATGAATCAGTGTTTTCAGTTCTGTATGTCAAGTCTAACTTCCTTAGCATTGCCAAAGAGCAGCATCTTTATGTAAACAGTGTCTCTATGCAAAACTGTTGCTTTTTAAATATTTTCCCAAATATATATCTACATTATTATTTTAAGTTTGTCATGTTTTGAACCTTTGTGTTGGTGGGAGAAAGGGCTCTGGAGTGATATCAATTCGACCCATTTCTGTCAACATTGTGTTAGTCAAAATTTCCAACAACTAGAGGATTGAGAGCTGGCGGGGAGAGGACATCCAGTCCCCCTGCCATGCTTTGGAGGGTGACACCACTGAAATTATGATTCTGTAGATTTTTATGAATCAAATGGCAACTGCGTTACCTTTCTGTCTTAAATTTGCCCATGAAATTACACGTACTTCCAAATTAAATGTCAGGTAAGGTCTTAATGAAAGCCTGAGTTACACTAGTCATAACCATATGAGAGAACATAGAAGAATATATGAGGAGTTGTGTGTGTATGTATACAAAGAATTTTCTTTATGGCGCTGTGTTAAAACAGGTCACCAAAAATAATCCACATGGCTCCTGACAGACAGAGAGCAGGAGACACTTATTTTACTCTGGCTGGTCACGCGCAAACATCGCTCAAAATGACCCCTTATTTACAGTCTGAGCAAATGCTCATTAGTAACTTCCAGGGAATCTATTGGAGGGGTAAAAACATCAGGGGTTAACCTGTTTAGGTGTAAAACAATGACATTAAAAACTCTGTCTCCCATGAAAGCTCATGCAATAAATAAATAGTCTTTAAAAGTGGCAGAAGACTTTCTGTTTTGCTGAACTAGACTGACCCCTTTGGAACTTATCTGTGGTGCAGTTGACTCACCAGTTATTCCTTCAGTCTGTGAGGACAGGCTGCCAGCAGATTTGATCTATTGACCTGAGCTTTTGACCAAACGGAAAATGGTGGAGAAATTACAGTAAACTATCTGTAGGAACTAGGAGAATGCCTTGTTAGTTAAATTTAGCCTCTAGAAAGTGTTAGTTTTATGTGGAACCATCTGTTTCAATTCTTAATCATTATCATTTGAATCTCTGTTGTTTAGGTGATAAACTTTCACTTGTTTTTCTGTGGGACAGGAACTGAGCACTGCAGAGGGATGGTTGGAGGATTCAGGCTGATGTGTGCCTATTGCTAACCTGTACAAATAGAGCAAGCGCTGTGGGGGCCTGGAAGGCAGTGCTGTTGTTGGCAGGGACTGGAGGCTTCAGGGAGCTGATCCGTGGTTAGCACAGACAACACTCACTCATGATAGGGATGGGTGGTAGTGAGGTGCCTCACAGCCCTGCATACCTGAGGGGAGGGATTCCAGATAAGAAAATGTTTTATGTGAGTTGGTGAATTAAAACAAGCAAGGAGTCCTGTGGTACTTATACAATAAATAAATTTGTTAGTCTGAGCTTTTGTGGGAGAAAATCCCACTTCATCAGATGCTTTGAAGATGGGGAAAATTACAGAATGGGAGGAAAATAAATGTTGACAAGTGTAAGTCATGGGATCAGGTCACACTGTAACAGCAAATCAAAGCAGTTGTTAAGATTCAAATGTTGGGAAACCGTACATAGAAGAAGGTGAGGTCAAATCACCTGTTGTAGTGGGAAAAGAATCCATAGTCACAATTTAATCCTGCTTTCACACAGTCAGATTTTTATATCTGTTCTAATTCTGCAGTTTCTCTTTGTAGTCTTGGTGCGTTACCCATTTGCTTGAGCACAGCTATTAACAAATCATCAACAAAGTGGTTAGGAAGACGGAAGTGCTCAGCTACTGGTTTTTGAATGTTGTAATTTTTGATGTTAGATTTTTGTCCATTTATTTTTTTCTGCAAAGACTGTTCTGTTTGTCCAATGTATAAGGTGTGGGGACATTTGTGGCACACATCGGCATAAATCATGTTGGTGGATGAGTAAGTGAGTGAGCCCTTAATGGAGTAGTTGACTTGATTAGGTCCTATGATAGTGTCTTTTTTGCAGATACTGTATGTGGGCAAAGTTGGTAATGTGGTTTGTTGCAGGGCTACATTCCTGCTTTAATAGTTCTGTTATTAGGTCTCCAGTTGCTGTAGTACCTGTTTAAGGTGAGGAAGCTGTCTATAGGTGAGAAAGAGTCTGTCTCCCAAGGCTTGAGAGAGTGAGGGATCATCTTGTAGAATAGGCTGTAAATTCTTAATGATACGTTGCAGAAGTCTGACTTGGGGGTTGTAGGTGATAACCAGTGATGTTCTGTTGTTTTCTTTCTTGGGCTTCTCCTGTAGTAGTTGACTTGGGAGTGCTCACCTGGCTCTGTCAATCTGTTCCTTCACTTCATCATTGCTCTAAGATACAGAAAGATGGAGCTTCTTTCTTAGGTGTATACTTGAAGTCAGTGGAAGAGATGGAAACAGAATCCAGATGTTCTGATTCCCATTTCCAGTGTGTTAACCACAAGGCCACTCCTCCTCTTCTCACTGCATCACCAGTTCATTATTGATTTTTGTCAGCATCACCAGTATTTCAAACAATTAAGAAAACAAAATTTGTAGGGCATTTGTAAGACTTAATCATTGGGTCTTGCTCCTATTTACTTGTACTATGTCTGGATTTTTTTTAGAGGCACATAAGAGAACTACTTTCCCAACTTCAGTGATATTAGTGTGCTTAACTCTTTCATGCTCCTTTGGAAATCTATCTTTGTCTTTATATTGGTCAGTAAAATTCCCAGCATTCTTTTGGTGCTCAGGAAATAATAAATAGCTCCTTGATAGAACTATGACCCTGTCACTCCAAAAGCCTCTTTTTATGTTATCTTTTATGGACCCATCTCTCCAGCCTCTGGGTGGATTTTTATCAACAAAAATGTAAGGTTGTCTGCAAAGTGCAGCAAGGACATGCCATCTGTCAGTCCAGTGATTTTACTATCCACTCCTCTAACAGAGCTGTGACAAATAGCACTTGGTAGTGATCATGAATCAAGAATGGGACTTCTTCCTTTTTCACAACTCTTTCAAATAGGTGCTTGAGTAAATAGCTGAATTCCTGCACTGTGCCCCAAATATCATCAAGTTCCAGCTCTGGAAGACAGATAAGAGAGTGCAAGTTCCAAGGCTGAGGACTAGAGCTGGTTGGGAATTTTTCAACATCATTGTCAGAAAATGCTGATTTGTCAAAAGTGATTTTTTTTGTGAGAAAGGTCAGAGTCAATAGTTCTTGTTGGCAAAGGTCTTGGGTAGAATTTCTGGTCAAAATGAAAGAGTGTATATTTTGGGGTGAGTGTTTCAGTCTTTCCTGATGGTGCTGATGTGTTTTAATGTAAATAATTAAATATTCATTGTGCTGGAGAGAAACTGACTTCATAGTCCAGGTGTTAGGGCATTCACCAGGAAATACGAGACCAAGATTCTAATCTCTGCCTCAATGACAAACAGAACAGTGCTAGCAGGAGAAATTGAGGGAGAACAATCCCATAATAGCAAATGTCTTGTTACTTAGGGCACTCACCAAGGATGGGGAAGGGCTTAAGTCCTCCTTTGAATCAGTCATTGCTGATATCAAAACCTATTGCAGGGATGTCCAGCCTTTTTGGGTGAAAGGCCACATTGTAATTCTTTTTTTCAGTTGGGGGGCCCATGAGAAAATTTTTGATAAGACATGCAAATCAATCTTATTAATAACTTTAATAAAACAATGATCAGTGTGACATTTGGCATTGCTTTTGCTCATACTATGTACAGAGGACAAGGGCGCAGGGGTGCCCGTGTGAAGGGGTAAGGCAGAGTGTGAGGAGCAAGGCAGGACAGGTGGAGCATGGCAGAGGAGTGGAGGGGAAGAAGGGTGAGGTGGTGGGGAGCAGAGAAGCTGGGTGGCAGGACGCAGCCACTTCCTGACAGGGACCCCACCACCTCTGGTCTCCTCACTCCCTGCCAAGCACTGCTCAGGGAAGGGAGAGCAGTACTGAGGAGAGGGAGAGAACAGAGTCAGACAAAGAGAGGACAGAAACCCTGGCAGTTCTGCAGTGGTCACAGGTTTTGAAAACATTGATGGGTAGCAATTTCCACAGAAGAATTTTTGCCACTAAGGTCAGGGGAAAGAGAGAGATCCTGGAGTCAGGGGTGTGGGAGGAGAGCAGAACTGAGGGGATGTCCAGGTCAGGAAGTAGCTGGTTCCCGCCAACCAGCTGCACTGCTCCCTTGCCTCTTCACCCTCCCAGAACTGCCACAGTTTGTCCTGTGTTTGGCCCCCTGTGTTCTCCTCACCCCCATTCAGCACTGCTCTCTTTCCCCTGGATTCTGCTTGCCCTTGGGCTTAGTTTTTCTCCACACCAGACTGAGCACAAAGCCAGCTCAGCTACCCCCCCCCCCCCATAACACCTTGCTGGCTCAACTTTTAGGCTTTAGTGGCAGCAGTCTGTGGGCCAGATGAAAGCCCTTGGTGGGTTGGATTCTGGCCCCCGGCTCGCAGGTTGGACAAGCCTGACTTATTGGGACTCCATTTCGTAAATGAGAGAGAGAAAGAGGCCGTGGAAGGAAATAAAATGCATTCTGTAAGTTTCCCCATCTTCAAAGTGTCTGAGGAAGTGGGATTTTATCCCACAAAAGCTCATACAATAAATATATTTGTTAATCTTTAAGTGCCACAGGATTCCTTGTTTGTTTTATTGAACTAGACTAATATGGCTAGCCCTTTGGATATTGGAGGACAGGACGTGTGTTGTGGGCCATGTGGCTGCATGGGCTCCCCAACCCTTTCCTCTGCCACATTTCAGAGCAGTATGGGCTCCCTTCCCCCTCCCCAGCTCTGCAACACTTTCCCTTTTTCCTACTCTGTGGCCTCCCCATTGCCACACTGTCTTCGTGAGTTCCTTTCCCTTTCCTTTCTTTCTGTTTCCTTCCCACTTCCTCTAGCTCCTTGTGACAGGCAAAAAGATCAGTCTCAGTCACAGGCAGCCAGGCTGGGCTCCTGCCTTTCCCCCTCCCACCTATCACTGTCAGTCATTCAGAATGCTAGTCTTTGGTTGGCTCAATCCTGGCTGGCCTTTGATTAGCTCATTCCCATATGGGCCCCAGCCACTTTTTAACTTTTTTTTATTTTTGATTCGTGCAATGTGCTCTCAGTCAAATTAGCTTGCTGACTGACTGCCTTTGAACATCTGGGATTGGGGGCAGTGTGGTGGCTCTCTGGAGCTGGCCTAGCCTGCTGTGTCTGAGACTCTGGTTGGTTGGCAGACCATGGGAGAGCTGAGTCAGGACTGGCTGAAGTGCTTCCTTTGTTTCCCTGTGCTGTGACTTAGATCATGTGAGTGAGTCAGGAGCAAACCTCACTTTGCTGTGTTTGCAGCTTGCTGCTGCAGAAGGCTCCCCTGCACAGCCCAGGCAGTAGCTTCATGGGCCGGATCAGCCCCCTTGGAGGGCTGGATCCGACTCCTTGGGCTTTAAGTTTGACACCCCTGATTTAAAGCCCACTCCAATATGGATCGCTGGCTGGCAGTGGTTGTGGCTGGATATATTCCTGGACCCCTTGCAATAACTCTGCAGACTCCCAGGGATTCTAGGACCATAAGCTGAGAACCACTGTGTTTACATGACCCTGTGGGGGACACCTGCATCATTCTGTATGATCTTTTCTAGTGGCTTCTGGAAATGATCAGCTCTCTTATGAAAAAATAAGTGTAAAAATGCAAATCTGTTATGCTGATAAGATCAGTTTGGCCCAAGAGTTAAAATTATGCCAATAGCTAACATGTGGTCTACTTGTGTCTTACATGGACCATCAGAGTAGAAAATTTTATGTAGCAGTAACATTCTTCTGATTACTTTTCTGCATCTTATGTAATGAGAGAAAGTGACTAATCTCTTTTTTTTTTTAGCCAATTGAAATGCGCCATTAAAGAGAAACAGACAATTTAAATCATTATATGTTAAATGCAGATGTCCTTTTCTGTTTGTGTCAGGTGAAGGGAAATTACTTTAAAAAGTCCAATTTGCTCTTCACTGTTTATGCTGATTTGTTTTCTTTTTGCATTTCTCTTAAACTGAGACAGTGAAGATCCCTTAAATCAACTTCACTCTTGTTTATTGCATATACTCTTTCATTTTCAGATTCTTAGTGGTTGAGCTGCAAACACTGAAGGGGAATGTGTATATTTAAAAACAGGTTTGAATCTGTTTTTTTCCTTATTGAAAATATTTCTACTAGTTTATAGACCTTTTTTTACACAATCAAAAAAGCTGTACTCACCAAGTTCACAAGGTTTTCATGAACATTGGGCATATTGCTGTGTATCAAACTTCAATATTCTCAGACAAGAAAAAGTTTGAAGACCAACCCTGAAGCTTGCATTAGTATACACAGTCTGCCATTCTACGCTTTTCCTTCCTTTATACCACTGGTTCTGTAATCCAGCTAGCCTCTGTTTGTATGCTATGGTTTACAGCAAGGAGGAAGAATTGTGGCTGAGGCAGGCACTATTGGTTCTGTCACTTATCCAACAGCAGCTAAATACTTTATGGAAGTATATTAAGCCTCTGACAGGAGAAGGTAGCCAGCTGGCTCATGTGGCAGGATGTACTTATTCTCCCTCCTGACCAAAAAGGCAGAGCTGGTAAAGAGCCAGCCAAGCATTTGCTGAGGAGGAAGAAAGACAGATTCTTATAACTTTTTTTTTTTTTTTTTTTGCTTCAGTCTGCCTATGCAGAATATAAAGCAGCAATACACATTTCCCCTCTATTACAGCCATCAATTAAAACTGTACAAAGGTTAACTTTAATCTGAATATTCACCTTCAAAGCTTTGAGACAATTTAAGAATTTGTCTGCTCAGTCATCAGACTTTTACGTCAGTAGTGGTATCTCATTTAAAATAATTTACACTGTTTTATTTCATCATTTGTTTGTATTACTGATGTGGCATTTTTACAAAATGAAGAAAAGCATAATCTTACTGAAGTGTCATGTTTACCTAAACATAAAATGGCTTCTCCAATTTCTTTCAATCATAAATTTGTTAATATTTCTCTAGCACCTGTTTTTAACCATAGTCTCAGTAAAGTTAGGCCACTAAGGTTTTCAGAGAAATAAATATATATTTTAACTTGCACAAACATTTAAGATCTAAATGTGTTTAGCAATTTAAAGAGAGAAAAGACTGTAATTAAAAAGAAAATTAATGCTATACTTTGAACAGATTTTTTTGTGTAAGAGAGAAGAAACAGCTAGCCTTGATTTGATTGATGCCTCCTGAGCTCCTTCCCTTGTGAGCTATGTTCTTAATATAGATGTGTATATTTCAGCTACTTACAAATTTTTGAAATTTCTGACAAAGAAAA
This sequence comes from Podocnemis expansa, assembly GCA_007922195.1. NCBI lineage: Eukaryota > Metazoa > Chordata > Testudines > Podocnemididae > Podocnemis > Podocnemis expansa. The sequence continues at coordinate 10,030,832 of ML681993.1, read as the reverse complement.
ATATTACACATATGTAAATTTCTTTCTATATGGGATGTGGAATAGATCACAAGTAGTTTTAGAGCAGGGGTCTCAAACACACGGCCCATGGGCCACATGCAGCCCCTAAAGCTATTTCCTGCGGCCCGTGACAGTGCGATCGTTACCGATATTTGCAATATCGTTGTATGAAAAGGTTTCAGTGGTGCGGCCCTTGGGCTAATGTACTAGTCCTCATGCGGCCCTCTGCTAGTCCTCATGTGGCCCTCAAGATGTTTTGAGTTTGAGACCCTTGTTAGAGAATATAGTCTGTTGATAGAGTAGCTCTTTGACTGTATATGGATGGCTGACTCAATACCATAATTTCAGGAAGGGAGATGTGGGGAGGAGGTAAGTGTTTCTAGTCTATGTAGACAGAGGATAGAAGGTGTGGTTTGGGTTTTATTTGGTGACTTGCATTGCATTATGGAATAAAATCCTTATCTCAGATTTTTAGCAAGTGTTAAAAGTTCAGTTAAAATAAATTCATATTTATTTGTGTTTGTGATAACTTGAAGGTAATTGAAGTAAATATGTGACCACTTAAATTAACACACATTAAGCATATTATGCATTCAGATAAGTACAGCTATATATATTTGAATGCGTAGTCCTACAAAACCTCCACGTGTGAGGCTTTGGCTCAGTTGCTGAAGGTGGTTATAATTTTGTCTGGCTTTGCTCTTCATTGAAACAATGTTCTGATCAGGTTAGGGGAGACTGACAAAGCTATATTTGTAATTGAGACCACTCTCTTGGGGGAGAATGGGCAGCGGTGGTGTAGGGGAGAAACATGGTTGACACTTTTAGGAAGAATACATGTAGCAAGCTTATATCAAAGTAAAATGCACTGTTTTTTTTTCCTATACCAATACTAAATTAGTCCACTGTATGTATTGAAAATAATTCTTAACAGATGGTTGTACTTCCATCTCTAAGTGGATTAATTAAGATCCTGTCTTGGGTTATAAATTAAAATGATTTTTGGTAGCCTTATCCTCGTGTTCATCACATAATTACCATATACTGTGGCACTGATGCAGTGAGTCTTCCCAGCACTAGTGAGAATATTGCGGGCCTGCACTAAGCTATATGAGCTGAGCTGGCTGGAAACTTACATTAGTTAACAGTCATGCTATTCCTTCTTTGAGTTTAGTGCCTTTAGTGCCTCACTTATATGATCACAGTTTCAGTACTTACTACTAATCCTGGGCTGTTGGTTTGTATTCCAAAAGCAGTTGGTGCACATGTAGCAAAGTACAATCAAACTTTTTTTTTAAAAAAAAAAAGTCAAATAAAACTTGAAAATAATTGTGGATTCTTGTAAAATAAAATGTATCATCTTTGCTTGCAAACCCATTTCCTTCCAATTACTAGCAGAATTCTGTGGGCAAAGGTTAGCCAATTAGGACAGAAAACTTGCTGTGCTTTTTCAGTTATCCAAAATAGAGGAAAAAAGCACAGATCAGGTTTCTGCTAGTCCTTTGAAGAAATTCCAGATTCTTCTAACTGCCTGAGGCTGCAAAACAAGTACACAGTCTGTGATTTGTCTGTGACTGCACCAGCAAAAGTTGACCAAAGGAAATAAGGATAGAGAACACTCAGGACACACTAATCCACATATGCGCAGAGAATACTTGGGACATACTGATGTATTTTATTTTCACAGATGAGTAATGCATCTTGTAGCGCCTGCTTTTTGAGGGCAGATATTATTTTATATATAGATAGATACATAAGAGAAGATCTGTAAACACATATGTTTAAACTTTTTGGTTTCAGTTGAAAAGAGATGATTATTTTTTTCTACAAAAACTCTTCCTGGTTATGAAGGAGTCAGTGTATGGTGAGGAGAAAATTTTGAATAATTCATTATAAAAATTTGAGTTTAACTTTTTTTTATTTTTTTAATTGCTTGTTTACCTCCCCTGGTTCTTTCTAAGGAAGTGGAAATATAAATTAATAGCTCTTTATAACAATCATTCAATGGCTGAGAGCTCTTAAATGCATTTCCGCCTCCTGTTTTCAGACTCTCAAAGTCTGCAGTTGAAAGAGCAAATTAAAGTTGAATCCCAAGTCTGTCTCATCTTGGGCAGGAACTTTTCCCACAACAGGACAGCAATGCGAAGCTGAATAGGAATGTATTGCTAGTTAATTTCAAACTCCTGTCAGCCACATGGGAAAAGCTAAAGAGCACAGTCAGAAACTATGCCCTCTAATAAATTCTGTAGGAGTCAGCTTTTTCTGTCCCCTCCTAAAAAGGAAATTGTACATCAGAAAATGTTGGTTAATGGTCACTGAAATTAAATTACTCTGTGTGTCTGAGACTGGTGTTCCAAAGGGGTGGCTGTATTAATCTAGTTTCGCAAAACAAACAAGTACCATAGGACTCCTTGTTTGAGAATGGGCTGGCTCTGATAGATCTTTTTAAAAAACAAATTTAGATTTTCAGGGTTGTAGAAATACATTCATGTCTAAAATCTGAGTTTGCTAAAATGTCAACATTTTTCTTCTACAGATTTATTAATCTGGGTTGTTTGCTTCCAGCTCCAGACCACTGGTCAATAAAAATTTGTTTATCATATGTGTCGGATCCAAAATCAATGGGCATTTTTAATGGCTGTATGTGATTAAAAGAACGATGACTGCAATGGATAAGTCCTTTTTAAAAAGTTGACACCATATGATGAAAGCCCAGAGAAAAACTGAATATTTAATATTACCTCTGTCAGTCACTAATAGAAAATACTAAATATTTGAAGCAGTGAGGACTTGTCCTGATAACCTGAAGAGCCTCTCAGTTTAGTAAAAATCAGGGTGGTGGCTGCTCCTGAAACAAGGGAAGAAGAACTCCACCTCCCCCAGCTATCATAACAGTTTTCTAAGTGCGCTCATAATAGATTAATTCTAGTGTGTTGAGAGAGTTTTAGTACTGTGGATACATAGTTAAACACTAAAAAAAGCCATTTTAATTCTTAAAAAAAGAAATCATGTCTCACCCATCTCTTAGAATTCCATGAGGGTATCAGCAGGGCATTTAAATAAGGGTGTTCTAGTCAGTGTAGTGTACTTGGTTTTTCAGAAAGCCTTTGACACAGTCCCTCACCAAAGGCTCTTAAGAAGACTAAGTAGTCATGGAATAACAGGGAATGTCTTCTCATGGATCAGTAACTCATTAAAAGATGGGAAATGTAGGACAGGAATAAAAGATCAGTTTTCAAGATAGAGGGAAGTACACAACAGGGTCCTGCAAAGATCTGTACTGGAACCTGTGATGTACAGCACATTCATTAATGATGTGGAAAATGGCAGAGAACAGTGAAATTGCAAATTTAGCATATGATACAGAGATATTTGAGATCATGAAATCCATAGCTGAGTGTGAAAAGTTACAGAAGGGTCTCACTAACTTGGGCGATTGACGAACAAGAAGACAGATGAAATTTAGCACTGATCAGTGCAAAATAATACACATTGGGAAAAAATAATCTGAACTTGTCCATTGTGTTGCCCCTCCTCCCCCAAATGTTGGATTCTAAATTATCTGTTAACACTCAAGAAAAGGATCTCTGGGTTCATTGTGCTTAGTTCTCTGAAAACTTCATATCAATACACAACAGTGGTCACAAAGTGAATTGTGTTAGGAACTGGATAATAAGTAAGACAGAAAATATCACAGTACTACTAAATAAATCCATCCAAGGCATCCACACCTTGTCTACTATATTCAGTTCTGGTCACCCCACCTCAAAAAAGATAAAGTGGAAGTAGAAAAGGTTTCGAGAAAGCCCTAAAGGTATGGAACTGCTTCCATAGGAGGAGAGACTAAAAAAATTAGAGCTGTTCATCTTAGAGAACAGATGATTGAGAGGCTATGAAAGAGTTCTATAAAATTACAAATGGTGTGGGAAGAGTGAATGGAGAAGTATTATTTACTCTTTCCTGCAATACAAAGATCAGGGGTCACCCAATGAAATAAATAAGACAGCAGGCTTAATACAAACAAGAGGAAGTACTTTTTCACACAGTGCACAATTAACTCACTGTCATGGAATCTTGTAATGGCCAAAAGTATAACTGTTCAAAAAAGACCTGGTGAAGTTAGCTACAACAGTCAAGAATGGAGCCCTACAGTTGGAGCAACCCAAACCCTCTAACAGCCGTGAGCTGGTAGGGAGGCACAAATAGTTAAAACTATCCTGTTTGATATACTCTTCCTGAAGCTTTGACATTGGCAGGGGCAGTGCTTTAGTGATTCCTTGCCACCACTTCCTGGTACAAGGCAGGCCTCATCCTTGACTTTTCCCCACCTGCCTCGCCCGGGGCCCTTCCCCCAGGCCCTGCCCCTGGGGCCACCTCTCCCAGCTCCACCAGCCTTCTGGCCTCACTAGTGGTGTCCCCAACAAAGCCAGGAGGCCAGCAGAGGCCCCAGAGAAGTTCTCTCACAGCATGGGGTATTGGGCTAATCCACCCCCCTGCATTAGGACCACCTGTGGGTGTTGGCTGCAGTTGGAGAGCGACTATGGGGAGAGATGGACCTTGGTTTGAATTGCTGTGGCAGTTCTTAGGATCCTATATAAGGTGATATGACACTTTAAAAATACTTATGAAATTTCCCAGTGTTAATATTCTAATTTTCATGTTGATCTGAGGGAAGTTTGTAGGTTGTACAGATCTGTTTTTATTTAAATCAGAGGCCTGTTTCTTAAATAGGGAACAAAATTTATGTATACTCCCAGGCTTTGCTCTGGCAGAAATCCTTAGGGACTCTTCGGCTTTATCTACACTCGCAACTTCTGTCGGTATAACTACATTGCTCAGGAGCGAGGGAAATCCACTGCTCTAGAATATCATAGTTATTCTTACCTGACTCCTGGTGTCGACAGTGCTATGTCAACAGGAGAACTTTTCCTATTGTCATAGCTACTGCTTCAAAGAGGGTAGAGTAGCTAAGACAACAGGAGGTGCCCTTCTCTTGGTGTAGGGGGTGTCTTCACAGAAGTGCTGCAGTGGCGCAGCTGCATTGCTACAGCCTTTTTAGTGTAGGCAAGTCCTTTGTTTGGCTTTCCTGTGGAGCAGCAAGGAATTTAACAAGCAGGACTTGCCTTGAATTCAGCATAAATATTGGATTGACACAGAGCAGGAGTGATCTCCTTGGTGTGTTTTCTTATTGGGGCCAGCTTGCAAGCTTCAGTTTCCCCCTAAAAATTCCAAATTCCTATTTTATTTTTAGTATTATTTAGCAGTTGAGCTTAAATCAGCAAAAGCTGGGAAATTCAGCATCAGGGCAGAGTTTTTGTCATCAAGTGATCTAACAAACCACTTAAATAACAAGGAAGATTAAGGGCTGAGTTTCAGTTTAAACTCTAGATTATTTTTTTGTTTCCTTGTATTTTTAACATTAGTTTAGGTTAGGCATTCTATTATATAATTTTCATAATGTTGTGGTAACAGACTAAAAATATCCCTCTTTAAAATTCTTGAGGTAACAGTTAAATATAATTTATGCACTTAACAGTTGCCTTCTTCCCTAGGAGTCTAGAGAACTTTTAATGTATGCATATACCCTTTTTTGCTATTGGAGTGGAAGGCAGAACTATATGCTAAACTTTTCCCTTGTATCTTTCCCACTATTGCTACTGCTGTTTGGCTTCCTTGTTGGTGGTTAACAGTGGTGGCGCTGTTGTGAAGTTCACAGTGGCTGTCCATGTCATCTAATCTTGCCAAGACAGTGAAAAAAAATAACTAGTAGTTGATGGCACCTTACCTATTCTTGTTCTGCCTTTGGTGGTACTGCTTCATTTCTAGTATAGTGATGGAAAGTTGCCTAAAAACTATCAGAGTAAACTACTGGATGCAGCCCCAAGTGCAAAGGTGACCCTAAAGTCAGGTTTTCAACACCTTTCTTCCCAGTCTATACTGATTTCCAATAAACCAAATGAAAGATCTTGTAGAGAACCTGAATTCTGATTTTGTTTCCAGGGCTTCAGCTTATTCTTAACTATATTCTCTGACTAGTTTCCCAGTGGGTGGCTCCTCTCTCCCAAATGGAACGGGCACAAGAATCTAGGAGAAATGCCAAGTCTCCTGTGTTGGTACATAGACTGGTGATAAGGGAACAGAGTAGTTTAAGTAGGGATGCTAGGATCTTTAGGGGTTATATCCTGATAGTAGCATAAGCTGTATCTGTTACTGAATTTTTTTGTTTGCTGGTTTTTGTGGGTAGGCCAATGCTGGCCTTCAGTGTGGATAATGCAGTATCCAGGAAACGACTAGGGTAAATCTCAGTGGGGCAAGCTGGGTTTTGTGTCAAGTGCAGTATGTCTAAAGCAGTAGTTTCATTGATGTAGTTGTATCAGTGAAACTTTCCCTAGCCCAGACAAGTCTTACAACCCTGTATCCTTCACCTACTATTACCTACTCAGGGGCTTTATGTCAAAAGATCAGATGTCTATAGAGGAAACAATGTTCTGGGAAATTTGAGGCACTCACCTGTTTTCATTCACACATAACAAACCTCATAATCTTCTTAATTATGTCTTTTCTAGTCCTGCAAAGTCTTAATATCCTCCTTTTAGGCTTAGGTTAGATTGGTTTACTGTGTTCCCTGATAAATTACTTGCAATAATCCACAGCTATTCATATGTCTGTTAGTGTGTCATGTGCAATGCATCCATGATTTCAGGCAACTGAACTGCTTTATATTGTTATAGCTTGTGTCACTAGGAGGAACTGTGGAATACAGTTTCCTTAAATTCTTTTTGTTGATGTCTGAGCAAATCTTTAGTTTTGGGAAGACATGCTGTGGTGTCAGTTTTTATTATGCAAGATTCTGTGTAGTGGCAGTGGTCCTTGGAGAAGCTGCTATGTGCCCAGCAGGAGAGCATGCTCTCTCCTTTGCTTTCTGATTGGAGTAATTTCTTGAGGCAGAGTTGCTGTCTGGAAGCCAGGCATTGATATGGGGTTGAAATTACTAGGGGAGGAAAAAATTGCACTGCATGTTCTTTGACCACCTATTCTCTAGGACTGATGTTTATATATACAGACAAGCTAGACTCACAGCATACCCGGCTCCACATTGCTGACTGAACCAGAAACTGACCTGCAAGGTCTCTAACATCTGCTATTGTTTGTTGGTGGGACAACACTGGTTTTGTCAATTTAAATCAATTAAATTATTCTTATTTACTAAAAGGGACAAAATTCTGAGATGGTCTTGGCATTGGAAGGTCTGCTTATGAGGGAGGAGTTGCAGAGGGACAAGGCATTTTCAAATCCTCTCCTGTGGGACAGGATGAGAGGAAGGGTGTATTTTAGGGCAGTGGTTCCCAATCTTTTCCTTTATGTGGATGACTACATCATCATCAAAAGCTTTTGCAGACCACCACATAAGCAAGCTGTTTTAAATATTATTAACATAGCCTATGGCTGAAGGGAGTCAAATTTGTATATTAAGGGGTATTAAAAATGCAGCTATTTCTAATAATTTATTATGCTCACTCACAAACACGTTGCACTCATCACAGTATATTTACCTGTGGTAATTATCTTTTTCTCCCACACATTGACCATCTGCAGTACCCTCGTGGACTACTGGTGGTCCATGGCTACAGGTTGAGCACCACTGCTCCAGGGTAATTGTTGGTGATCCCTGGATTCTTAAGTAGCCTCTGCAGGGAGGGTCCCAGTTGTGTCCTCAGTACAAAAGCAAGCTCCTTTTTCTCAGGAGGAGGTCAGGTGCTGGGATGCAGCAGGCTAGGCTCCTGCAGGGAGGGGCCCACACCTGTGCGTGAACTTGACCCAGTGCACACAAAGAACAAAACGTCAAATATCACCTCAGTTATATTAATCTAAATATTACAGCTATCCTTCATGTGAGTGGGGTAATGTTTATAGCCCAAAATAAGTCAAATGTTTCTGAAGCCTGTAACCATAGCAATGGACTAACAATAGGCGAGCTGATGCACACCTTTTTCTGAGCCTGAGCCTTTCCTTTAGTGAGACGTTCATGTACCCTAATTTGTTTTGTATAAAACAAAACAAAGCTGCCACCAGGAAGAGTCTCTAAGAAACTCTCTCTTCTTTCCCTTCTGTCACTGAGCTGTGAAATCCTTAGGGAGCGTGTTTTTACAAAAGACTACAAGCAAGTGAGGAGGAATGAAAATCTTAATTTATGACTTCAGACAAGTCATCCAAGAAGATGTTAGATTTCACATCTTTACACTAGCACCTTTGTTGGAAGGTAAAAGTGATGGGCATGACAGCCTTGTTGCTGCAATTATAAACACTGTCAATCTGGTATCACAGAGACAACCGTTCAGACTAGGATGTCAAGATGACAAGTATTACTTATATTTCAGACTACTCATGAGGTTAGGAGCCAGTTGTGCTAGAATCATAGGGTTGGAAGGGACCTCATGAGGTCATCTAGTCCAACCCCCTGCCAAAAAAGCAGGACCACTCCCACTAAATTATCCCAGTCAGGGTTTTGTCCAGCTGGGCCTTAAACATCTCTAAAGACGGAGATTCTACCACCTCCCTAGGTAGCCCATTCCAATGCTTCACCACTCACCTAGTAAGAAAGTTTTTCCTAATATCCAGCCTCGAACTCTCCAGCTGCACCTTGAAACCATTGCTCCTTGTTCTGTCCTCTTTTACTACTGAGAACAGCCAAGTTCCATCCTCCTTTGAGCATCCCTTCAGGTAGTTGAAGGTTGCTATCAAATCCCCCCTCAGTCTTCTCTCCTGCAGGCTAAATAAGCCTATTACCTTCAGTCTCTCTTCATAGGTCTTGTGCTCCAGCCCCTTAATCATTTTTGTTGCCCTCCACTGGACTCTTTCTAATTTGTCGACATCCTTTTTGTAATGGGGAGCCCAAAACTGGATACAGTATTCTAGATGCGGCCTCACCAGTGCCAAATAGAGGGGAACAATCACATCCCTCAGTTTGCTGGCAACACTTCTTCTGATGGAGCCCAGTATGCCACTGGCCTTTTTGGCAGTAAGAGCACACTGCTGACTCATTGACTCATATCCAGCTTCCCATCCACCATGACTCCCAGGTCCTTTTCTACACTGCTGCTACTTAGCGTGTTGCTCCCCAGCCTGTAGCAGTGCATGGGGTTTTTCCGTCCCAAGTGCAGGACTTTGCACTTGTCTTTGTTGAAGCTCATGAGACTTCTATTGGCCCACTGCTCCAATTTGTCAAGGTCTACCTGAATCCTGTCCCTGCCCTCTAGCATGTCTATCGTTCCCCCCAGCTTGGTGTCATGCGCAAACTTACTGAGTGTGCAGTCTATCCCATCATCCAGATCATTAACGAAAATGTTGAACAGAACTGGCCCCAGGACCGACCCTTGGGGCACACCACTCATTATTGGTTGCCAGCTAGACATGGAGCCATTGATTCCTACATGCTGAAACCGTTGATCTAGCCAGTTCTCTATCCACCTTACAGTCCAAACATCCAACCCATACTTCCTTAACCTGCCGACAAGAATGCTGTGGGAAACTGTACCAGAAGCCTTGCTAAAGTCGAGATTTATCAACATCAACAGCTCTTCCTGAATCCACAAATCCTGTTATCTCATCATAGAAGGTGATGAGGTTGGTCAAGCACTATTTACCCTTGGTGAATCCATGCTGACTGGTCCTGATCACTCTATTTTCTTCCAAGTGTTTCAGGATGGATTCTATAAGAACCTGCTCCAAGATTTTTCCAGGGATTGAGTTGAGGCTGACAGGTCTATATTTCCCTGGATCCTCCTTTTTGCCTTTCTTGAAGATAGGCACTATATCTGCTTTTTTCCAGTCCTCCGGCACCTCCCTCTTTCCCCACGAGTTTTCAAAGATAATGGCCAGCGGTACTGCTATCTCATCAGCCAACTCCCTCAGCACCCTCGGATGCAGGTCATTCAGCCCCATGGACTTGTGCACATCCAGCTTCTTCAAGTAGTCCCTAACCTGACCTTCTGTCACCAAGGGCCTCTCTTCTTCTCTCCAATATGCCATACCCAGTGTAGTGGGCTGGGAGCTGGCCCTCCCTGTGAAAACTGAAGTAAGAAAAAGCATTGAGCACTTCAGCTTTTTCCTCATCCTCCATTACGAGGATACCTGCCCCCTTCAGTGAGGGACCTATACCATCCTTGATCCTCTTCTTGTTATTGACATACTTCTAGAACCACTTCCTGTTATCCTTCACATCCCTTGTTAGCCGCAACTCCAATTGTTCTTTGGCCTTTCTGATTTTATCCCTGCAGTCCTGAGCAATATCTTTGTATGCCTCCTTAGTCATCTGTCCAAGCTTCTACTTCCTGTAAGATTCCTTTTATGCTTTAGCTCAGTGCAGAGTTCTCTGTTAAGCCATGTTGGGTGCATTCCACATTTGCTGTTCTTTCTGCTCATCAGAATGGTATCTTCCTGTGCCTTTAGCAGTGTTTCTTTAAAATGCAGCCAGCCCTCTTGGACACTGTTCCCCATCAGATCAGCCTCCCAAGGGATCCTGCCTATCAGTTCCCTGAGAGAGCCAAAATGTGCTTTTCTAAAGTCTGGGGTCTGTGTTTTGCTTCTTTCCTTTTTTCCATTAAGCAGCATCTTGAATTCTACCATGTCGTGGTCACTGCTGCCCAGGTTGCCATTCATTTCTACATCCCCAGTCAATTCTTCTCTTTTTGTGAGCAGCAGGTTGAGAGATGCAAAGCTCCTAGTTGGTTCCTCCGGCATTTGTACCAGAAAGTTGTCGTCAACATTCTCCAAAAACTTCCTGGATTGTCTGGGCACTGCTGTATTGGCCTACCAGCAGATGTCAGGGTAATTGAAGTCCCCCGTGAGAACCAGGATCTGTGATCTAGAAACTTCTGCCAGTTGTGCATAGAATGCCTCATCCACCTTCTCCTTCTGGTCTGGAGGTCTATAGCAGACACCCACCACGACATCACCCTTGTTGCCCTCTCCTCTAAATTTAACCCACAGACTTTCAACTGGTTCGTTTCCACTTCCATAATGGATCTCTGAGCAGTCAAAGAGCTCTTTTACGTGTAGCGCTACTCCTCCCCCTTTTCTTCCCTGCCTGTCCCCATCCATGGCAGAGCTCCAGTCATGCAAGCTATCCCGCCACGTTTCTGTTATTCCAATTATATCATAGTTCCTTGTCTGCACCAGTACTAGCAATTCTTCCTGCTTGTTTCCCAGGCTGCTCGCATTCGTGTTAGAGGCACCTAAGATACCAGTCTGATTGCCCTACTTTCCCATGTCGATTTTCAATTCTATTGCATTGATCTCCTTGTATTTTCTCTTGGCGTTGTCCTCCCACACTTGCTTCAAGTATTAAAGCTTCATTAGAATATCTAATAGAATTATTTGACCCCCCCCCATGTTTCAACTACTCTCTCTTTTATCCTTGGTGTTACAGTCCCAGCACCCCCCCAAGTTCCATCCCTTCCCCCGGGTCTCCCACATCATCACTTATCTGTGGGCTTTGGTCTCTTTCCCCTTTCAAATTTAATTTAAAGCCCTCCTCGCTAGGTCAGTCAGTCGACATCTGAATATGCTCTTCCCCTTCCTCGACAGATGTTGTCCATCTCTGCCTAGCAGTCCTTCTTCCTGGAACAGGTCTCTATGGTCAAAGAAGCCAAAGTCTTCCTGAGGACACCATCTTCGCAGCCAGGCGTTCACCTCCAGGATGCATCTGTCTCTGCTCAGGCCCCCCTACCCTTGACCGGAAGGATTGAAGAGAATACCACCTGTGCTCCAAACTCCTTCACTCGCTCTCCCAGAGCGCTGTAAGTCACCTTTGATCTGCTGAGAATCACCTCTCGCAGTATCATTGGTTCCCACATGGATGAGTAGCATGGGATAGTAGTCAGAAGGGCGGATGATTCTCAACAATCTCTCCGTAATGTCTCGGGTGTGGGCACTTGGCAGGCAGCGTACCTCTCAAGAGGCCTTGTCAGGGCAACGGATGGGTGTCTCCGTCCCCGTCAGAAGTGAGTCCCCAACCACCACAACCCTATGTTTCCTTGTAGCTGTGGTGACTGTGATCCTCCCAGCCTTGGGGGTGCATGGTGTCTCCTCTTCCACCTCATCCATTGTCTCTAGTGCCATGTAACAGTTCTTCACAACAAAGGAGGTTAGGATGGGAGCAGGGGTGGCGCACTCTCTGCTGCCAGATGTAACTACCTGCCAGTGTCCTCCCTCTGCCATAGGGCATCCCATCCATCTGCAGTGGTGTGGCAATCGCCTTCGGCACCTGGATAGCATCCTCCTCCTTGCACGTCTCCTCATGGATGCTATCGAGGAACTTCTCTAGGGCGTGGATACTACTTAGCCTAGACACTTTCTCCTGTAACTCTCCCACCTGCCTCCTGAGAGATTCCACCAGAAGACATCTGTCACATTGATTCGTCTCTGCAGCCTGATTGTCAGAGACAGGGAGATGCAGGCCATAGTCCGTGCAAGTCCACACCAGGATCTGGGTAGAGATATCCATGCTCTGGATGTCTCTGGCTACAGGCACAGGTGGAGGAGACAGAAGGTGTGCTGGTGCAAGCAGTGTGGCTCCTCTTCACCATCGTGGCCTCATCAAACTTCTCCCCAAACTCCCCTGTTTTCAGTCCCTCTGTTATCTAGGCACTGTGCAAACATTTTAGCAAGAGCAAATCCTTATCCTGAAGAGCTTCCAGCAGTGGTGTAGTGAGAATGGGACATGGGGGGGTCTGTGGGGTGCCAAGCCCCTGAGTGCTGGGCCACAGAATTGTGCTGGGCCAGCCACGCACTAGGGCCGGTTTAGAGGGGCCCCAGCCTAGGCTCCCCACTTTTGGGGCACCACTTGGTGCCTCTGGCCTCCCAGTGCAGAGACCACATTAGTGGTGGGGTGGCCCGTTCAGCGGGGGCAGGTGGGCTGGGGCCAGAGGCCACCCTCCCTCCACTTCTCTGCAGCATGCCAGCCACTCCTGGCCGGCTGCAGGACTGTCCCCAGGGTCAGGACGAGCTAGTGTGGGGCCACTGTTCTCTGGGGGTGAGTCTGGCTGGTGTGAGGGTCGCCAGAGGCTACCACCCGCAGGGCCCTGGAGAACAAGTGGTCAGGCTGGTCCAGAATGCTGCAGAGCAGTTGAGGGAGCATGGCCTCTGGGGCACTCCCCTACCCCCCCCCCCCCCATACTAGACAGTTTCCCCTCCAGTGCCTCGGGCTGAGAGTGCCCCACCAATAGTCTGGCCCTTGCTCTAGGAGAGCAGGAGCACTGGGTGGCACCCTGCAACTGGGGAGCCTGAGCTCGGGCTCCTCTAATCCAGCCCTGGTGTGGGGCTGGCCAGGTGCTCTCCTGTTGCCTGGCAGGAGTGTCCGGGAGCCTAAGCCCTAAAGCTACCTCCTTGCTGGGGCAGCTGGGAGGGTGGGGCTGGTATGCATTTTGCCCTGTGGAGGGGGCTGCACATAGTTGGGGGGCATGAGGCCAAGGCAGAGGGCAGGCAGCAAGTTTTGATTCCTCTCCCCCCTGGCTGCGAAAAAGCTTCTGGCTTCACGTCTAAACAATCAAGACAGATGGGGGGGGGGGGAGGAGTAAGGAGTATTATTTTTATTTTATGGCTGAAGAACTGAGACATGAGAGCTCAAGAGCCATCCAAGAAGTCTGTGGCAGATTTGAGAAGTGAACTCAGATCTCCTGACTCCCAGCCTAGTTACTAACCCACAAGACCATCCTTTCTCTAGCCTGGAAAGTTATATGAAATCTGAACTCTGTTTAACTAAACAAACATTTTCATTCATTTGTGAAGCTACTTCTTTGATATTTAAGTCCTAATCAAAGAGTTTTAGAAGAACTGACATGAGTCTTCATTTGCCATGCCAGCCCACCTGACCCATGTTATCTTCTGTCAGGTTTCCCAGTGTAATATGCTATTACGTGAAGACCCTCTGGTTTTGTAGATTTAGAATTTAACAGGGCTTCTGCAAATAGAACCATATCAGCTTCAGGGTGTATCTTGTTTTCTGTGGTGTTTGGCATATGTTTATTAAATACCACACACTGCTTCACTATGGTGCTGTTTACTCATAGTCGTGCTTCTTAAGACAGTTCCTTGATTTTCCTCTAATGAGACTGTAAAGCCAAGTAACAGTATGGTCCCCTTTTGCAGGAGAAATGGTGTGCCAGAAGTCCTAAATCACATAGCTCAAGGAGTTCAATGCCAAACATTCAAGATACCCAGCATTTTCGACCTGTTATAATAATTAACTGTCATTGATTATTTTTGTCATATTAACCTTGAATTATTAAAGCTGTCAGTGACTGCTGCTGTTTTTAATGCTAGCAACAACAACATAACTGGCATAAGCAGCTACCGTGCCACATTTCATCTTATGGCCCAAGTACACTGATTCTTTTTTTCCTGCTTTGGAACCTCGTTGTGGCCATTACAAACATAAATTCTTGAATGGCCTTTACTGTGTGGCTGTCACAATATTTACATATTTACAATTATACATTTGGAAGAGCAAATCCTTTAAAATGCTTGCATGTAAGAAATACAAAACAAAACCAGCCCTACAGTTTAGTAATAGAGAAGTGCTGTCAACTCATTTATATGACCCAATTTCTCCGCAGCTGCATTTTAAGCTTTATCTCTCACAGTAACAATAAATAACTTTTTTCAAAGATAGGTAAAGCAAACCAGTAAAAATGGTCAATCTTTATGAGGTCTTGTAAGGTATTTGGAACAAGGCGTTGCAAAATATTTACATTTCAAGAGCAACCGAAATAAACTTTAAACTCAAATTGTTCTTGTAATTTCAGGCCTTATTTGTTTTTATAAAGATCACAGAAGATATTATTGTTTATTCTGTAAGCATTGTCAGACTTGTTTCATGATTAAGGGACGGGGAAAGATCCTTCTGTAAACTAAACAAGGTGTGATTAATCTCCAAATGAAGCAACAACTTTGAAACTAAAATGAGGGGAAAATAGCTGTAAACAACTTGTTGCTAAGTGGATCTTATTCCCTTTTCCAGTGACCACCAAACCAGCAGCCTCCCTCCATGTATCTGCTTTTTGAAAATCTATCTCAGTTACATGTATTCCTGGTGCTGGCAGTAATACATCCATATGTTTTCATTTATTGTAGTATGGATGTTCTCTAGACAATCAGTCTGTTGAAAAGAAATTAATCCCAACAGTGAACTAGGATACTGGATTCTCATGAGTGTATTAATTCATGTTTATATATTGACTCTATTTATATTGGGATTGAATTAATTTGAATAGGTAAGCAAATGGCTAAGGTTACACGTTTTATTATGTATTTCATGTGAAAAGCTTGCATTAATACATTAACACTGAAAAACTCAAAAATCAAGAAATTCAGAATTGGTCAAAAAATCAAACAGTACTTAGACCATCAGTGTTTATGATTTGAATTATGGTCTTTGCTGCATCATTAAAATGATCAATTAGTACAAAATGTAATAAATAGAATATCTTTAAATAATGTTGCATACAATGCTCACTATACAGTATATGTTCTTCAGGCCTGCCTTTATTTTTAAGTCTTGATCAGAACAAGCCATGTCTGGAAAAAAAATGCAGGTTGCTGAAGTCTACTTAGCTGGCTAAATTCTGCTTAGATTTGTCTATTTTATATGGCTCCCATCACCATAATATCTGAAAACAAACTCTCTTGAACTTAAAGGATAAACCACTTCCTCAAAGCAACTCAGAAAGCTTCTGTCTGAGTTGTTAATTTGAACACAGACATCCTGCACCACAGTCCATTGCCTTATCCATAAAAACATCTTTCTTATCAATTTTGAAAGTTGATGGCTTGCTGCTCCAAACCATGAGCTAAGGATGTTGAAAAAGGTTTTGAAATTTGTTCTCATTAAAGGTTCATAATATGAAAACTACTGAATGGATTTTTTTTATCGAATTTGGCATGTCCTCAAAGGGACACTGTCAGCATAAAAGCACATTGTCTGAAAATATTGTATGTGTTGTTATCACCTGACTAATATAGCTAAAAAATTTCACAGAAAAAATCCTTTTATTCTAATTCTTCAGTTTTACATTTTGACAGGGTTTTCTTTGTGTATAGTTTCATTATTTTGGCTATTTCCTCACTTAAGATATAAACAGGGGAAATGGAATATTGTAGAAATAAGTACCTCTTTTCACTGGCAAGTAATATAAATACACTAGATGTATTTGTCTGATTTTAAATAAATAACAGGTGCATACTGAGGAGTGGGGAGGCCTGGGTCCCAGCCTGCAGGAGAGCTCCTGGCCAGCTCTTCATGATGTTCAGCAGGGGTGTGATTTGGTTAGTCTAACCAAAAGAAGGCTGGGGAAGATATGATTGTTCTCAATAAATACATAAGAGGGATAAATACAAGGAAGGCAGAGGAATTATTAAAATTCACTGCCAATGTGGGCACAAGAACAAAATGGATATAAACTGGTCATTGGGAAGGAACCAGCAGAGGAGTGAAGTTCTGGAACAGCCTTCTGAGAGGAGCAGAGGGGCAAAAAACTTAGCTTGCTTCACAATTGAGCTGGAGGGGATGGTATGAGGGGACACCCTAATTTTGACTACTTGTGGTGAATATATTAGTAGCTTGTGATAGATTGGGTGGTTTCTCAGTTGGTGCAGGGAATTTCTTTTTTTGGCTGTCTGGCTGGTGAGTTTCCCACATGCTCTGGGGTTAGTTGATCATCATATTTAGGGCCAGGAGGGGATTTTTTCCCCCAGGGCTGTTTGGCAGGAGCTCTGAAGTTTTTCGCCGCCTTTGGTAGTGTGGAGCATGGGTCGCTTACTGGTAGTATCTCTGTACCTTGAGCTTTTTAAACCATGATTTGAGGACTTCATTGACTCAGTCATTGGTTAGGGGTCTATTGCAGGAGCGGGCACAAGGTTCAGTGGCCTGTGTTGTGCAGGAGGTCAGAGTAGATCAATGGTTCTCAACAATTGTGTTTAGACATATTACTGTGTTGCCACACAGCAGTAAGTGTGTCACAGAGAGCTAGGGAGGTGGCTGGATTTAGCCAGGACTGGGATGGTGTGCCCAGTAGGGTCATAATATGCAATCAAGTGTGTCACGACTTGCAAAAGTTTGAGAACAACTGGATTAGATGATTGTATTGGTCCTGTCTTCCCTTAAAATCTATGAAAAAGCTTAGTCACAGCTTTCTGAAGTTAGAGTGAGAGGAATTTTAGAAAAAAGAAAACCTGAAATTCCTTGGCTCCAAGGGCTTCGCAGAATGAATGGCTTTTCTTTGCACAGTGATTCTTAGAATCCACTTGGTATGCACATTATCCATCTTCTAGATACAGTTTTAAATCCAGCCTGACTTTTTCAAGTATGTTACAGGCCATCAAAGAGCAAAAATTACTACAGTACTAATAATGTATGTATAGCGCTTTGTTTCCAAAGACTTGCACAAGCAGTGAGTTTATATACTGCTGGGTAATTCAATATTTGTAGTGTTAGAAAATATGCATGGCTACAGAATCTAAAAATTGAGAGAAATGTAGAATTCTAGACATATATTTAGATTTTCCAAGTATATTGATTTTACAATTTTTTTCTGCATATGATGCATTAATCTACATCTATAAATATATGTAATCTGTCATATCTGAGATATTTGTTTTGAAAAAAAGTCTCAAAGACCTTTCTAGGTTTGAAAATTCTTTCCTGTTTGAGTTATTCCAGTGAAAAGGACAGAAAGCACCTGATTTTGCTTTGTATCTGCTAGAGACGAAAGCAAGGTAAGCCACTTCTTTGATGCAGAGGAACAAATGTGTCTTTGTTCCTCACAACTACTAAAGACAGTTTTAGTGCAGTGGTTCCCAACCTTTTTGGCTCAAGGGTCACAAATATCATTTTTACAACCCCAAAGGGCCATTATGTTATCAGCTCTTAAAAAATGTACTGGGTATATACACCAGGGGTCTAAAACTCAAATCACCATGAGGGCCGCAGGAGGACTAGTGCGTTAGCCCCCGGGCCACACCACTGAAACCTTTTCGTACAACTGTATTGCACATATCGGTGGTAATAGTGTCATTGCGGGCTGCAAGATAGAGCTTTAGGGGCCTCATGTGGCCCATGGTCCGCATGTTTGAGGCCCCTGATATATACCATT
Organism: Podocnemis expansa; assembly: GCA_007922195.1. Lineage (NCBI taxonomy): Eukaryota > Metazoa > Chordata > Testudines > Podocnemididae > Podocnemis > Podocnemis expansa. Next base: position 10,012,683 of record ML681993.1, on the reverse strand, counting down.
AAGGACTACAAGTCACCACATTTTTAAAGCAAACATTTTGATGCTACTGTGCTTATTTTTACATGTACTGTTTTACACCTACAGATTACATGTTTGAAAGGGGTAGTCATGTTAGGCTAGTTCAGCAAAACAAATAAGGAATCCTGTGGCACATTTAAAGATGAACAAAATTTATTTATTGCATGAGCTTTTGTGGCATGAGTCTTCAAGCGTCTGACAAAGTGGGATTTTCTCCCACGAAAGCTCACGTGATAAATACATTTTATTTGTCTTTAAAAGTGCCACCGGTTTCGTTGTTTTGTTCTACAAATTGTAGTATGTCACATACTCACAGACAGAGGTCTAATGTAGATGAGACTGTCAGTGTACACACAAACACATGGCTTGGCAGTGAAGTCACAATGGGTGACCTGTTAAGTGGAAGCCAAACTGGATGGCACTGATTTTTAAAGTCTGGTCCTCCTCAAAGAATCGTGAGTCTCTTCCTTTCTCATTCCCTACAGCCAGATGGAAGGAGCTCAATGAGGAGGCTGCCCCTTTGCTGATCTCCCACCCCCCTGGCTGGAAATTGCACATGTCTTGTACTGCTGTGCAGTCTGTGAGAGTCCCGAGGTAGGGTTCACTTTCTTCAGCCAGGGGAGTCAAAGGTCAGTGCTCCTTTTCCTCTAGCTCCAACAATGACCCAGTGCTTGGGAACCAAGGTAGTGCTTTGCTCTGTGCTGGAGGTGAGAGGTGTACTGATCTATTGTCCTCCTGGATGCAGCAAGGAGCCTGCACTTAGGCCTTTTCTTCCCCAATCAAACTATTCAAATCCAATGTCCTCTAACAAAAAAAAATCTGGCTTTTAATTTCACAGGAAAGAGCATGACGTTTCAGTGAAAAGGACAGAATTGTTATCTACTGTGTGAAATATGTTTTAATCAGATGGCTAATTTGCTAGATTAATACGTAAAAAAACAAACAAAATAGAAAAAGTGGCCTATTAACTCACCTAGCAGTAGTAAGTAAAGAGGATGCTTGTCCCCATATCACTTTCTTCAAAAGAGAGTTTGCAGGCTCTGCGGTCAGCAAAAACTACTAGTATTTTTAAATTGTGGAACATTTTCTCTCACAAGTATCTTATCTGAATATTTTCTCTATATTTTTCTTCCATCATCTGGTTGAGACATGGCTATGTCAATCATCTTAAGTGAAGACAAACTTAATTATTTTAAGCTACACAATATTGTACCTGTCTAAAAAAAAAACTTTTTCAGCAATAATCTTTCCATATTTTTATAGTTTGACATTTGTGGTTTTCAGCTCTTGACAAAAAAAAAAGTATTTAGAGGGCTACTTTCTAAATAAAAACTGACAGAGTGGTAGTGGTTAACCTTATTTTTATATATAAATAACAGCAGATGTGTTGGCATTATGATGTCATTTGGTAACTGATGTTCCTTTATGATACTGTTAGGTTTTAATATTTTGGTGTCATTTTAGATATTTCTTTCTGTCAGGTGTCGTCTGTTACATGTTAAATAGCTCTCCAACCAGCAGTTGGGGGTATGAAACTCACACAAGTAACATATAGGCATACCAGACCCACATAGGACAATGGTGCTGTAAACAATCAATAAGGCAGTGGCCAGCTGCCTATTGAGAAGCCCTGATTTAGGTGGGAACAATACATTCCCCATACTTTCTGCAACAGACCGTCTCCTCTCCGCCCCGTTTGCCACATTAATTATAGTCATAGGGTGTGACGGGCTGCTCTCTAGATCCAGTCCGCTGTGCCTGTGTGACATCCCAATTCATCCTGCTTTGCCAGGTGACCGCTCACTCCTGAGTCAGTCCACTCTGGCCTCTGTTGTGCAACTGGTCCCAAGCAGTGGGTGTATGGCCTCTGGCCACCAGAGGATGGTCCCCCAGCAAGCACCCACAGCCCTAGATAACACGGTGGGAGCCGCTGTCTATGGAGATTGGGACCTGCTGCCAGCCACCATACACTCAAGTCCATCCATTTAACAAAGAAATTCACTGTGCCCAGCCTTCATTCACACCATCTAAAAATCACACAGCTTTAGATAAAATAACTACTAGTTTATTGATCAGATTATAACTCTAAGTGAGAATATGGCCAATCACAGCAGAATCATAAAATAAATAAAATGAATGAGTCCAGAGAGACCACAAGAAAATAAAAGGTAAAACACTCGAACTAACCTAATATCTCTACTTAAACCGACCTCATAGTTCAAGTTCATTGTCAAGGTGTTCGGCTGTCAGATGTTCATACAGCCAGTCTCTGCCAGTGATCAGGCAGGGCCCAGATCTTGCTTTATGTTTTTCTACAATGGAAAGTCTCAGCTCAAAAGCCTCAAATCTTTCCAAGTGTTTTCCTTTGTTTCCAGAAACCTGTTCTGACCCTTCCCTTTCTGGGCAGAGGTGATCTTTGTCTCATCTGAGTCAGGGAACTTAATTAACATATCTTTGTCTTCTCCAGGTGCTCACCTGTTTGCTGTTGAGGGAGCACTCTGTCTCCCACCCCTGAGCCACACTGAACATGTTGCATGTCTGTGCACATGCACAGGGGTTAAACTATAATTTGGTGGGCCCTGGAAGCCTCCAGCATGGCTCCCCCCCAGCACGGCTGGGGCCCCCAATACCCATGCTCAGAACCCAGCCCTTGCCCCAATTCCCACCCACCCACGCACAGAGCCACCCCCAGACACAGACATAGACAAAACCCCCAGCAACCCTGCCCCCCTGCCCTCACCTCAGCTGTTGCAGGCTGCCTGATCAGCTGGAAGCTGCTTCTGGCCACAAGCTGATCCACCCTGCAGGGAGGAGATTCACAGACTCCCTAGCTTGAGGCACCTGTTTGCTAGCTGGTCTTAAGGTGGAAGCCATCAGAATGCTGTGTTCTGGCTGCTTGTGCTATTTTTAGTGGGGCCCTGGAACGCAGCATTCCCCTGCATTCCTCTGTTTTTAGGGGCCCCAGAATGCTGCCAGCCTAAAAATAAGGGGCCCCGGAATGGCATTCTGGTGTGTTCCCCCTTATTTTAACCCCTGCACATGCATGAAGTTGTAGGGAACATAATATCATACTAATCATGTGAAATAGGTTATAAGTATCCATAAAGAAACATGGCATGGTTGGCAACAAATCATACAATCACAGTATATAAGTGAAAAGAAAAATCACGAATGTCATAACTCAGGGTGCACAGAAGATACAATTCCGATGAGGAGAAAGCACAGCAAATGTGGAAGGCGCCCACTGTGGCTTAACAGAGAGCTCTGCACTGAGCTGAAGCATAAAAAGGACGCTTACAGGAAGTGGAAGCTAGGACAGATGACTAAGGAGGCATATAAAGACATTGCTCGGGACTGCAGGGATAAAATCAGAAAGGCCAAAGGACAAATGGAGTTGCGACTAGCAAGGGATGTGAAGGATAACAGGAAGGGGTTCTACAAGTATATCAATAACAAGAAGAGGATCAGGGATGGTGTAGGTCCCTTACTGAATGGGGCAGGCATCCTCGTGACAGAGGATGAGGAAAAAGCTGAAGTGCTCAATGCTTTTTTTACTTCAGTTTTCACAAGCAAGGTCAGCTCCCAGCCCACTACACTAGGTACGGGGGACTGGGGAGAAGAAGAGAGGCCCTTGGTGACAGAAGGTCAGGTTAGGGACTGCTTAAAGAAACTAGATGTGCACAAGTCCATGGGGCCGGATAAACTGCATCCGAGGGTGCGGAAGGAGCTGGCTGATGAGATAGCAGTACCATTGGCCATTATCTTTGAAAACTCATGGCGAACGGGGGAGGTGCCAGAGGACTGGAAAAAAGCAAATATAGTACCTATCTTCAAGAAAGGCAAAAAGGAGGATCCAGGGAATTACAGACCTGTCAGCCTCACCTCAATCCCTGGAAAAATCATGGAGCAGCTTCTCAAAGAATCCATCCTGAAACACTTGGAGGAACGTAGAGTAATCAGGAACAGTCAGCATGGATTTACCAAGGGTAAATCATGCCTGACCAACCTCATCGCCTTCTATGATGAGATGACTGGATTTGTGGATGCGGGAAGAGCCGTTGATGTGATATACCTTGACTTTACCAAGGCTTTTGATACGGTTTCCCACAGCATTCTCATTGGCAAATTAAGGAAGTATGGGTTAGATGCATGGACTGTAAGGTGGATAGAAAACTGGCTAGAACAACGGTTTCAGCATGTAGGAATCAATGGCTCCATGTCAAGTTGGCAGGCAGTAACAAGTGGTGTGCCCCAGGGGTCGGTCCTGGGGCCAGTTCTGTTCAATGTTTTCATTAATGATCTGGATGATGGGATAGATTGCACACTTAGTAAGTTTGCAGATGATACCAAACTGGGGGGAACGGTAGACACCCTAGAGGGCAGAGACAGGATTCAGGGAGACCTAGACAAACTGGAGCAGTGGGCCAAGAGGAATCTCATGAGGTTCAACAAGGATAAGTGTAAAATCCTGCACTTGGGACGAAAAAACCCCATGTACTGCTACAGGCTGGGGAGTGATCAGCTAAATAGCAGCACTGGAGAAAAGGACCTGGGAGTCATGGTGGATGGGAAGCTGGATATGAGTCAGCAGTGTGCTCTTGCTGCCAAAAAGGCCAATGGCATACTGGGCTGCATCAGAAGAAGTGTTACCAGCAGATCGAGGTATGTGATCATTCCCCTCTATTCTGCACTAGTGAGGCCACATCTGGAATACTGTGTCCAGTTTTGGGCTCCCCACTACAAAAAGGACATGGACAAATTAGAGAGAGTCCAGAGGAGGGCAACCAAAATGATCAAAGGGCTGGAGCACAAGCCCTATGAAGAAAGACTGAAGGAACTAGGCTTATTTAGCCTGCAGAAGAGAAGACTGAGGGGGGATTTGATAGCAACCTTCAACTACTTGAAGGGTTGCTCCAAGGAGGAGGGAGCTCGACTGTTCTCGGTAGTAACAGAGGGCAGAACGAGAAGCAATGGCTTCAAGTTACAGCTGGGGCGGTCCAGGCTGGATATTAGGAAAAACTTCCTTACTAGGCGAGTGGTGAAGCAGTGGAATAAGTTGCCTAGGGAGGTGGTGGAATCTCCATCTCTGGAGGTGTTCAAGTCCCAGCTGGACAAAACACTGACTGGGATGATCTAATGGGAGTGGTCCTGCTTTTTTTGGCAGGGGGTTGGACTAGATGACCTTGTGGGGTCCCTTCCAACCCTATGATTCTATGATTCTATAAGCAGAAGAGAGCCAATTGCTATTTAGACGAAAGGTGTGAAAGCTTCTGTTCCTCTGGTTTCACCACAAATAGAGTAAGAGACTAACATTGTTCCTGTATTAAAGCCTGCCAACCATTCACTAAGCACACTCTGTTAAACACCATATTGATAATGTCAGCTGCTCTGAAGTGCATTGGATTATTTGTTTTGCTTCGCCTGCCAGCTACATGCTTTTGAAAGGAGACTTCTAAACATTCAGCCCAGAGGGAATGACTAGAGCAGGCATACAGTTCATGTTTTTATGTGTTCTTACAACTACACATTGACTAGCCATTTCCAATATACCCTTGGAAGAACTGAATTTGTTGCCCTAAACTGTAGATAATCCTGAGTTGACAAAAGTAACAGGATCCAATTTAAAAAGGTCAGGTATGTACAATTTTATTCGTTACCAGCCACTAAACCATGCTTTTCTCCTTATTCCAGTTTCAGCTTTAGGACTTGCACATTCAGAATCTAGCCTATTTGGAAAAGAAAGAAGCAATCAAATTAATTTAAAAAAATTAAATCAAGATGTCAGGCATTCATTCCAGACACTTGGGGTGGCATTTTTATTCATTCAGCACTTGCCCATGTGATAGTTTGAAGCTGTAAGTTTCCTTGGCTTGTTTTGGAATGAGGCAGTAGTGTGCCTGTGCTGTGCTTGTATGTTTTTCAAAACACTCCTGTCTGCTTTGGTAATATGATCTCAGAACCACTTCATCCATTTATTTAAAAAAAGCGGCAGGGGGAGGGGGAGGTTCTTTCCCGTGTAATTCTTCTCTAAGAAAATACAACTTCATATGTGATGCCAACAAAGATCTGTATTCAGTGACTATGCAGTGCGGGTAGATATCAATGGGCTTGTGTTTGTGTGTGTCTGTGCACAGTATAGTATTGGGGCCAAAGAAAGAGATCTTTTATTAACAATGTTTGAATGCTCAGATCATATGCAGTAGAAAACATGAAATACAAATGGACACTACAATAGGAAAAGAGTGGATTTGTTTCAGATAAAGGTTTTGAGACGCCATTCTGGGAATTGTCAACCCCCCAAACGAGATTGTCCTAGAATCATGAATTCTTTTAAGAAAGAATTCATATTTTTATCTTCCATGCCATTCTGCAGACTCTCACAGCAGCCTGCAGGGAAAGGGATTTTCCTTGTGCTATTATCCTTTTCGCTCCTGAACTGTGGTTGGGTGTAAGGATGCTGCTACAAAGGTTAGAGGAGGGGTAGATCTGCTGTGTTGTGTCTGCTTGGGGGATCTGCCTGCTTTTGAGTTTGCCTATATGGCAAAGCTTCACCAATTATATTGCTGCTGGGTATACAGAGATACAACACTACCCCACCCTCCCCAATGGACATCTTGGGAAGGGGTTAAAGTTGTACCCAAAAAAGGCATACTTATACAGGGAAAAAAACACAAGTAAAAATCCTTCAATCTGACTTAAATTAGAGCTGTTCTTGTTCATGTAGGTCTCTCACCTTTGTTCAGCTGCCAGAGATATTTAATTCCCTTGAGTGAAAGGTTCAGCTTTTCTCAGATGTACTACAAGAGTTCTGGCCTCTTGTAGCTCCTCAGTAATGGATACCAAACTGGCTTTCTGTCCCTGCTTGTATTTTTCAGAGTTCAGTGGTCTTAATTCAGAAGGGAGGCAGTTTTCCTGCAGCTGCAACTTCAATCCCCTAGCAAGAACCCTCATTCTAGTTTGCCAGATAGCTTGTCTATCTTGCATGCATATGTAATTTCATTGTCTTCTTGACCAATTTACACTGAAGACACCTGTAAGCAAGTGGAACCACATTCTTTTGTCTCGGATGAGGTGACTTAAGCTTGGTCGACCAAACACCTTTGAAGAACATATTTGTAGCACATAATTCTTCATATAACACCCATATACACACTATGCAATAATTGTATTCAATTATTTATAACTCTTACCAAACTTGAAGAACGTGTGCTGAAATTTTCCATGCTGGATGTTGTTAGGTTAGTCCTCATGCTGTTGGTTGAGCACTTTAGTGGCCACTGAATGCATTACATACCTCCATAATGCTTTTGTCTGAGCCAGATCTGGCATGTGATGGGATGGGTTGCTGTTATGCCCTAGGTCTTCTGGGTATCTTTTCAGCTCGAGGTCAGAGCTGAAGGTGATTCTTGCTGGGAACTAGGGGGCATTGAGAGCAGGTGATCATACTGTTTTTGAGAGCATGGATGATTGTATCAGAGAGTGGGGGACCTATTTAATTGGAAAATTGGTCTCTTTATTTGACTAGAATTTGTAGCATTTGATGTTTTTGGTCATGTGGAGATGTTTCATTGGAATGATATTGAACTTGTTTTTAATCTTGGCAGGGAGGAGCCATGTTTCAGTTCTGTTGGTCCTAATGCTAAGCAGTGAAGTATTTAGATGTACTCAGGCTTGTCTTTCTGCCTGTCAAGATATATGGCTGACAAAAGACGTTCTTAGTGAGGCTCAGGCTGGTTTGATTTGTTGTATTTAAACTTCAGCCGAAGTACATCAGCTGTTTCTGAGAAGAAGGGTGGGGAAAATATTTGCTTTTGCGTATGTTAAAAAAATATTGGGTGACTTTTTTTTTCTGTGAACAGCACTAGCACTCCTGGGCTTTGGAGTGGGGAACTGAAATCTAGCAGCAGAGTGGCCTTTCTGGCCTTTTGCTGTCCTCAGGAAAATCTTCCCAAATATGTCCAATTGATAAATCTTTGAAAAATTGTAGCTCCTATATGCTTAGTAGTAGAATTCCTTGAAGGTTCTGTCTCTGCATTGGAGTTGAGCAGGACTTTTCATTGCAGTTGTAGCTCTGGGCTGCTGTGGGCCATTCTTGGTCTGTGTCTGTTCCTGGGTCCACCCACCTGCACTGAGAACAGGGAGCGTCTCTTTCCTGGGCTCTCAGAGACTACCCTTCACTGGTGCCTAGGTGGCAAGGAGGGGTAAGCTGCCTGAGTTGAATACGGAAGAAACAAGAACGGGGCATGCAGGAGAGTAGAGAGGACAGTGAATAGAAATATTGGGACTGGATGCTGAGGAGTAGGGAAGTAGGGGGCAGGAGTAATGGAGGCTAGGATTGGCTGGGCAAGGAAACTGAGCATGGGGGCTTGAGAAGAACATGAAAAGGGAGGCAGACTTGGAGCTAGTAGATTGATGAGGAGAAAGAGAACCAGTGGAGTGGAGAAAAGAGTTGAGGGGGGAGAGGAGACATCTATCTGTTAAGGAGCCAGGGAAGTGATGGGAGGGTGGGTAGACCTGGGATAAGGGGCCAGGGGAATGGAAGGGAGTGAGAGACCAGTCAAATGAGTAGTTGGGAGGAAAGGGACTCAGTGAGGAAGTCTGGAATGGTAACACTAAGATTTATTACTTAAGGTTACAGGAACTGGTTTGAAAATTCTGAGGAGTGGAGATGGGAACCGCATAGTCTCAGAGATTGGGACTGCACTAGCATCCCTGTGTGCAAGGGGCTGGACTGCGACAGGGAAAGCCTGGAGGAGACAGGCCAGACAATGTCGTCAGCATTTTTGGGGTTGGAGGGAGGAACCGTGTGTACCAGAGTCTGTGTCCACATTCCACTTCAGGTACTGGAATGCATCCCAAGATCCCTGAATTTTACCATTCATCTCTGCTGTTAGCAAATATCTGTGAAACCTGCAGGCAGATTGGCTCATCCTCACCCTGGTGCTGGGCCACAAATGTGAACATCCTGCTATTTCTCCTTTGGCTCAAGGGGCAGAGGTCTTTGGTACAGGTAAAGGTTCCAGCCCTGCAGGTGATCTATCAGGGTGTCAATATGTGGGTGTCATATGGTGATTTTTCCCCCCATTTTGCTCTTCTAAAAATGAGAAAATATACATACAGAACCTCTGTCAAAAGAACATTATTAAGGTTGCAAAATCAGGCTAAGCAGTCAAGTTAAGATACCTTAATGTGCCTGCCTTGTACCTATGCATTATGATGCTCTTTAATTACATGATCTCATAATATTTTTTCCACAGGATTCCTGCCTTTTTCCAGTGCACAGGATGAAATAGGGCTCTGTAGCAAAGGGACTGTTGTGTATAGCAGTGGTTTTCAAACTTAGGTCGGGACCCGGTACTGTAGTTGTTGGTACTGGGTCAGGGGGCCCGTGCTGCTGCCCCAAAACACTGTAATGTGTTGCTCAAAGATGTAGTTGTTGGGTCATGGGCATAAATGATTTTTTTTTTTCAACTGTGTCCCAAGAAAAATAGTTTGAAATCCACTGGTCTATAGGACAGCATTTGGTGTAGCTGTTGGAAGGTGTGTCATGAAGGAGGCAGGGGTTGGAGTAAGAGAAAAGGTGGGTCTCATGCTTCAGGCAGTTCAGTACTATCCTGGGAAATTAAATTCTATCCCTGCCTTTGCCAGAGTTCCTTTGTGATGCTAGACAAATTTCAAGAAAACATAACGCAGGTGGGCATTCATTTTGTATTTTTCATTTTCTTAGGTCCCTGCCTTGAAGTCCTGTGGGTCTGCTTTGCAAAAGTGCTGACCACTTAAAGCTGCAGTTGAAGTTAGTGGTAGTTGTGCTTGACTGTATGAAGTGCTGTGTAATGCTAGTTTTCTGAAAAATCAGCCTTTCAAATTGGGCACCCAAAATTACTGGATATTTGTAACTGTAATTTCTCTGTGCCTTCATTCCCGATATGGGGATAATAGCACCCCCACCCTCACGGGTTATGGTGAAAATAAATTCACAAATATTTATGAAACACTTGGATACTATAGTGACGAACACCATAGAAAAGTATAAAAGGAAATTAACAATTCTGTATTCAGAACAGGGGTTAAATAGCATGCAGTAAATATGATGTGAGTATTGAACTACAACGAGAAAACAAAAATATTGATAGCTTCTCATTAAGTCCATTCTGTACATTGACTGAGGCGGGGTTCTGTGGAAAAAGTATTATGTAATCATGTATGTAAAGACTGTGTTATAATGCATGCGCCCTAGAGAGTTGAGGTGAAGTTGTACAGGCAGCCAAAGTTTCCTTTGCTTTAGTATTTGCCTTTGTCACTTTCATGTGGAGTTCACATCGGTGTTTATGTATAGTAACTTTATCTGTTTAAAGCTGCACCTTGTCTTATACCAGTGTAACTCTTCTTGATAGACAAGCTGCTAGAGCAGGGGTTCTCAACCCTCTTGGTGTCATGGCACAGCTGGCAGGCCTCTAGCCTCAATCATGCATGACACAGGACAGCCTCCTCCACTGAAAAGACGCACTGCCACCTCCCGTTTCGACGGTCGTAGTACCGCCTTGCTGCTGAGGCCATTTGGCGGCAGTGATTGCCACTGCCACAGCGCAGGTCCCCAGGCTCCCTTGCCACTAGAAGAAAGCCCCCACTGCCAGCATTCTTTTGGCAGCAGGGTGAGTTCTGGCAACACGCTCAGCTGCCTGTTGAGCCACAGTTCGGTGTCACAGCACAGTGATTGAGAACTGCTCCCTAGAACACAAGATGGTTCTTCATCACTGCCGGCAGTTGCTAAAGCCACTTGTAGTTCAAGAAACTCCTTTTAGCTTTTAGAGGCTGAAGGTGGAAACTGTATGTATCTTAAATAAAATTCCAGAACTGCCCTTACCTACTAGATTGTGAGACCCCAGAACTGGATCTTTTACATCAGAAATGATACAAGCCAAAAAATTCATGAAATTAGAAACTCATTCATGTGTCTCTTGCTGTGTAACAAAACTCAAAACAAAACACTGATTTGTAGACTGTATGCCAAGCAAACCTGCATCTGTATTCAATAAGTCTGCTTTAATGTTGAGGGTTTTTTTTTAAAGAGCTTTCAGTTCAAATTGTAGCGTCTCCATTTTAATTTGTGCAAACTATTGTTCCATGTCATGTCCTCTCTCACCCAAAATCACTCCATTTGAAGGAATTCAGTGTAAAGACTCCTTGAAGCTGCAGTTACAGGGAAAAAAAGCAGCACTTGCATGGCTTTTTGCCATTTGCAGGACTCTAGAGGGACTCCAAGAATGTAGTCCCACTATTAAAGATGTTATGAACGGTGCTTTCATAAAGACTGGGTTGTAACTAAAGCTGACTTTTCAGAGAAGGAAAAAGTATGATGATTCCTTTTGTACTAGCCCTTGGCCAAATCATTTTCTCAGTGAACTGAATGGACCAATTCTGCTTTCAGCAACTTACTACAGTACTTTGACCACTTTGTGAAATTCAGTTCTAGGCACTAACTTGGCAGACAGTGACTAAGCTTGAGAACACACATTTCTAATAATCTTTCAGGTAGCAATCTGTTTTTAATATTAAAATTTTATAGAAGTGACAGTAGTCCCTATAGCATCATTTCCTGCCTGCATCCAATGAGACTAAAATATTAACACTCTAATATCTTAAAGTTTGAAGAGATCATGAAGTAGTGTTTCTGTGTCCCTCTTCAACTGAGTCCTCATTGTCTTTCACCCAAGGAGCAAGATTGCCCTCATAGGTCTTATCCATGAAAGGAATATTAATCACTATATTATAACAACTGCTAGAACAGTGCAGCTATACAGACACAGCAACAGCTTGAATTTAGGTAGGGCTTCATTATTTTTATCACTGGTCATTTAACTAGTCCAAAAATAATTTGTCAAATGATTTTAAGCACTAATTTACTAAAACAGTAATAACAGTACCACAGTAAAAAACAAAAAACCTTCATAATCTCCAGTAGACTTATTATGCCTAATTATAATAAACAAGTTACTTAACCAAGTTATTTTAGCTCAGAAAAATGTGAACTATGTACAGTGAAATGAAATTCTAAAAAATGAAAGAATGCAATTAAAAGGTAGGCTGCATCCTACATCAGGTGCTTTTGCCAGATAGTGTGACAATATTCGGTTGTGGTCAAAAAATAAATAGGCAGTTGACTGGTTTGCTAGACTTTAGTTAACTACATGATAAGAGCAGATAGCATGAATGGTTAACTGCCTGTCTTCTAGTAGTAGTGGCTCTTACCTTTACTTGATCATACTCTCAATATGCCTCCATGATACAACAGTTAAACCATTCTGCAGTTAGGAAGTTGGATGGGCTTGGTCCCTGTTTATCTCTGAAGGAAATATCCAATTTCCTTTAAGATAGTTATTGGAAGTTTTAAGGACCCTATAATGCAGCATTTCCCAAACTAATTAGCTAATTTAGGGAAATTGGGGTATGGAGAAGCAGGGTTTTTGTGGCCTTGTCCAGGAGCCAGGCAGCTCAGATGGTAGAATAAAGGGCTTGTGAACCTACTCTCCCTGGTTTTATTATTTGTTAAAGTCTTAATTTCTGTAAGCTGATCTCATGTTTTATGAATACATGTATGTTCTGTCCTGCTCATTATGGGCCTGATCCAAAGCCTGTTGATGTTCACAGATGTCAAAGAATCAAGAAAGAACCATGAGAGTTCATTGAATCCAGTCCTCTGCACTCATGGGAGGACCAAATGCCCCCTTAAACTATCCCTGACAGGTGCTTGTCTAACCTGCTCTTAAATGCTTCCAGTGATGGAGATTCTACAACCTGACTAGGCAACTTATTCCAGTGGTTAACCACCCTGACAGTTAGGATATTTTTCCTAATGTCCAACCTAAACCTACCTTGCTATAATTTAAGCCCATTGTTTCTTGTCCTGTCACTAGTGGTTATGCAGAATAATTTTTTTCCCTCTTTTTAATAATCTTTTAAGTACTTGAAAACTGTTATCATGTCCCCTCTGTCTCCACTTTTCCAGACTAAAAAGCCCAGCTCTTTCAATCTTCCCTTTTTAAATCAAGTGTTCCAGACCTTTAATGATTCTTGTTGCTCTTCTCTGGGCTTTCTCCAGATGTTTCCTGAAATGAGGCACCCAGAACTACATACTGTACTCCAGTTGAGGCCTAATCAGTGGGGAGTAGAGCAGAAGAACTACTTCTCATGTCTTATTTACAATACTCCTGTTAATAAGTCCCAGTATGGTGTTTGCTCTTTTTGCAACAGTGTTACACCGTTGACTCATATTTAGCTTGTGGTCCACTATAACACCCAGATCCCTTTCCACAGTACTTCTTCCGAGGCAGTGATTGCCCATTTGGTATCTGTGCAATGGATTGTTCTTTCCTAAGTGGAGTACTGTGCATTTGTCTCTATTGAATTTCATTCTGTTTACTTCAGATGATTTCACCAGTTTGTCCAAATTATTTTGAATTGTGATCCTCCCCTCCAAAGCACTTGCAACCCCTCCCAGCTTGGTATCATTGGCAAACTTTATAAGTGTACTCTCTCTGCTGGCATCTAAATCATTGATTAAAATATTGAACAGAACCAGACCCAGAACTGATACCTTGGGTACCCTGTTCGTTATGCCCTTCCGTCATGACTGTGAAGCTGTGATGATTACTCTCTGGGTGTGGTTTTCCAACCAGTTTTGCATCCATCTTGAAGTAGCTCCATCTAGATTGTACTTCCCTAGTTTGTTAATGAGAAGGTGATTCTATTCCATATCAAAAGCCTTACTAAAGTCTAGATATACCACATCTACTGGTTTCCCTCTCTCTACAAGGCTTGTTACCCCATCATAGAAGGCTATCAGGTTAGTTTGACACAATTTGTTCTTGATAAATCTATACTGAGTATCACTTCACACCTTATGCTCTTCTAGATACTTGCTAACTGATTCCTCAATTATTTGCTCCAGTATTTTTCCTGGGACTGAAATTAAACTGACTGGTTAATAATTTCCTTAGCTGTCCTTATTTCTCTTATTATAGAAGGGCACTATATTTGCTCTTTTCCAGTTCTCTGGGAGCTTTCCAGTCTTCTATGATTTTTCAGAGATAAAAAGCTAATGGTGTAGATATCTCCTGAGTCAGCTCGTTGAGGATTCTAGGATGCCTAATATCAGCCCCTGGTGACTTGAAGACATCAGACTTGCCTAATTCCAAAGGGGTAGCCATGTTAGTTTAGTTTAGATGAACAAACAATGAGTCCTGTGGCACTTGTAAGGAGTGGCAAATTTATAACAACATCAGCAGCAATAATAATAAATTCTTTAGTCTTTAAAATTGCCACAGGACTCCTTGTTTAACTTGTCTAAGCAATTTTAACTTTTTCTCTTACTTTAGCTTCTGATCCTAACCCATTTTTACTACTCTTCCCTATGTCAGGCATCCAATTGCCATCAACCTTTTCAATGAAGACCAAAGCAAAGCAATTATTTAGTCCTCTGCCATTTCAATATTTTCTCTTGTTTTTCCCTCTTCGTTCAGCAAGAGCAGCATCTGCAGCTGATCTTCTCCTCTCCCCGACCCCATCTCCCTATGGAGACTGGTTACTTTTAGCATCTGGTCAGTATACTGTCAGATTCCCTTTTTGACTGGATGTTCTGGTGGGTGGTTGGACCCCTGGCAACCATAGGGCCTATGCAGGTGTCAAGTCTGTCAGACATTCTCTATTTTATTATTGAGATTAAAAAAGGAGAATGAGAGGGAAATGACTGGATTAATATGAAAAGGCAAGAGCACTGTTAATATTGAAATCATTTTAGCATAAAGTCTACCTGCTTTGAAGTGTCTGGGCCCAGATTAAAACTGTAAGAAGCCAGTGAGGTTCTAACATGTGAGCTAAGGCAAGTTATAGCTTTTCAAAACCAAGTAATTTCACCAGGATAACTGAGGACCTTCTAAGGCTTAGTTTTCTCTAAACTTATCTTGAAAAATTAACATCCTGTGGAAACTAACAAGACCCATGCTACATTTCACTGCTCAGCCATGTGTTTTATTGACTCCTACCTGTTCTTTCATTTGTGTGATGTCTCAGATAGTAAGTTCCTCCGTGCATGGACCTTGTGTGTAAATCACTGGTAGTTCTGTGATAAGTATATAAACAATCACTTTATTTCTGACCTATTATGTTGCTGCAATATTCTCTGTAGAGATGACTTTAAAAACAATATTGTTAATGCTCAGTTTGGTGCTTACATTAATTTGAGCTCAAGATGTTTCTTGGTTTTGATCACAACTTTTTTTTTTTTTTTAATAAGGGAAACTAGTTTGTGAAATCTAACACATTGAAGGCTGTTTCTCAGACACACAAAACACACCTAACCCATCGCTGCCTACGTGTGCTACTGAAGTGAGAAAAAGGCTTTGAAAAACAGCAGAGAAGTTTTTTTCATAGAGGTGTCTGCCTAGAGAAACAAGTGGTCTAAATTGTTTTTAAGATAAATTCTGAAGAGCTAAGTGGCCTTTTAGAAACAGATTACCCGCATTTCCTGTTATGTTTTCTCCTGTACCACATAATTACAGTTTGATTTACTTTCTGAATGGGAAACTGAAAACAAAGGGGTGGGATTAAGACCAGATACTAGTTGCAAACATTTAGAGAAGTTAGAGGTTTTTCCCCTGATCTGTAACTACTCCAAAATCAACTTGGGCAAGATGTGAAAACAGTAATTCAGGGTTTCCCAAACTGTGTTTCACAGAATGTGAATACATGTTTGAAAAAAATTTGATGCTAAGGATATTTTTCCTTCAAACTCTCTTAAATCAGTTTTTGAGCAATGAATGCAGCATTTTTTAATATGAAACCTCCCTCACCCTGCAGACCAGCATGTATGTGTTCTGTTGACATATTTCAAGCCCAGAAGTGTTCTGTTGCCAAATTTGTTTGGGAAACATTGCAGTAACTAATTACTCAAATGGCCTTTTTTAAAAAAAAAAAAATTTTTAAACCCATGTTTCTACCTGCAGTTGTGTACACAAGCATACTTGTAAGGAAATTCTTTGGAGAAGTTTGTTTAATAATTGGACTTTTTTTTAATATACATAAATTTTGATAGAAGTGTTTTTTTAACATTTCAAAAAGGCTAAATGGCTATACGGTCTATGGAGTTTGTAAATGTCTTGATAAATCCAAGAGCCATAAGATGAATAGGTCACATTCAGGGAGATTATGCAATTTGCAGGGTTTGCAAACTCAGCAAATTAACATTAATCGTCTGATTTATTGTTTAAATTATTGATTAATTTTGCTTAGTTAGCACTCTGTGATTTAGTTGGTTCTTTTCTTAAGATTATGCCCAGTATTATCAGAGTTTTTGCTTTGAAAAGCCCCATAGGAGATGGCAGTAATATCAAAATTCACTCAGGAAAGACCTTATGTATCTGTAAAAAAAAATTTTATTATTACAATAAGTAAAATAATCCAAAGAAACTATAAGGAGTTGAAAGACATTCTAGTACAACTTTGGCAAACTGATGAAGAACTGCCTCAGGCCATATGTATGCATAGCTCTTCCTTGCTTTACCATATCTTAACTTCCTCACCTTCATAAAATTGGGGTGCCTTTATCTACAGGTTATAATGTTGTATAACCAAATCTCATTAACATTTATGCCTGCTGAATTACTGTTGTTACCTGTGGTTGAGCATCTGCTGACTTTCCTTTCCAAAAAGGATACAAATTGTCTTCTTGCAGTTACTTACCAGCAGTTTGCCATACTTGTAATTATTGTCAAACAATAAATTGTCTTATGTCATCTTTTGACTTAATGATTATGCTTATTTATTGAGCAGCAATTCCTACTCAAGTTGTAAGGCCTTACACTTATAGCTAACTGATGAAGTTATTCCTGTAGGTCTAGACCTATACATTTCTTGCATTCCTGCTATCAATTCCTTACAGCTTTATCTTATGATTACTTCTGTAATTACTACATGGCTAAGCACTGTGGTTCAAGGAATTTAGAAGTTTCATACATGTCCTGCACTTTAAGTTCCATGTCACAAAAACCTCTGGTTTGAGGAGATAGATTGTTTATAAAGTATGAGAGCAAAATAGTTCCTGTTAAAGAAACTGCATTGCGTTCAAGGTCTGCAGGTATGATGCTGTGATTATACCCAGATGAGGGGAAGGATGAGCAGTACTAGTAGTCATTGACACTGTAAGCAGATTTTTTGGCAAGGCATAATATGGAAAAGCTATTTGTAGCACTAATGTTTTCCATGATAACTACCACCATGTGTGAGAGAGAATTTGTTTGTTTATAATAAAGATAATATTTGAATAAAGCAATTTAAGGTTGAATGGCAAACCTTTGAAATCTTAACTGAAAGAATATTTCCAGTCTACTTTAAAAACAAATGTAAAAAAGTCCTTTTCCTTTTATAAAAGAGGTCTAACATTGAGAGGCATAAGATGGTCTTGATTGTTTATCTGAATATATATGAGTTGGATTTTGTGTAAATGAGTATTGTCAGCTGTAATGCAGATTGTTTCAGAAACTAAGAATATCACCAGTGAAATCTGTTCTGCTTTAATCTCCAAAACTTATTCTTGAGTGTAGCTGCTGCTTTTAAATTATATATGTACCTACAAACAAAACCTTCTAATGCTAGAAAATGTCAGTGTATTAGTTCTGTCTCCTTTTTCTGTATAAAATATGTATGTGTCCCTTTGTATTGAAAAAACTCACAAATATTTCTAGTAAAAATTGAGGGACTTCACCTTTGGGCTGGGTTGGCAAATTTTACTGCACAGAAGGGAATTTTAAAGTCCTGTTCATTTGTGGCAGAGCAGAAAATCAAGAAAATGGCACACTTGAATTCCCCTCCTTTAAAATAGATTAATTCTTCAGTGTTTAAATCCTAACCAAAACCACTGCTTAAAAGTCTTAATTCTGTTAGTATATCCATTAAACTCGAAGGATGGCTGGATAATTTGTAATGGAAACTTTGTGATCATCCACCAGTTAGTTGGAATGCAGAAATGTAGGTCATGTTTTCCATAGCTGATTATACACAACATAATTAATGAAGGTGTTACAATCCATGAAGTTCCAAGTTTTTAAAATTAATGTAAAGAAGTGTCTCCATTTTTTTCTATTTGTTTTCTTTACTGTTTCCTCTATATTTAAATATATTCATTGTGTCATCAATGAATCACACAATTTATTAATTTCAAAGAGGTAGCTGTGTTAGCCTAGTTCAGCAAAATGAACAAGGAGTCCTATGGGGACCCACTTTGTCATTTGCTTGAAGACAATTCAAGTGTCTGATGAAATGAGATTTTTCTCCTGTGAAAGCTCATGCGATAAATAAATTTTTTAGTCTTTAAAAGTGCCACAGGAAAAATTAAGTGCCAAAAATATTAGCCTATCTTTAGTTACCCCCCCACAAATCATCAAAGATCTAATTGTGACATATCAGTTTGTTATGCCAAAGAGGTGTGAATGTGGGTTGTAGTTTGGTTTTCAGTTTGGAAGGGGAGGGTAGAAACTTATTTTAAGATTGCTGGCATGGTAAACATGAAATAAAGAAACCTAGTGGACAGTCTAAAATTTTTACGCTTGAGAAATGGCAACCCTTTGTTTTAAAATATTCTTGAACTTTTATTTTTAATTTAAAAAATAGTTCCTAATTTCTCTTTGACACCAAATATGGGATCCATGTTTGATCCCTTGTTTTCTCAGGGCAGTGGTTTATTCTGAATTGTTGAACAGCTTCCCATCTGGAAGACGTCTAAGAAATCTGAAGGGGTGCGATGAAGTCATTCTTTGTAGATGCCAGCAGGCCCCTTTTGGCTGGGGGAGTCCCAGGTTTTGCCTCTGTTACAGAACACTGTTGTCCTGGCCAATCTGCAGTTGCTGGGAAACTCCTTGTTCCCCAGCCCTTCTCTCTGGGAAGCCAATTAGCAGTTGCTCAGCTGGGCACAGGGATTGCTAGTTGTTTTCCTGTATGACAACAGGAGTGGAGGCTGGCAGGAAAGCTGTGGAGTGGAAGAGATGGAGGTTGGGAGATATTGGGCAGGGACCCTGGGAACCACAGAAGGAGGCCACGCTGCTCCTCCTTCTCTCCAGAAAAACAACCACCAGCTGCCTAGTCTGTGAACCTCTAGTTTATGGAAGGGAAGAGAGAAACCAAGAGTGAGAAGAGTGTGGATATAAGTGGGGAGGATGCACAAGTGTCAATAGGGGTATGGTGTTTGGCCACTGTAATTTAGTTTTGTCCTTATTCAAGCAATGCCATCCCGCTGCTTTAGACCGCAAGCCGACAGCTTTCCTCTCACAGCCAATAGGCTTCCTTTCCTCATGGAGCTGAGATGCAGGCAGGTGCAAGTTGTGGAAGGATGAGTGAGCAACCTACTGTTGTTACAGGTTAAGAGATCAGAAAGAGTGAGAAGCATTGGTAAAAAACCAGCAGGGGTGCGTTTTGTGTGCTTTTGTGACTTATGTTGTTCTGCTTGCTTGTTTTGTTTTTTGTTTTAATTTTACCTGGCTCAGAGGTGTTGCTGATGCTCAGCACCTGGGGCACATGCCTCAAATCCCAGTGTCGGTGCCCTGGATCTAGCAGGGCCACCCCTCTTCTGGTGGGCCGGAGATCCGGGGCCCAGCCACTGGTGACTGTGTTGGCCCTGTCCCCCGCTGGGGATCTGGGGCCTGGCCGCCCGTGGCCGCTGCGGGGAATCTGGGGCTCAGCTGCCCGCAGCAGTGGCAGCACCGTCCCCGACCAGGGATGCGGGGCCCCGCCGCCCACGGCTGCTTCTGGGCCCGTCCCTGGCTGGGGATATGGGGCCCAGCCTTGCGCAGCAGCTTCTGGCTCTGTCCCCGGCCAGGGGGCAGGGCCTGGGCCTGGGCCTGTGTCCCAGGTCCCTCCCCGGGCCAGTGACACCCCTGACCTGGCTACAAAGAAAATAAAAATTCCCCAGGAGGTGATTAGTCATTCGCTGGCCAGAGGCCAAGGATCTTCTGTTCTAGAAAAATAGATCCTGGAAACACTTTTCCACATCCTGATAGATCATGTACTTTGAGGATGTTGGTTGCAGCAAAAAGCATGGAAATTGGGCAGGGAATGAAGAATAACAAGAAAATGGCAGGCCTGGTGCCTCAGTAAGATTATATATAAAGGGACATACAAGGATCAACCCAACCTCTTTCCTTTCCTGAGGAAAATATCCATAGATATGAGCCGATGGCAGCAAAATCCAAGCACATACAGTTCTAAAAACCAAAAAGTGGCTTTTTAAATGTGACCTTTTAGAATCAGATGTAGGTAAGACTGTTTTTAGGTTTTGGCCAAACAAATGACTAAGTATGTATTGGTGTTAACATCACAATTTCTGCAAAGCTTTGTGTGGTGCTCACAGAATACAAAGTGTAAGTAAGAATCAGTGGGTAGCAGAGTAATGAGGAAAAACAGGGATTATAGGAATGAAGCTTTACCAGACCAGACTGACGTTCATAAAGGGATTTAATTAGTGAGTGAAACCTCTCCCTGTTTCCTTGTGAAGCAAAGAACTGTTTTACATTTAGATTAAAGAATTACTTAATTCATTGTGTGGTGTGTGTTTCTGTGAATAGACAACTGAAATGTTATTGGACCAAAATTTCTATTGGAAGGCCATTATATCTACAGTAAATGTACAAATCTGAAAATGTGTTTATTTTCCCTCTATATATCAAATGTAGATCTCCCTCTTCCCTGCTGTTTTGTTTTATGTTTTTGTTAAATATGATCTCTGCTTCATAACTGTAGGGCCAGTCGTCATACTCAGGTGATACAAACAAGCAAGTTGTGAGGCTATCAATAGCCACTAATTGAATTTAATGCTGTTAATTAAAAACACTCTCACAGTATGTTAACGTACATTCAGATTGAAAGAAATATCAGACTCAATACAGGGAACTCAGCTGACAGATTCATCCTATTCATATGTGGATGTGGTATGCATTAGTGGTGGAGGTCTTGAAAAAAATACTGAAGCTGGATTTTTTGAAAGAGCAGGATAATTTTTTTTTATTATTTATAGTTTCCATAGCTATGCATGTTGAGATAAGCATAGTCAAATCTTGTTTCCAGGGTATCCACTAATCACCCTAAGGAGATAGAGGGGAAATGTGTGTTCCTTCACTCTTCAAGCTCTGTGTACTATTATACACAACTGGCTAGGAACTTTCTAGGGTGGTTGAAAATCTGTGGGCTCTGACAGGTCACTTTGGAGCAATGATGCAGGAATGAGCTAACTGGCATTTCATTTGCCATACTGCATCACATCATCAGCTGTATGTTATTTCCTTTACTCTGCTATCTGCAGCCGGTCTGGACACAAACTGTGTTGAGATTTAGATTAGAAGCTAATGTACATGTGTTGTTAATGTCATAGAAGTCTCAATTTCATTAAAAGTAAGTTAGACTGTATAGTTTCTGTTCTGTCATCTCAGTAACATGGTTCTATTAAGATTTCCTGCTAAGACATTTCAGAAGGGGGTTATAAAGGTTGGCAGTAGAAACAGCATAAATACATATCCTGAACTGATGTGTTTGAAGGTGGTTCCTTAGTACTGGAGAGTAAAAGGTGGTGGAGGAGCCAGAAATAATAGCACGTTGTTTACAACAGGGGAAATATTTGCTATTTCTCGGCTCTTTCTGCTGGGAATGACATATGTTACTAGTTGTGTGTTTTGAAATAATTAAGTAATGTGTGTCAAGCATAAAGTAGCTGATTTTTTGTTAAAAACATTGAAGAATTCAAGACTAACACATTCTCAGTATAAAAATAGATATTTGAGGAAAGCAGAATCTATCACTCTTTCTTTCTTTCCTTTTTATATAAGAATTATTTCACTAGCTCAAACTGATCAATTTCATCCAGTTTAATACTTCGAATATGAAGTAAATCAGTGCAAGGTAAAATCAACAGCCTGGATGAAAAGTGGACACGATTAGTGATTACTGTTGGTCTAAGCCAGACTAATTATTGGTACCACCTGGGCGAACCTAATATTTCCACAATACTTGTTTTTATGTCGCAACTTTCCTACATGTGTAGCTTTGTCTGTTGTTGTTCTTGTATACTGTTTTCATGCATTTGGTGACAACATGGTTATGTTTTATCTGTCTTTTTTCCTGTATTTACATCTTTTTATACTTAGTGCATATAGATATTGTAGAATACATAACAAACACATGCACCCTTGTCCTTGTCCACATTTTTTAGAAATGTAGTGACATGAAACTATTTGGTAGACATCCATCGTCCAGTTTTTTGGAATCTTTGATCCTGATGCTTATTTTTGGAGGCCTAGCGATAGTGTTAGCAATCAAGGAATGAGGAAGGAACAAATGGCAGCTGCTAGAAATGGGCTTGCATTCTGAGCTACACTAAAAGAAGCTACAGATTCACAGTGTTGCTACTGGGCACTGGTGAATGGAACCCCTGTTGAAGGCCGCTGAGATATAAAATCATGTCCTAGTTCGAAATGCTGGAGACTGGTAGGTCTGGTATTGCTTGAAATATTTTATATTCAAATTGAATCTCTGACTAAACTGAATGCTTGTGTTGATATTGATTGATACTGTTTTAAGGGAGCATATAGAAAAGTCAGATAATTAATCAGGGAAGGACTGATTTATCACAATCAAATAATATGTAACTCACATTTTAAACTAAAGATCACTGTTCCAGTCCACTATTAGCTTATCCACATGCTTAACTACTGATAGTTTTGCATCTAGGCCCTTCTCACCATGTTGATAGGTACCAGTCTTTGCTAGTTGCTTTAAGATGGAGTTCCTGGAAGAAAAAGCCCTGATCGGTTTAAAGGGTCTCTTTTTCTCTCCTCCTGGTGGTCACTCGATTCATTTGGCTCAGGAAAGGTGGTTGATCTCCCCTCTTGAGCCAAGGTGCTGCAGACATTTAGCTAGTCTATTGTTATACCTATTTCTTCAGGATATGTGATTGCAGCCCTGATTCCCTGCTCCTACTTCAGCCATGTGAAATAAACTTGGGGACGTGTTTTATACTTGTATTTGTATATGATGTTGCAGGAAACATACTACCGTAAGAATAATGTAGAGCATGCCATGAGCATTAAAAAACAAACAAACAAAAAACAAAACAAAAAAAAACCATGACATATTTTGCATTAAACCACACTATTATGTTGCAAGGGTGGACAAGAAAGGTACACAGATCATGTTACGGGGGCGTTCAGCATGTCATAACACAGTACACTCTCCCAGAGCTCATCCACAGGCTACCTACTCTACCTACATTTGTTACTCTTAACGTTTCCTGACTTCCATGCTGCATACTGTGAATTATCTAGTATTTAAATTGGCCTGTTGTTCCATTGTCTGCTTGTCAGTCTGTGCTTAGATTTTGTGGTCCTGAGAGAGAGGATTTTCCTGTCAATCCTGTTAAGGAGATACTAGCATGAGATGCTAACAAATTATTAAATGTTGTCAAATGAGCATAAAAGCACATCTCTGAGGCAGCTATGGGGGCATAACTAACCTGATCTATTCTCATTTTAATCAAGCTGACCTGCAGATGCCCAAAATAAAGCTGTTGCTGAAGTTTGGTCACCCTGCAAGCATTTCTTGCATGTAAACTTGAATCAGTAGATATCGAGTATCTGTAAACCAGAAAAATGAGGAAGAGCAGATGGTGCCAAATAATTTGGATTAACGCTGAGGAGCAGAATGAAGTTTTGAACTGATACATATGCTGGAACAAAAATGACTCTATAAAAAAAATCCCTTTTCTTATAAGCCTTATATGAAATCAGACACAAATATGAGAAAACTCTCTAAAATGGCGAAGCTGATAAATAGTAACGTTTCATGTTTCCATATCAGTCAAACTGCCATGGATCAAACAGGAGTCGTTACTTATTTGTTCAGGTTAACTACTTATCTTAGAATCCCTTAGTACCAACATGCACTGCAACTCCAAGAGCTCTCATTTGCAGCTTCCTTTTCCGTGCTAAGCTTTTAATGTTCTATAGTTATTAATTCCCAAGTCCTGATAATTACCATCCAGTTCACCATTCAGTTCCTAACTCCCTGTATTCTTTGGGGAGACTCTGTTGTTGACTAGACCCTTGCCATCTGACTTTTCTTACCCTTGGCAAATAATTCATCTGCTCCTCCCATACACAGCCTTCCCAGTCAGCACAAGTTTTTGTTCTCACCTCACAATGTAGCTTAAAGGGTTGAGCAATAGGATAAACTCAGAATTTATGTGGCCTATACTTAACTCTTCCCTGAGAAGTGTTAAATTAAAACACTCCCGGTTACACACAGTAATGCTCCCACTCCAGATGAAATCCCTTATATTTTTTTTTGTTCACTGTTTCCCTGGCTCTTTGTTAGCCTCTCAGAGCTTGAGGACTCTGTGTTAGAATGTAATCTTCTGCACAAGGCTACCCTGGTGTCTCTGCACACTGTATATATTGTGGCCCTCTAAGGTTAAATAGCAACAGTTTAGAATACATGCAGATGTGTTAGCTGAAGGTATTTTCCTTACTGATTTGAGCTTTCTGTTTTTAGGACCTAAATTTATCTCTTGCATCACATGGATACCTTACATGCATACAGACTGAGCTCATTGAAAGGAGGATACAGTGCACATCTGCATTGTCTTCACACATGAATAAAACCTAAATCATGTTCAGAGAGTGTTACATGAAGAGTTAATCTTTCTTGTTCTGATCTGAGGTAAAACATCCAGGAAACTTCTTCGATGGGAAACTGCAGCCTACGAAAGGGGTTAAATGGAGAATTTTAGTTAATTCGTTGAAAGATAAACCATCCTATAAGGTCTAGTCTGTTAATGAAATGAGCTTTGTTGTTTCTCCATGAAATGACTTTTTAAAAAAATTGATGCTTGCTAATGGTATCCTTTTTCTCTTGGATGCAGAAATGAAAGCTTTGCGGGGGGGGGGGGAAGACTTCAGTTATGAATTTATTGCTTTGATTTTGTGGTTAATTATAAAAAAGGAAAAAATATTTTTCTTTTTTTTAAAAGCAAGAAAGAAGAAACTAAAGAGCACATTTTACAGTGTGAAGGGATGTGATGTCAATAAGATGGAATTGACTTATTTGAAAAATCCCGACAAACAAGGAAAGGATTTTTCTTTTAAGTGCTGCAAAATGAAACCTGCTGGTTTTGGGCCCTAAATCCCAGTCTTTGCTCAGGCAGAAAATCCCATTAGCTTTGGTGAGAATTTTACCTGCGTAAGGACTAAAGGATCCAGTACAATTTTTAAGATTTGATATAGGCAGCATTTTTAAAAAGTAGAGTTATAAAAGTAAGAACAGCCTCCTAATCCAGAATTTCCTGTCAGTTTGTGGTCAGGTGGAAGAAAGCAGAGGGACCTTAACTCAGCTGGCCAATAACGTATGACCATCCTTGTCCTTGCAGAAGGACAGTCACTCCAGGTCTGCCTGTTGAAGTATAACTGCTCTTCCCAGTAGGAGCCCCCATAGCCTCTTTTTCTGGGAGGAAATCTTTACGGGGGAGTTTCCCTCACTCCTAGAGCCCTTTCACAGTTTTTTTTTGGGGGGGGGGGGCAGTTCACTTCCCCTAGAAATGTCAGGAGGTAAGCTCTTCTATTGCTCTCCTGCTGTCAGCCCTCTGGTTGGGGCTGACATGGGGACACCAGCCAGCAAACCCTTCTTGCTGGTCACTTGCCTTCAGCTTTTTCCCAGATATTAAACATACAGTCACTAACAGCTCTCCTGCTCTCCTTGACTCCCACTCAGGCAACTCTGAGTCACCCTACAATAAATTGGATGGTTTTTTATCAAAAACCTCAGGTTTTTTTTTTTTTAAAGAAATATGGCGAATGGCAAGTGTGAGCTACTGTCATGGTTACAGGGATAGGTGAACCGTTGTCGTCTTTCTGATTGCACTCAGCTGCAGACTTGGGCCCCTTGTCCTTCTCTCTACCTGTGCTGGAATGGAATCAAAGAACTCCTTCACTTAACCCGGGATCTGGCTACAGTCCCTCGTGTATATCTACAATTTCTTATCCTGTATTAGTCAACTGCATTTTGGGCACCTGAGTTTCTTCCCTTGTGAACCTGTCACTCGTAAAATTGATGAAAGGCTGCTTGAAACAGAGTATTCAGTAATTGAAACAAAGCATTCAAGAGGTTTTAAAAATAGCAAACAGCTTATTTGTGTCTCTTACCTAAAGTCTTATTTCATAATGGCAGCCTAGGCAGCCTTGGTCTTTTCTGACACTGCCATGGCTTCCTGTGTTTCAGTGGCTGGCTCCCCTATCTGTAGCCAAAACGGAGTGTCCTTTGACAGGGTTCTCTTCTGTCAGAAATCTTGGGTGAATACTGTTGGGTCCTGGTGACATAAGAATGGTCATACTGGGTCCGTCTGGCCCAGTATTCTGTCTTCCAACAGTGGCCATTACCAGCTGCTTCAGAGGGAATGAATAGAGCTGATCTGTGGATCTTCAGGTGATCCATCCTGGCAGCAGTTCTCAGCCTTTGGCAAACAGCAGTCCCTACCTATCTTGATTAATAGCCGTTGATGGACCTGTCCTCTATGAACCAATCTAGTCCTTTTTTGACCCCATTAGAGTCCTGACTTTCACAACTGTCCTCTGGCAAGGAGTTGCACAGGTTGACTGTGCAAAGAAATACTTCCATTTGTTCATTTAAAACCTGCTGCCTTTTATTTTCATTTAATGATGTCATAATTCTTGTGTTACCAGAAGCAGTAAGTAACACTTTATTTAGTTTTTCCACACCAGTCATGATTTTTTAGACCTCTGGAATCCTTAGTTATCACATTCAAAACTGAAAAGTCCTAGTCTTACTAATGTCTCCCAAAATGGAAGCTTTTCCATACCTGTGTTCATTTTTGTTGTCCTTCTCTGTATCTTCTCCAATTCTAATACGTCTTTTTGCAATGGGGTGACCAGCTCTGCATGCAGTGTTCTCATGTTCTTTTCTGTTAGAATTCTTGGGTGAACGCAGTGCCTTGTGACTTTTATTGTTTTTTAATTTTCAGTTTGTCCCTCAGCCTCCTTTCCTGACACATCAATCAGGGACAGTTCTCAGATTTGTCACCTAAAAAGGATGGCTCTGATGTTGGAATCTACCTCTGATCCTCTTCAGTGAAGATAAATGCAAAGAATTCATTTAGCTTCTCTGCAGTTGGCATGTCATCCTTGAGTGCTCCTATAGTACTTTGATCATCCAGTGTCCCCACTAATTGTTTCGCATGCTTCCTGCTTCTCACGTACTTAAACATTCTTTTGCTGTTTGCTTTTATGTTCTTAGCAAGTTGGTCTTCAAATGGTTTCTTGGTCTAATTTTACATTTGACTTGACAGAGTTCATGCTTCTTTCTGTTTTCTAGGATTTGACTCCTAATATTTAAAGGATGCTTCTTTGCCTCTAACCACCTGTTTTACTCTGCTGTTTAGCTTTGATGCCATTTTAAATTTGGGGGCATTCATTTAGTGTCAGCCTCCATTATGGTGTTTTTAAATTGTTTTTTGATTCAGCTTACAGGCATTTCACTCTTGTGACTGGTTCCTTTTAGTTTTTATTGAATTAGCTTTTAACATTATCTTTTTTTACATTAAATTCCTCTGCAGTGGGTTTCTTTACTATTTCTCCTCTACAAGAAAATTAAATTTAATTACTTTATGGTCACTGTTACCAAGTGGATCAGCTATATTCACGTCTTCATCTAGATCCTATACTGCAGTTAGGATGAAATTAAGAACTGTCTTTCATCTTGTGGTTACAGAACTAACTGCTTCAAGAAGCAGTCATTAATATGTTCTAGAAGTTTCATCTCTGCATCTTTATTCTAAGGTGACATGTTCCCAGTCAATTTGAGGAGGGTTGAAATCCTGCATTATTAGTGAACTTTGGTTTTTGTGATCTCTTATCTCTTTAACTATTTCATATTTCCTAGTCAGGTGGTCAGTAGCATATCCTATTGCTGTATTCTTCTTAGGCCAAGGGTTGTTGCTGATGCCTGGCACACGGGGCATGTGCCCAGATTCCCACTGCCAGTGCCCCAAATGTTTGGGGCAGCCCCTGCCTCTCCTGGGCCTGTCCCAGGCCAGGCCACCCACAGTGGTGCCTGCCTCTCCCAGCCCAGTTCCCGGCCGAGAATTCAGGCTGGGACCCCTGTGGCGGTGCCCACTGCTCCCAGCCCGAGGGATCCAGGGTCAGGTTGGTAGTGGCAGGAGCCCAAGGCTGGGTCAGGTCCTGGCAGAGAATCGGGGTTGCAGGGGCGGGGCCCGTGCCCATGGCCTGGGTCTTCCCCACGGCAGCAGTGCTCGTGCTTAGGCCTTGTACATACTAGAGAGTTGTTGCAGAATAAGCTACCTTACTTCAGAAAAACTAAGCCACCGTATACACCTGAATGTTCCTTGTTGTGTTACAAGTGCCCTCTTATACCAGAACAATAATACCATCTATGCAAGTGTCATAATGCCTATTGTGGAACAGCTCTTATACTATAAAGCCTGTGTGAATGCCAATGTTGTTTCCTTCAACAATAATTGGCCCCCGGAAATGTCCCAGAATTCCAGGCCTGACCACTCTGGTCTTCCACTTGGACTCTGCTGCTCAGGTGCGACTAGCCCCTCCCTCTTGTGAGTCTGGGAACTTCTGAAATTTTTCCTGTTTCCTCGGGCAGCATTGAAAAAGAGCACGAGTTGCTAGCAGCTACAGTGAATGATGACAAGGAAACACAGCATCCCAGGGGACCTTTTAAATTTACCCATGTGCTCATTACTCCTTTCCTTCTATGCAGGGTTTCCAGCTCAGGAAGCTGACAAGTGGCACAGTGAGATAGGTGCATGAAACTCAATGCTCTTTCTTGTGGAAATGCGAAGAACAGTGTGGACACTCCTTTGCATTATAAGGAGTGCAGTGTCACTGTGCATTTGCACTATAAATACAACACATTTATTATAGTGCAAAGACTTGTTGCAGAACAGTTTTCTAGTGTAGAAATGGCTTTAGTCAAGCAAGAAGTTTCTATCCATAGATAGTCTGGGGTAGATTTTGATTTGTTTAAGATTTTTACTGTATTTGACTATGCTTTGTTTCGTATATAGTTCTCTGCTGCCCTAGGAGTGACCCTGCTGTCATTCCTTTATATTTTGTACCCTGCTATATTAGATGCTTGTTGTATCAATAAAATTCACCCATCTTAATATTTAGACTTCTAGCTCATGTATACAAGCACTCATAAAATTTGTCAATATTTGTCTGCCTTCATGTGATGTAATTGAATGGGGCTCTTCATTTGATTGTTTCTGTTCCCATCTGTACTTAATCAACTTCCATCCTTTACTCTTTATTGGGATATAGAGCTTTTCTTCCAACGGTTCAAGAGTTTGACTTAACCATTACCAAAAATCAAAGAAAACATTCCATTATGAATATTATAAATAATAATTATAAAAAATTCCTTCCATTCCAATTAATCAGGTTTAACATGCTTTGTCTCATCAGCGCAGTAAACCTTCAGAATCTCCAGTTGCCAATATAGACTTTCAGGAGATAAAAGTAGCCAATTCTGGAATTTCTAATGTAAAGCCAATCATTAATATTTGTGAAAATGAATTTATTCTGAAAAAAATACATTTTTTCAGGCTTACTTTATACATCATAAAGGAGCACACACAAGCCCAGACATAATTTTATCTTTTTTTCACCGATCATTTTAAAGACTTGCGGCTAAAGTCAAAACATCTTTTAGTTAGTCAGTTTTCTCTCCCTCCCCAAGTGCTGTTATGAGAATAATAAAATGCCTTTTTAATAGGCATTTTGGAGATCAATTACACATGTTTTAGATACAGTTTTAATGAAAAAGAGGATATAGATTTCTTGTTCTCTACTTAATAGCTTTGATTTCATGGATACAGTTCTTTCATTGATCCGGGAGTATAGAGCTTGAGACGCTTTACAAAGCTAATGTAGCTAGAAAAGTACAAACAGAGTAATCAATACTGCTGATATGGTTATACTTTGCTCTAAAGTTCTACAGGTTAAAGGTTCGGCCCTGTAATATTGATGTGAACTACAAACACTTGGGAACTTGGCTGGATTGACTTTTGCTGGACTATGGTGTTGGTTTTATTGCTGTTTTCTCTGATCCAATATGATAATCACAGTACTTCGCACTTCTTTAGTGCCTTCTGTCCAACAATATCATACATTTCTACCTCTTATGATATGAGAAAGGCAGGAGGTGTAGGGAAGATCGGATATAAACTTAATATAAACATATGAGTTTTATTAGCCAAAACAACTGTTTAACAAATAAGACATTTCAGAAAGTGAAAGTAAGTATAGTTTGATGATGATGTATCTAGTGTCAGAAATTAAATTCAGCGTGGAATGTTACAATTTTCAAGAGATAAATTAGTTCAGTTAATTCAAGGTCTTTCTCACAATCTTGTTTAAAAGCAAATTTTTGTCTCGTTCTGTGCTAGCCTGGGCAGGTGACTTTGGTATGGAACCTATGGCACCTTACATAAGATCTATATCTCCAATCAGTTTTGTGTGCCAGTGGAATAATTATGGAACTGCTTGTGTCAGTTCTGCTGCAACAATTCTAAAGTAGAGTTTAGAACTTCAGTCAGTGTATTTATTAAAGAATGACAGCTGTGTTCAAAATTACCTTGCCCAAGTAACATAGTGAAATTTCGTCACACACAAGACTATTACACATGAAATCCAAAATACAACAAGCTGGTAATTCTTTTGAAGCTATTTAAATTTCTTTGGAATTTCCCCAGTGCTGTAAACTCTCGTCCACTTTAACTAAAGGTTCAAACAGTGGGGCAACCTTTAGTTTACAAGCCAGTTCAAAACCTCTTCTTTTTTTAAGAAGCAGTAAGCTATCTTGACACAATATCTTTTTTATTTTATTTTATTTTATTTTATTTTATTTTAAAGACAAATTCCTTGAAATGCTCCACAGGTAACTTTTGCTGTGAGGAGAGAAGCACAGTTTCTTCTTAAAAACCATTCCAAGTTCAATTAGTGTTATGAATTGTTCCAGCTGTAGTGCTCTCAATTAGTTTTTGATGTAGTGTAACTTCTAGATAACTAAGACTAAACTAGTAAAATACAAGTATGCATGCTACATTTTAGTTAGAGAGTTTTAACTTTGGTATGTACATTCTGAGAAGTAGTAGCTCAACATAACGAAGTCATCACTTGGATAAATTTATTTAAAAAAAAGTTAATTTGTAAAAGTGATTTTACTGCTTACTGGTTGGAATTAGTGTGAATGTTGGTTCTGCAGCTCAGCTTCACAGTTGCAATGACTGGTTTCTCCACAGAGAGTGTGTTAATTCACACAGTTCTCTCAAGGTGTTATGACATGTATTCTTATTCTCTATCTGGATTTCACTGTTCTTTCTCACATAGGACTTTAAAAGGCAGTCAAGTCAGTAGAGTGCTTGTCAGTGGCAAGACTTTTTAAATTAATACCCAGCAGAGGGTGCTCTCATTGGCCAGGTGGTGAAGGTCTTGCACATCATCTCACTCATTCAGATACCTTGGCTTCAGGGCATAATATGTTGAACAATACCAGGTGTCTTATATGTTGTCCGCTGGATGACATGGCCTTCTTCTCTCATTTGCAAAGCTGATGTGGCCTAATCAGAAAGTGATCTATGCTTCTGGTGAAGTTTGAAATGTTCATCTAGGATATAAGCTGTACCTCTTCTCATCATCCATTGAGAAAATGAGGTGTTTCCTTTGTTTTCATGCAACTTTGTCTGGAAAATTCCTGTATCTTTGTGAATTTTGTTTATCATACTTTGTGAGAGTAGGCAGGTTACATATAATTTCTACCAACACCTCTACAAAGAGCCAGTTTGGGCCATATGTTGACCATCTGCTAGTAAGTACCATCATTGTTTTAATTCATGGAACAAATACAATAGCATCAAAAATATCTACCTTTCCACTTTCTTCTGAATATATTTGAATATTGTTCTATATGTCAGCTGGATATCGAAGTTATCTTATGCAGTAGGATTTGTTCTGCATTTATGCCTTATGTCTTTCCAATATTTATTTAATATGCCTGTAATCTTTTGCATTACTTGTGTTGGATATAATTTATTCTGTAACTTAATTCTTCTACCACTCCTTTTCATTCAATATTTCTGCATTAAAGTGGCTCTGAATGTAGCTATTATTTAAGAATTTAAAGTCCGAGGTAGAAGTTTCAAAAGCTCTTAAGTCCCACTGATTTTATCTAGGTCCTTTTGAAAGTGGACCAAATTACTTAAGTGATTTTGAAAATTTTGCTGTCCAGTCTCTCATGTCAGATAAGCTTTTATTTTGACTGTAATATTATAGAAAGTACAAATCTTATGTTTCCATTCTGAGTTCTGTACTTGGACCTCAGTGTAATGGTTTTAAGCAGTTTTTCCCCATCCCCGTGTTTAAGGTAAAATCCTACTAATTTTGTATTTTGTGTTGAAAGAAGAAGAGGAACCTGGGGAAAGTTGTCTTGGGGCTAGGGACAGTCTGTAAGTCCTCCTTAGCTTCCCCGGTACAGTTAAGGGGCAGCTCTTTGATCAATGAAGGGAGAAAGAATGGAGAGTGGGTCCAGGGAGTGAGAAGGAAGATAGGGAGCAGATGAAGGAGCCAAAAAGCATGAGCACAAGGGAAGCTAACAGTGGTGGGAAGCTGAAAGGGAAGAACTGGAAATCAAGACTGGCCTAGCAGAGGAAGCCATTACTAACGTCTGAGATAGTTCACTTGTCCAGTTTGTCAGAAATTCAAAGCTGCTTCTGCTGTTAGTTGATGTTGCTGTCCGTGGGTTTTCCTTCGAGGGTCCCAGTCCATTTTAGGAGCTTCTCCACCTCATGTCACCTGCATGGAGGTCCATGCAATCAGCTGTTGGAGCATTATACAAGCAGTGCTGTAACTTCGCTCTCCCTGTGGAAAGCAGATAACACAACATTTGCTTAATTGTACTTGCATGGTTTGTGGGACCTGCTTCATAATGATTACTTTGATATTTGGAGGTTGGCACCATTGGCAGGCTGACAGTCAAAGAACTCTGATTTGAACGCTCTGTCTTACCAAGGGGAGCACCCCAGTGAGGAGAGATGTCTGAGGGACTGATATGAAATGGTACTGAGCTGAGCAGGACTATTTCTTTCTTAATCCCTAAAGTAGATGTTGCTGTAGCTTTTTTTAGCGAGTGATATTTATTCTGCTAGAGGGAGAGTCCCCTGCTTTCCAAAAGTTTCCATGGGAGGAAAATTGCAATTTATCTTAGAAGCTGAGAGCTGCTGGCGCTTGTGCCTGTACGTCTTAAACTACTTTCACCTGCTTTGGAAGAATTATGCTTGCACTTGTCCCTCTCTCTCTGTGCCATGCTCATTTAGTCTTCCACCTTGATCACGCTTCCCTTTGTCTCCACCCCCCTTTTCTATCACCGTCTGTTTTCATCTCTAGTCCCATGCCACAGGGGTTTGTCTTTCCTTGGTCAATGGCTGTCTGTGGATGATGGCAGTGCAGTTGAGCCGCTTGTTGGCTTACCACATGCATCATTGCCAATTAGCTATTACGTAAACTTTTTGTCCATGACCTTCATCAATTTACAGAGAAGTATCACTAGCTGCCTTTTGAACAAGGGTAAATGAAGGTATGGAGATGCAGTGAAGCAGTTAGCTTACTGATGCTCAGATGGTCAGTTATAGTGCTAGGAGTCAAAACCCAGGTCTCCTAACTCACACTCTGGAGCCCTATTCAGTAGTTCCAAGTCAGTAAGGGTACAACTACCCTGCAGTTAAACATCAGCGACTGGTCACTGTCTCATGACTTGGGCATGTGGGGCTGTAAAATTGCAGTATAGATGTTCAGACTTACACTGGAACCCAAGCTTTGGGAACCCATGCAAGGTGAAAGGCCCAGGCACCAGAGTTGTATAGCCCTTCAGCATGAGCCTGAGTTGGCTGACCTGGGCCAGGCACAAGTATTTTTCTGCAGCATAGACCTACCCAAGGTCTGTGCCCCAGGGTAGGTTAATATGTTTGCTGGGGGACACTGGTTCAAGGCCTTGTGCAGAGTCAGCTGGAGGATAAGATAGCAACTAGTGGCAAAGATGTGGTAAGCTTTCTTTAAGGCATATATATGTGTATTTATGCATTTGCCCACCCTGCTGTCAAACTCAGTGAGGCCAGGATGTACAGGGGCTTTGAAAAATGAGCTACCATTTTGTAAACTGACCAGAATGCCAGGAATGCCTTAAACTAGGACTTGCTCTGTTTTAAGTACATATGAATCCCACAGTCTTGTGGGTACAAGGAACTAGAACAGTGGTTCCCAACCAGTGGCCCATAGACCACAAGTGGTCTGTAGGGTTTTTCAGAGTGACCCGCAGGTCCCCTCTTGCTGGCTGCAGAAGGGAGCTGCTGCCTAAGTACCCAGGAAGAGCATAATGCCAATGCAGATTCCTCGTTGTGGCCAGGAGGGCAGTAGATCACTGCACTCCTTCCCTTCACTATAGCAGGGAACACAGCAAAGCGCTCTACCTGGGTCCCTTCATGCTGGATCCCTGCTGGAACCAGAAGGAGGGGGAGCACTGATCCTCCCATCCCTCTGGCTGCAGAAAGGAGTCGCTGTTCAGGACACAGGTGGAGCGCAGTTTCCCTGGTGCAGCCAGCAGTGGCATCGTTGGGTGAAGCTCAGGGGGCCTCAGCCCCACTGAAACTCAGGGGCAGCCCCCTAAGTAGCCCGCCACTCAACTGTGTAGGGGTGCACCATCACGACCCCATGCAGGGAATGCTGCTGAGCTGCGGCCGGTAGGGAGCTGCCACCGGCTGGACTGGGAGTTTTTAAAACTCCAGCCCTGGCCTGACCCTGCTCTGAGCATAAGCAGGGTCATGCCAGGGCTGCAGCATGTGCCATGGCTTCCCTCTCCTCTGGCGTTAGGTAAGGGAGCTGGGAGGGAGGGTATGGGGGCAGGCATACCAGCCCAGAGGGGAAAGGGTGCAGGGGAGGACGGCAGCCTGGGGCAGTGGGAGCAAGCAGCAGGACCGGGGGTTGGAAAGGGCTAAATGAGCCCAGTCTGGAGAGTCGTAACTTGAGCTCCACTGCCCAGGACTGAAGCCAAAGCCTGAGCTCTGCTGTCCAGGGCTCACATTCTCAGACTTTGGCTTCAGTCCTAGCAAGTCTAACGTCAAACCTGGTGACCCCATTAAATAGGCCTGTGACCCACAGCATGAGAACCGCTGAATTAGAGGAAATGCAAAAAGTGCATGGTTGGGGATGCCATTACACTAGTTTCTTTTAATTCCTCTTATCTTCCTGCTTGACCAGAAAATTCCTGCTGCTCAAGCTGTGATTATCAGCCTGGCTTGGTCCATTAAGGCTGCAACAATTCTCACCTCTTTCATCTTAACAATTTAAATCAAAATGGTTTATTGCAGCTAATTCTAGCTCCAGCACTTTGGCTGCCAAGAAGCGCCAACTCTGAGGGTGCCCCATGAGAGCTGCTTATATACCTCTTAGCCAGAGCTCAAATGTGGCTGCAGTGTGTGATAGAGACTCAAACTGAAAAATACACACAATATATTCATACAGGAAATTTAACACTGAGGAAGTCCTTCCTTTAAGTGTAAATAGTTTGTATGATCTCCATTACATGATTCTTTATTTTCAAAAGTGAAGGGATGCCAGGTGTGCTGAGAACAAGGATAAGCTTGGGACCAAAAACGCCAAGACCCACAAAATAAAGGACATTTGAGTTTTGACTTCACATGTGTCACTGATGTAGGCAGTGAAACCGGGCACTGTTGGGCTGTGTGGTAAACTGTTGTATAGGGATTTCTTGGTGGGAAGTGGGTGTTGGGTTGGGTCCACTGGTGCGTCTAGACGTGGCTCATTGTCACTTAGTCAGATGTCCCTTACCATCTAGGAAGACTACCTTCCTCATCTACACAACATGCATAGAAGCTTGCCTTGCTGCTTGTTTCCAGCTCCCAACTCTGAGTTGGAAATAAGTAGCAGTCATTTTTAACTGATGGTCTCAGGAATTTTTAGCTGTTGGACTTTGTTTTCTGATCAGATCAGTTAAGATTTTTACGTAAAGTTCTTTGACCTGACCATCAGTAGCTTTTGTTTCAAAGGCTCAAGTTATTGTAGGCATTTGCAAATGTACTTTTTAAAAACAGAGGTTTTTAAAACTATCTCTGACTTCTTCTCCAAATGGGGACAAACTAACCAAAGAGTGATATGGCAGGAGAGCTTATGACATACTCTCGGTACTCCTTGCATGCTTGTATACGAATCGAAATGGTCTTGATCACAGAGACTTCCCTGTGGAAAATGTCTGAATGTAAGATGTACCTCAATGGAACAGTTTTTCTGCCGGCTCAGTAAAGTAGTAAGGATAAGTGCCAATGTAACCTTTAGGTGGGCTAGAATTCATTTAATTGCCCTTCTCCAGTGCCTTAAAACACACACACGCACGCATGCATGCGCGCACACCAACTCCTATAGAGAAGCAGCTTGAGACCCAAGATTCCGTCTGTAAGGGACTCACAGCAAAGACTGTTCAGTTACTCTCCCCACATTAAAATACTAAGAACAAACGTAATTAATTTTATTAACTACTATCTTGATAAATCTTATAAGAAAACAAAATGAATTTAAACAGAACAGTCCCTCGAGAAACACTGTGAGAAAGAAACCCAAAAGTCTCAAAGTTTAGGTGGAATTCACCCCTATTTCAGTTGCAGTCCCTCTGTTCAAGTCCAAAGTCTTGAGCTGCAAGAAGCAGCAATGCTCTTCTTTGAGTGCAGGGATCTTAGGTACAAATCTATGCAGGCTTTTCTTTTTTTACTAGAACCAGCACCATCCAGTCAGTTTACTGGTCAACCAGCAATTAGTCACATATGCGTATGTGAAAACTCTGTTGCAAAATGCTCCACAGCAGGGAGAGAACATCTTTCTGTCCCCTCCTGGCTCAGTTTCTCTCAGTCCCAGTCACACACTGAACACATGGGGTCTTTT
Source organism: Podocnemis expansa (assembly GCA_007922195.1). Taxonomy (NCBI): domain Eukaryota; kingdom Metazoa; phylum Chordata; order Testudines; family Podocnemididae; genus Podocnemis; species Podocnemis expansa. Next base: position 9,975,589 of record ML681993.1, on the reverse strand, counting down.
CATTGCAGCTCTGGGACTGCTGCACTCATTGCATCTGACCACAGCAGCAGAAAACCCTTCTGGAGAATGCTCCGTGCAGGAAGCTTCTGGGCGTGGGCAGCCAAATCTGCCTAGCGATGTAATGCAGACTCAAGAGATCACTGAGAGAGAGCTCCTTTAATTAGGCATACAGGTTATACCAATCCAAAGGGAAAGGGAAAATTCATGTAGTAAATAACCTGTAGATTTAAAAATTCCTCATTTCCAAATTCCCTCAGTATTCTTGTGGAATAGAAAAATACACGCAGCCATATGAAATCCCAGAGAAACGTAGGTAGTGGATATAATTTTCAATGGTGCTGAGTATCTCTTCGGTGGGAGTGGCTGGTCATCATAAATGTTCAGGACCAGACTCTGTGCATATAAATATAAAATATTTAAAAGAAAAAGAAAGGAAGCTGAAAAGATAACATCAGGGATGTAATTTGTAAACAGATTTCTAGTTTTAAATTAAATTAAAAGTGGGTCCAGAAAAATGTAATTCTAGGAATTCTGAAGTGGTTTTTGCAGCACAGGATTCTGGACTTTATGATTCTAATCCAGTATTTTACATCTTTAAATATGAGAGCCAACTGATGATAGTGAATTTTTGAGTTTTTTAAACTTCTCTTTTAAAACACACAAACATTTTCTTAAGTTCAGACTGTTAGCCCTCATTGCAGGGCTTGACAAAACCCATGGGATTTGTGTGCTGGCACTTAGTTGTCCCCTCCTCTTCCCTCTCTCCAGAAACCTCTGGCACCTTCAGCAGCATAAGAGTTTTTTGGGGGCCGCAGTGGAGAAGACTTCTGTACCCTGGACTGCTGCAGGTATCTGTGGTAGCAGCAGCTTTTCGTTGGCAGCCAGGGGCTCTTTGCTCCATCGCCATAAGTGGTAGCAGCAGCATTTTGGTGACAGGGAGCACCTCTAACATGCCACAGACCTAGCACCCCAGTTTTGCAGCTAGTGCCTAGGTGTATGATCTATTTGTCAAGGACTGTGATAGTATATTATTTCTACTTTCCAATGACTTGCAGCTAGACCTCTCCAGCCACAGCTTGAAACCACTGTTCCTTCTTCTGTCTTCTGTCATCAGAGAATCACCTAGCTCCCTCTTCTTTGGAGCACCCCTTCAAGTAGTTGAAGGTAGTTATCAAATCCCCCCCTCTGTCTTCTCTTCTGCAGAATAAATAAGCATAATTCCTTCGGTCTCTCCTCATAAGTCATGTGCCCCAGCCCTCTAATCATTTTCATTGCCCTCTGCTGAACTTTTTCTAATTTGTTCACATCTTTTTTGTAGTGGGCAGCACAAAACAGGACACAATATTCCAGATGCGGCCTCCTCAGTACCGAATAGAAGGGGATAATCACATCCCTCAATCTGCTTCCAACACTCCTACTGATGCAGCCCAATATGCCTTTGGCCTTTTTAGCAAAATGGGTGCACTGTTCACTCATATCCAGCTTTCCGTCCACCATAACCCCCAGATCCTTTTCTACAGATCTGCTACTTAGCTGGTCAGTACCCACCCTGGAGCAGTACATGAAATTTTTCACTACGTCCAAGTCTTTGCACTTGTCCTTGTTGAACCTCATGTGATTTTGTTTGGCCCAATGCTCCAATTTGCCTAGGTCTCCCTGAATCCTATTCCTACCCTCCATTGTATCTACCATTTCCCCATCAGATTGGTTCCTGTTGCCTTTCCCTTTGTACAGTCCCTGAGTATGCATTCCTTTCATATACGATTAGTCTCTTTGACTACCCTTGTATTGGATATTCTGGTCCCAGTTTTGGATTTCACTAGGGCTATTTACATGAGGTAAGATTTTCTTTCTGCTAGTACTGCAGAAATAGAACATCAACAAACTAGAGAACAGAGTTGTTTTCTAGGACTTACACCATCAACAAAATTGAAAACTAAACCCCCAGTCCTGCCTCTGCCTTTGTATACAAGTGGGTCCCAGGTGCCAACATGAAGACAGTTGGGGGAGAAATCATTATTACTGGTGGTGCACAAGCCATTAGAGTGCCTATTGCTAATATGTAGCCAGAGCTTTATGATGTGAGTGGAGAAGGGAGCACGAACTGTACTACAGAACTGGCAACGTGGAATCTTAACCATACTTATGGGAAGAATGAAATGTTTTGAAATTCATTCCTAACAAAGAAGAAATTATGTTTAAAACTAGTAACATTAAAAGGGAAATAAGCTTGGGCCCAATGTAAATAAATTAAAGCAATAAAATGAATTTTATCAGGCCTTAAGGTATTTCAGAACAGCTGTTGTGTAAGGGTTGTAGTATATGGCCCATGCTGTATAACATCAGGTGCTTATCTGAGAGACTTCTGCAATATCAAGGCATGATGTGACAGATTCAGGACAGAGAGCAGCTGTAACTCTCATTCCTCTTATTTTCTTTTTTTCAGGTTCCATAATGGATAGCATATAATACTTAATTTTTAGCTCTCCTGCAATTTTTTCTAGGTTTTAAATTAAATATAAAGGATTTGTAGAACATCTAAAATCTAAATCTAATTTGTCTCACAACAGTATGTGAGGTTTGTATAATTTTGTTTAGTATACTTAAGACGGGCTGTAGGAGAGGTGGATTTACTATCCTGGAGGCTAAGTAGTTTAACTTTAATCCTGAATAGACAAACAGATGCTCTCACCAAGGACCTAGCATCTGGGGCTGTCAGCATTTATTACTGTGAGGCTCAGATGAGGCAAAATTATTATTAGCTCTCACGGAAAGACCACAAGTGTGTTTAGAAAGAAATATACTTCATGGCAAAAACTAAATAAAAAACAAATTTTGTTTGTGCTATTGTGTGGCTTTAGCATGCATATATTTACAAATGTAAGTTTGTGCCTGTCTGTATATAAACTCATAGTCTTACTACAGCTTTACTGTGGCGTTTGAGGAACCCTTTATTAGTTAAGGAAACAAAATAAAATCTTATAATTAATGGAGGTATGGTGTTGGGGGGTGGAGTGACTATGTTCTAATTTAAACAACCAGGTTGATGCACAGTAAGCATAGCTTGTCAGTTTCCATTATAAGTATGCAAGGCTTTCTTGGTCACATTTTGGAAGGGGAACAATCCCAGAATTCTTAGCTTTTAGGCCAACATTTTCAAACTTGTGTCCCTCAAATTAGATGCCTGAATCCATACACCTAAAGTGGATGGAACTGCCATTGAAGTCACTTGGTTCTCTGGAACTTTGGTTTGTTTGTTTGTTTGTTTGTTTTTCCTGCTCTCATTCTCAGGCAGCAATGGCAGAAATATCCAGAAAACTTAACTTCTCTGCATGTATTTTGCTCCCATTCTGTAAGTCCCTGATCTTCAAGTGTCTGATGAAGTGGGGCATTCTGCCATGAAAACTCATGCGATGAATAAAATTGTTAATCTTTAAAATTGCCATCAGACTCCTTGTTTGTTTTGGGACTTCGAATCTGAATCTGCAGTAACTTAGTATTGACAAGGAAGGTGATATTGTGCACAAAGGGAGAAAGATAACTCTGTTTACAAGAGTGTTCGCTGAAGCCATCAAACTTACCATTAAATATGGCTGGTTTGACAAATTGGAAAATACATTTTATTGCAAGTTCTCCACAAAAGTTGGGCATCATCTTCGGAGAGAGACTGTGATATAAGGCTGAGGCCACAAGATTGGTGGGTTTCTGTACACCAACATATCTTGGCTCTTGATTCCCACTATGTTTAAGGTGAGAAAAAGCCTCGTTGTAATGATTTGCTTCTGTGGACTCGTACATGGTTACCTTTGACACTAAATTCTTCCTAGAGAACTAAAACAAACTTGCAGGAAAAGATAAAACACAACCAGAAGGAAGAACCATGTAGGAGCTCTGTTCAGGCATCTTCTAAGAGCCACTTGATTCAATATCATGCTCACATTTAAAAGTACTTTAGATCATGGGTAGTCCTTATTAAAATCAATGGGCTATATTAGATCTAAGAATAACAACCTATAAGAAGTCTACATAGCAAAAACAAAACAAAACTACTGTAGTTCTTTGTACTCCATGTGTATGAACCATGTTCTGGGTAGCCCATGTGTGAGTGAAAAATAAATCTGTTAGTCTTTCAGTGTCACAGGACTCCTTGTTTTTTTTTTTTTTTTTTTTTTTGCTGGGACTTATACTCCTGTGTACATACTGTTGTGTAAGTATTCAGCCAGGCACAAGTCTAGCTGAAAGAGACTGCATGTAGGATAAGATGCTTCAATAAATATATCATTCTCGAGCCCAATAATGTATAATTCTTTGATGTAGATGTAAGACAAGCAATGTGCTTATTTCTTTTTGAATAGCTTATTTGTATATTTTTGTCTTCTGTATTTCAATGTGCAGTGAACTAGAAAGATGGCCTGTTCTTTCCAGGCCAGATTCTATTACCCTTGTAGTAGCTTTATGAGCAAAGTGATTGTTCCAGAATAGAATGGCTACATGGGGAGCTCTTCTGAAATAGTTTATTGTGCAATCACTATTTTGGTCAGTTTCCCTTTTGACAGGGCTTCAGGTTTAACATCCCCCAGGAACCATAGCATAGCTGCTTAAGATAAATACTTCTTTTATAAAGCAACATTTTGCAGGACAGACTATCACAATGTTGGACACATGCAATTAATCCAAAGGCGCTTTAGGCATGCATCCACAAGGAATCATTTCAATTATAAATTACTTCTCCAGTATAATCTTTTAGACCTTTTTATTTCTGCAAATAGTAAACAAAGTTTTGGGCACTGTCTTGTAATCTTTGCAATGATTTATCAGATAAATGGCCAATTTAACAATAGGATTTTGTAAATTAAAAAATAATCTTATAGTAACCCATCATATATAATATTACTGTAGAAAACTAATTTTCTTTACAATTCTACGCTAAAGTTGGTTAGGGTTTCATATCTAGTGGCCATTACAAAGCAGCTTTGTAAGTCAGTTTATACTTTGGGGTGGTTTACTTTTGTAGTGTCTTATAAAACCAGATTTTTAAAATACCAGCTTAAATGTTGTTTGCAAAATCTGTATGTGCGATACAGGGAAAGCTGCAGAAGGGCTCTGCAGCCCTTAGGCACCCCAAAATGAGACTTAGGGGTGCACAGGACTTGTGCTCGGGTGTGAATTTTGCTCTAACTACATACATTTTGAAAGCACCAGTGAGGCACTCAGTTTGGAAAGAATAGGAACAGACTAAAAAGAGGTCTGCACAACAATATTTTAAATGCGGAATAGCAAGTCCAATAACATTCAATGTTCATTAATATCAGAGCTAAACAAACCAAATAATGCATAATCAAGAATTTGGTCAGGTGAGATATCACCAGATCCTGTTATGTGGATTCACATGATCACTGTCAGAGAAATGGGGAGGCTGCAAGGAAAAAATTCAGCAGTAAAACAGCACTGGCAGATGAAGGCAACAGGAGTTGTTTCTCCTGATGCTCGCTCCTCCTTGTGTCCAGCTGCCTTTAACAGCCCTTCCTTGGCAGCCTTTTTAACATTAGACTTCCTTTCAGATTTAGCTTTTGTAAAAGTAACTAAAGGTTACAAAATTGGCAGAATGCTAGACTAGTGTTGGCTACAGTGGCTGGGAGCAGATGGAAGCTTTCCCAGATGTCTGCTGCTGACTATCATTCTCCATGCACTTCCCTGATCTGATGGTTGGAGTATTTTCATTAGCAACTTTCAGTTAGAAAAAGGTAACTTGTCTGATGCCTCACAGTCCATATGAGGCATGTAGCAGTGGCTCATTAAATCATTCCCTGTAGTGAATGCTATTGTGACACTAGGGTTTTGTGAGTTACCTCATCTGTATCCACAGAAATATGAACAAAATCAGAGTTTGCAAAAACCAAGTAAGATCTGTAAGATTAATAGTTTTGGTTTGTGTAGCAGAGTTTAGCCTGTTACTTCATGACTGATTCTAGACAACTTTTCCAAAATAGGCAACACAAGATTACATCATTTTAAAGAAACTTTTATTTGTATAGTGCCAAGGCTGATCATTGCATTTTGCAGGTTTCTAATCTGAGAAGCTATTTCAGGGTATTAACAGTTTGTCTTTAAGATGGACTTTTGAAAATGGATTCCTAAAACATAAAGTGATATCTTTGCTCTTGTATAGTTTATTTTAATGTGTGCCCAACAAGGAGGAGCAACTGCAGTCAAACCTAATCTTCCCTTTAAACTTAATTTCTTCAGATTCAGGGTGGTTTAAGATGAGATGAAACAATTAAAAACACCCCTTCTTTTCACTGTTTTCCTCACTTAGCACCAGCAAAAATACCTGCTGTTCTTAATAGGTCTTAAGTTCTGAGGCATTTATTGTGCCTTGATTTCAAGGAATTTACCCAAAAACATAAATAACCCTTTATACTCCAAGTACTTGTTTGTGGTAGGCCAAGTAACCACTGTGTGTGGTAATTGTTTGCACATGGTGACTTTTTAAAGCAATGTATGACAAACTGAAATAATTGTATCCTGTGGTTCTATTGAAAATCATGAATAAAACCTGCATCTTGTTCTTGATACTGTTTATTATATAGTTAAAGCTATGTGCGGTTTCCAGATGTTTGTCATTACCAGCCTCATACCTTTGACAGTATGTGTTTCCTTGGACTTAAGAGTAGAAAGTGTGGGATGGCTCCCTGGGTAGAATTTAATTAGAATTCTGCTTCCTATTCAGGAAGACATTATACTCCTAATAATTTAGAATCTGGCTGCAAGAGAGACTTCTAATAAAACAAAGTACTGTTGTCCTATGTCTGTATCTTGGAGTCTTTTGAAAGACATCACTTGTTTACTGACTACTGCAAAGAATTAGAGAATGGTGAATACAATGGAAGCAGGCAGTGTTTATGAACATGTATGTTTAAATAACTATACATGAGGTGGAAGAAACAGTTATTGGTATGTAATATTCTTCTGGTAATTGGGAAGCAGCAGCCAATCTGTACACGCAAATGACAGCCATAGGGGCAGGCATTCCACATGCTGGAAAAGAATTGACTATGACCAGGGTTTATTTAACTTGCTGCATGAGTGAATTAAGCCAGAAGTATGTATTTTTCCACGACAGGTCTCACTGAAAGTTGAAGGACCATATAGAGCTCCTTGAAGACACATTCTGGCGTAGAGCCAGAAACACACAAACAAACAGAAAATAACTATAGCAGTGTGAGGGTCAACCCTCCTTTGATAAAGCCATACTACCATAACCAGAACATTCACAATGTCATCCACTCTTATGCTGCACAGTAGCACCCTACATAAATTTTAAACAACAAACTTAACTTCAGGAAGAACTTTTTCTCTGAAAAGAGAGGCAAGCCAGATACTCACTGATATCTACAAGGGACGTGATGATTGTCAGTCTGTTTCACATGAAAGGTGCTAAGATAGGGTTACCATATGTATGGGTTTTCCCAGATACCCTCTTAGTTTTGTTTTGCTTTGTTTTGAGCTTCCTTTCTCTGTCCAGGCAGACTTTTCAAATAACAGGAAATGTTCAGGGTGGCGGAGGGTTTGCAGAGCAGAAAAGCTGAAGCTCAGAAAGAGCCCCAGTTAGTCCACTTTCTGATTGGACCCTCCCATGCATCCACAGCTGATTAGTCCATTCCCCTGTATGCTGCAGCTGTTGGATCCCTCCCAGCCCTTGGGAGAGATCCTGGCTTTGTGCCATCCATCCTGTCACTATGATAAGGGAGCAGGTACCCCCTTCAGCACTCTCAACTGTGCCCACTGCCCACATTCTCTCTTTCTCCTGCTTGCTCTTTGCCTTTCTGGCAGTAGCCTCTTTCTGGGAACTTCAAATATGGTAACCCAATGCTAAGACATCACAGTAAGGGGTGGCAGTACAAAGCCTCTCCTGGAAAGATAAGGAAACATTAGTGCTAAACATGGAGCATAATTATCATATGCAGAGTGAGTGAGCCACAGGATACATGAAACGAGTGTTTAATAAGCCACCCCAATGAAAGATGGTAATATTTTCAATTGTCTTCAGTTTTATCACCCGTAATCCTCCCTGAAGCTATTGCATTTGTAACGGATAACTCTTTCTGAACTCACTGAGTCACTCAATCCTCTGCCCTCAAGCATTCACAGCTTGTTAGACAATTTGGGAAATCTGTACAATTTATGAATTTTTGTTAGAGTTTATGATTTCTCCACAGGTATTTCTAGCAAGCTGCAAATTCCATTTTGAATAGATTCTAACTGACTTCTTTGTGTGCTTTTGCCTCCAGGATGGACTGGAATTCCAAGGATGGGTGGCAGGGATTGAAAAAAGAGGTTAATTGACTTAGAGTCCAACCACTGATGTGCACCAAATCTAGATGAAAGACTGGCTCATAGCCAGGAGAACTAGTTTCTTGTTAGACAGGCGTTCCCGCCCCCCCCCCCAACAAAATCATCTGTTGGTATCTGTTGCCTTTGACCAGAGATTCACCTGACAGAGGAGTTGGATAAGAGAACTCTGTTTGCTCTCTTCAGCCACCTTTCATGAGCTTAAGATGAAGAAATTATTCAGTAGCTAGATGAGTGCATGAGAGCTGCTCTTCTGAAAGCAGATGAACTCCAAAGGGAAGGGTATGCAAAAGTTAGGGGATGTATTATTTATCTGTGGCTCTGTGCAAATCTAGTACTATTAAAGAGAATGTTGTGTTAGTCTTCTCAAAGTCCCAAATGTGTTATGTGGTACACCTGTGCTGTGGCCCTTTGAAGAGTTAACCCAGAAAGCTCATACCTTTAGGTAAAATTCTGGGAGAGGATGTGTTCAAGCTACAAAGGGAGGCCTGGCCAGGGACCAGAAAGTTGCAGTTCTTGGTAGGGAGTGTTATTGGGTTTGTGCCCTGAGTGTGTGCCTAGGAACCCCAAGGATGGAGCAGTATGTGGGCTGTGTCTATACTCCAGAGCAGTGGTTCTCAACCTTTTGTAGGCTGTGACACACTTGGCAGTATATCATGAACCTACAGGATACACCAGCCCTGCTAGCCACCTCCCTGGCTCTCCACAGCACACTTACCGCTGTTTGATGACATAGTAATGTGTTCCCACACAGTGGTTGAGAACAACTGGTCAAGAGGCTTGTAACATCAGAGGATCCAAAAGTTTGGATTTCCCCACACCAATCTGGTGATCTGCCAGAAAAGGAAGCCTGACCTATTCTGTGGCAACTTTGGACATTGGGAAATTATGGGAACACGTGCTGAAGAACCTGCTGATTTTAGTACATTTCCACAATTTCAGCTTTTATGTGTGTGTGTAGGATATCAGTTTTTACTTCAATATATTTATTTTGTCCTACTGTGAAGATAGTCATCCCACTGTAAATTAGTGCATATCTTGCTTTAATCCATAATTGCTAAAACAAACAAACAAACCAAAATCACTGTAGAACCACAGAGTACCTATACTGTGAAGTAAATGTAATGAATTCCAGCTACGAGTCACAAATGAGGGCTGATCTCCAGATCTTCAGCACTCCCTTGTTTAGCTTGTGTGGTAAACTGTAGTAACTGTTAACGATGAAAGGCTATTATCTTCTATACGGACCAGCTACTACAGTTCCAATTCCTGCTTTAGATCAGCTTGTAAAAATCTGTGCTTTAGTTCTAAAGGTCCCGGGTTCTGATGTCTTTGGTTACTTTGCTGGATTACTACCACATGGGGCTCACATTTAATCTGTGTGAAAGACAGATGCTCAGAGTGAGAATTCCCTGGGTATTTTGTTGTTCCTTTGTAGGGCTTGGTTTCGATAGAGAGTAAGAGTCTACCACTTTTCCTAGTTGTCAGACTTTCTGCTGTAGCTCATGTTGCAGTGGCCTTTGCTTTTGCTTCTAAAGGTCCTGAGTTCTGATCTTGCTGACTGTATGTTGTAGCATATTATTTCTTACTCAGCAAGGAGCTAATCTATCACCTGCTTGGGACTATCTGAACACTAACGGTATTGAAGAAGCAGCATTTTAAACATATACAGGTTTGATGTTATAAGGCACTTTTAAGAAACAGGCTAAAATTTTCTTAGCTAGGTCATACTTACCCAAAAACAGGTAAAGGTACCTGAAATGTGAAGATAGGCATCTTAGTAAGTGTCTTGATATTTTTTGAAGGTGGTAAAGGCAAGACCTGTTAAAAGGAGTTTCACTGGAATTTGTGGGCATACAGCACTTCTGAAAATGGTCTCATATCTTCATGCACCTACACAGGGAGATATAGGAGCCTAAATGTAGCCCCCACTTATGAAGTATTTCTCCTTTGTCTTCATGCTCCCATCCTTTTTGTATACTATTCATGTCAGGAACTCTTTATCACACACCCTGGCTTTCCAGTTTTGAAGATGATGAGATTTCTCGGCCAATTCATTGCTGGAATTTTCCCTTGTTTCCCAGTCTCTTCTTCCCTGCAGCAACTGCAATGGAGAATGGAACATATGTTTCATTTGTTTTCCTAAATTCTGTAATACATATTGCTGTGGTGTCCTTAATCCAGGAAGTCCTAGGAATACATTTGTAAGGCTTAGGCTTGTTCTACATTTGCCAGTTTAGGTAGGCATAGCTATGTTGTGCAACCTAACCCAATGCTGTAAGTGTAGACAAGCTCTGAGGTCATTAACACTCAGATACAGTGCAAATCTTATTTTGGGTCTGGAGTCTAAGCTTAGTATAAGCATCCAAAATTCATTTTTCTTCTCTAACCCTCAAGTGTAGGAATCTTGCATAATGTCCCCTTTATGTAAATGGAACTTCTGAAATGTGCTCTCATTTAATTTAATTAATTGGTGTTGCTATAAAAAGCAAATGAAACCAATGAAATGCACCAATGAAATGTCAGTTTCTTGTTGTCATTGGCATGGTCAGCAGAGCCCTGAACACAACACTGATGGCAAAGATCAGAGGACTGGGTTGGAGGAGGGAGAATAGACACATACTACCAGTAATTGAAATTATTCACATTATACGATTTCATTTTTAAAAAATGATGCTCCCTTTATTTTCCTTATAAACAATTACAGTCACATACAGCTGATGTATTGCTCAAACTAGTGATGCCGTGAAGGGAAGGAGAGAGCTGCCGTGAAGGGAAGGATAGAGCTCTAGGCTCTGCTTAGTTCAGTTCACACCTCAGGATGGCAAATGAATTTCAATTTCCAGCTAAATATAAACTTGAAGATTCAACTGTGTCAGTTCTAAGCTTGAAGTGAACTCATGTTCAGCAGTTCACAAAACAATGTAAAGCAGAACTATTTTATTTTTCTTCCAATATCTGGACAGGGGCAAGCAGAAGTAATGACAAAACTGGGAAGAAATCTTTTGACAGGCTCATTGTGTTCTGGGGTTCCTCCCTCCCTCTTTGCCAAGCTTCTTTGTAAAGTAAGGTCCCTCTATCTTTTAAATAAATCTCATACTGTAGCACATGACAGCTAGAAAAAAATATCTAACATGAACTTCCCATGGCCCGGAGTGTTAGCAACTGTTGTTGGCAATGGTACGACAGAGACTCCCTACCCCCCAGCCCCCAAGTGAAATTGAATAGCGATTGATCTCCCAATTTGCTGACTTGCAGAGCTAAACCAGGCCTCGAGAAATGTGCCAGACACCAAGGGGCCAGTCCAAAACTGAGGCGCCTCTACATGTGTGGCAGAGAAGGAGGCCCCCTACCGCCACAGCTACTTTTGGCAAAACACTTCCCTCAACTGGAAAAAAGCTGTGGCGCTTGTAGCGGTAGAGGGGAAGGGAGACCAAGAGACATGGTGGCACAGAAAATATTGGTGCTGCCAGATGCTTTTTGAGATCCGGGTGGGGAATTTCCCTCCCTGGCTGTTACACATCAGGCGCAAAATCCTGGGTGCCAGGGCAGCCTGGCGCCCAGGATTTGTCAATCCCTGAGCTAAACAGAGACTTTGAATTGTTGCTGTGTTGAGTTGACTTTGTGTGTGAGTGTACCTAGTTGTTTAGGCCATTTGAGCAGGGAGGGGCAATATGAAGCCATTTGAACTACAGAGAAAGGCAGTATAGAATTGTTACTTATTACTTTTACAGTAGAGAAATGTGTACTGAGCACTTCACTGTACGGATGAAGCAGTGGTGTCTTTGGCCTATATAATTTATTTTATAGTGTAATGGCAATGAGGAGGACAAAAACAAAAAAACCAACCAAACAAACAAAAAAAAAACCACCCCAGAAACAAGAAGAGGAAGGACCCAGGGTTGCTTTAAAAATAAATAAATCACATTTACTCAATAAAGGCATGTGCTCGGCAAAGTGGTGATTTTATTTTATTTATAAATTTTGAAATTAAATGCCTTTTGGCTAGTTTCCTGTGGACATCCAGGACAAAGTGGGTTTTCAGGAAGGACTTAAATGAGAGGGTAGTGACCGTGCAGATGAGCTCAGAGGGGCCATTTCATATGTAGAGGAAGGGGGGTGGAGAAAGGCTAAACAGGAGCAGTTGTAGGAGAAATGAGCTAATACAGGGGTTCTCAAGCTATTTTTGCTGGGACTATCTTTTGAAAATATTTCAGACTGTGACAACCCATCCTGCAGAAATTGTTTTAGACCCCCACATTCATTGCAAAAAGCTTCCAGGTTTCACTGGTAAGTGATTTTTCATGCACTTGTGGATGCATATTGGCTGAGGAAAACCATCATGATATGCAACAGTGAAAACTAGGTTATGCAGCCATTGTACAGAAAAAAAAATTCTCTTGAAAGGCATTCAGTTCCTCTGAAATTTAGATGACTTTCGCTTGTTGCATATTGTGAATTACTTACTTTGATACTTAATTTCACTAGTGGTGTTTAAATGGACTCATTTAGGGCCTTCATTTAAGTGAGATCAATTCACACAGTTTGGTCTGATTGTTTTCTGCTAGGTCAATTGCTAACTTTGGTCTTTGTGGAAATAAAATGTACAATAGTTTATCATCTGTAATAATGAAGTAGACTGCAGCATATTAATACTGAGAAATCTCCAGTATAACAGATAAGCTCATCAACTCAAATAAATTTGTACTCTTAAATACTGGGTCACTCCATCACTTCAGCAGGTATTCATAGGTGAGTTGTTGGATCAAGGGGAGGAGCTAAGATATAAATCCATTCATTGTCAGGGCACTGGTTTAAATCTGCTCATAGTATTATTGACCAAAAGTGGTTATTTATCTCATCGCTATTGGAGCTATATGTTAGGGGTTTGTTTATTTTTTAGAAAATTCATATCAAAACATGACACCCTTTTGTTTGCAATGTTGGCAGAGAATTCACAGCCTGAGTAGACTTTTGTAGTCCCTCACAGACAGATGTTGGTCTCTCCAGAATTAGCAAGGCAATGTGAGAAAAAGTACACTGTCACTCAAATTGTCTTTTCAATCCAGGGGTACAAAGCTGTCTTCTATTCTGTAACTAAACTATTTCAAAGCGACTGAGGATTGTACAGCCTTACAACAATATGATTATGAGGGCAAAGTTATGAAAATGGCAGTATGAAAGCCTTCAAAAATAGGTGGATGGTCTCATCTCTCTTGTCTGCTAACACTGTGGTTTTCGAACTTAGTGTCGGGACCTAGTACTGCGTCATGGACCCTCAGGTGCTGGGCTGCGGCACTCCCTACTGCCACCACCAAAAGACTTTGCTCAAAGATGTAGTTAGAATCATAGAATCGTAGGGTTGGAAGGGACCTGATGAGGTCATCTAGTCCAACTCCTGCCAAAAAAAGCAGGACCACTCCCACTAAATTATCCCAGCCAGAGTTTTGTCCAGCCGGGCCTTAAACATCTCTAAAGACAGAGATTCCATCACCTCCCTAGGTAGCCCATTCCAAAGCTTTACCGCTCGCCTAGTGAGAAAGTTTTTCCTAATATCCAGCCTCGAACTCTCCAGCTGCACCTTGAAACCATTGCTCCTTGTTCTGTCCTCTTTTACTACAGAGAACAGCCAAGCTCTGTCCCCCTTGGAGCATTCCTTCAAGTAGCTGAAGGTTGCTGTCAAATCCTTCCTCAGTCTTCTCTTCTACAGGCTAAATAAGCCTAGTTCCTTCAGTCTTTCTTCATAGGTGTTGTGCTCCAGCCCCTCGATCATTTTTGTTGCCCCCCCCCCCCCCCGCTGGACTCTTTCTAATTTGTCCAAATCCTTTTTGTAGATGGGAGCCCAAAACTAGACACAATATTCCAGATGCGGCCTCACCAATGCTGAATAGAGGGGAATGATTACATCCCTCAGTCTGCTGGCAACACTTCTTCTGATGCAGCCCAGTATGCCATTGGCCTTTTTGGCAGCAAGAGTACACTGCTGACTCATATTCAGCTTCCCATCCACCATGACCCTCAGGTCCTTTTCTAAAGTGCTGCTACCTAGCTGATCACTCCCCAGCCTGTAGCAGTTCATGGGGTTTTTCTGTCCCAAGTGCAGGACTTTGCACTTGTCCTTGTTGAACCTCATGAGGTTTCTATTGGCCTACTTCTCTAATTTGTCAAGATCTCCCTGAATCCTGTCCCTGCCCTCCAGCATGTCTACCATTTCCCCCAGGTTGGTGTCATCCGCAAACTTACTGAGTGTGCAGTCTATCCCATCATCCAGATCATTAACGAAAATGTTGAACAGAACTGGCCACAGGACCAACCCCAGGGGCATACCACTTGTTACTGGTTGCCAACTAGACACGGAGCCATTGATTCCTACACGCTGAAACTGTTGATCTAGCCAGTTCTTTATCCACCTTACATTCTACACATCCAACCCATACTTCCTTAACTTGCCAACTAGAATGCTGTGGGAAACCGTATCAAAAGCCTTGCTGAAGTCGAGGTATATCAGATCAAAGGCTTTTTCCGCATCCACAAATCCAGTCGTCATATCATAAAAGGCGATGAGGTTGGTCAGGCATGATTTACCCTTGGTGAATCCATGCTAACTGTTCCTGATCACTCTATTTTCCTCCAAGTGTTTCAGGATGGATTCTTTGAGAACCTGCTCCAAGATTTTTCCAGGGATTGAGTTGAGGCTGACAGGTCAGTAATTCCCCGGATCATCCTTTTTGCCTTTCTTGAAGGTAGGCACTATATTTGCTTTTATCCAGTCTTTTGGCATCTCCCCCGTTCGCCACGAGTTTTCGAAGATGATGGCCAGTGGTATTGCTATCTCTTTGCCAACTCCCTCAGCACCCTTGGTGTAGGTTGTCTGGCCCCATGGACTTGTGCACATCGAGCTTCTTTAGGTAGTCCCTAGCCTGACCTTCCATCACCAAGGGCCTCTCTTCTTCTCTCCAATCTGCCATACCCAGTGTAGAGGGCCGAGAGCTGGCCGTGCCTGTGAAAACTGAAGTAAACAAAGCATTGAGCACTTCAGCTTTTTCCTCATCCTCCATCATGAGGATACCTGCCCATTCAGTGAGGGACCTACACCATCCTTGATCCTCTTCTTGTTATTAGCATACTTACAGAAGCTCTTCCTGTTATCCTTCACATCCCTTGCTAGCTGCAACTCCAATTGTCCTTTAACCTTTCTGATTTTATCCCTGCAGTCCTGAGCAATATCTTTGTATGCCTCCTTAGCCATCTGTCCAAGCTTCCACTTCCTGTAAGCTTCCTTTTTATGCTTCAGCTCAGTGCAGAGTTTTCTGTTAAGCCATATGGGCGCCTTCCACATTTGCTGTTCTTTCGGCTTGTCGGAATAGTATCCTCCTGTGCCCTTAGCAGGGTTTCTTTAAAATGCAGCCAGCTCTCTTGGACGCCCTTCCCCTTCAGATCAGCCTCCCAAGGGATCCTGCCCATCAGTTCCCTGATCCAAAATCTGCTTTTCTGAAGTCTAGGGTCTGTGTTTTGCTTCCTTCCTTTTTTCCGTTAATCAACATCTTGAACTCTATCTTCTCATGGTCACTCCTGCCCTGATTGCCATTCACTTCTTCGTCCCCAATCAATTCTTCTCTGTTTGTGAGTAGGACATCAAGCTGTGCAAGGTCCCTAGTTGGTTCTTCCAGCATTTGTTCCAGGAAGTTGTCCTCAACACTCTCCAGAACAATCGTGGATTGCTGTGCACTGCTGTATTGGCCTCTCAGGAGATGTTAGGGTAATTGAAGTCCCCCGTGAGAACCAGGGCCTGTGATCTGGAAACTTCTGCCAGTTGTGCATAGAATGCCTCATCCAGCTCCTTCTTCTGGTCTGGTGGTCTATAGCAGACACCCACCACAACGTCCCCCTTGTTGCCTTCTCCTCTAAACTTAACCCACAGACTTTCAACTGTCTCATTTCTACTTACATAATGGAGCTCTGATCAGTCATAGAGTTCTTTTACATATAGTGCTGCTCCTCCCCCTCTTCTTCCCTGCCTGTCCTTCCTGAACAATTTATACCCGTCCATGGCAGAGCTCCCGTCATGCAAGCTATCTCACCACGTCTCTATTTTTCCAATTATATCATAGTTCCTTGTCTGCACCAGTACTACCAATTCTTCCTGCTTGTTTCCCAGGCACCTCACATTCATGTACAGGCACCTAAGATACCAGGCTGATCGCCCTATTTTCCCTTGTCAGTGTTCAATTTTATTGCATTTCCTCCTTGCATTTTCTCCTGATGTTGTGCTCCCGCACTTGCCTCAGGTATTAAAGCTTCATTAGGACATCTAACACAATTATTTGTTTCCCCCCCATGTTCCAACCACCCTCTCTTTTATCCCTGGTGTTAGTCCCAGCACCCGCCAAGTTCCATCCCTTCCCCCAGGTCTCCCATATTGTCACTTACCTGTGGGCTTTGGTCTCCTTCCCCCTTCAAACCTAGTTTAAAGCCCTCCTCGCTAGGTCAGCCAGTCGACGTCCAAATATGCTCTTCCCCTTCCTCAACAGATGGAGTCCATCTCTGCCTAGCAGCCGTTCTTCCTGGAACAACATTCCATGGTCAAGGAAACCAAAGCCCTGCTGACCACACCATCTTCGCAGCCAGGCATTCACTTCCAGGATGCATCTGTCTCTGCTCAGGCCCCCCTATCCTTGACCAGAAGGATCAAGGAGAACACCACCTGTGCTCCGACCTCCTTCACCGATGCTCCCAGAACTCTGTAGTCACCTTTGATCTGCCGAGGATCACCTCTCGCAGAATCTTTGGTTCCCACATGGATGACTAGCATGGGGTAGTAGTCAGAGGGGCGGATGATTCTCCACAATCCCTCTGTAACGTCTCGGATGCAGGCACTTGGCAGGCAGCATACCTCCTGAGAGGCCTTGTCAGGGCGGCAGATGGGTATCTCCGTCCCCCTCAGAAGTGAGTCCCCAGCCACTACAACCCTATGTTTCCTTGTAGCTGTGATCCTCCTAGCCTCAGGGGTGCATGGCATCTCCTCTTCCAACTCATCCATCGCCTCTAGTGCCGAGTAACGGTTCTTCACCACAGTGGAGGGTGGAAGGTGAGCAGGGGTGGAGCACTGTCTTCTGCCAGAGATAACCACCTGCCAGTGTCCTCCCTCTGCCGTAGGCATCCCATCCATCTCCAGTGGTGTGGCCGTAGCCTTCGGCACCTGAATAACATCCTCCTCCTTGCGCGTCTCCTCGTGGATGCCATCAAGGAACTTCTCCAGGGCCTGGATACTCCTTAGCCTCGACACCTCCTCCTGTATCTCTCCCAGCTGCCGCCTGAGAGATTCCACCAGAAGACACCTGTCACATTGATTCATCTCCCCAGTCTGATCGTCAGAGACAGGGAAATGCAGGCCAGAGTCCCTGCAGGTCCACACCAGGATCTGGGTAGAGATATCCATGCTCAGGATGTCTGTCTGGCTACAGGCACAGGTGGAAGAGACAGAAGGGGTGCTGGCACAAGGAGTGCAGCTCCTCTTCACCATCGTGGCCTCCCCAGACTCCCCTGTTTTCAGTCCCCCTGGTCGCAAGCTCCCTCTGGTCGCTCAGCCACTGGCTTTTAAGGCCTTTTCTGCCAACGTTAGCCCTTGCCCCTTGTTAAGCACACAGGGGAAGGATTATCACAAGGCTGATTGAAGCTGGTGATCAAAGGTGAGCAGGGGACAATGATCCAAACAGTCTCCAGACAATCAGACACTCACAGTCCCAATTCCCACAGTAGCTAACAACTAACAGAAATCACCTGTAGGGAAAGACACAAACACACAGTTAGTAATTCACTCACCCAAGCTTTGCTCTCTCGCTATCTTCTTCAGCTAGAGGATTGCCTTCACCTCCTTCTCAGGGCTTCACCCACTCCTTCCCTTTCAAACTCCCCTGTTTTCAGTTCCCCTGTTTGGAAGCTGTTGGGTTGCAGGCATAAATTATTTCTTTTTTCAACTGGATCTTGAGGAAAAAAGTTTTTAAAGCCACTGCTAACATATCTGTTGAGCCAGGTTTTCAGCCACCCAAATATAATAGCTAATTTTAATGCACAGGTTGCCAGTTGTAGGTGCACATTGCTAAATGGCTGGTTTTACACAGGTGATGTGTGTACCAAATGGAGATGTGCAGATACAAATCTATAAGCAGGTAAATGCTTTCCTTCTGAGAAGGTGAAAATCAGGCCCTTTGGTTCTGTTTTGTTTAGATATGCACCCATTTAATTCATCTGCCAGCTATGTGAATGGAAAGGGTATTGGAATATACAAGAATCTTGCTCCCTGGGAGATCACTGTCACAAATGAACCTAGCTTCTTAAATTGTAAACAAGTGAGTTATGCATTGGAGTGACTGAGAGCCCTTGGTTTTGGGAATCTGACAGATGTATATTCACAAACTCAAGTTTTGCTAGATTTACAGATTTTACAGCAATGTGTAATCTTAACATATTGTCCTGTAATACCTAGGCGTAACAGATCAATTAAGAATGAAATGGAATACTTAGTGTTGTTCTTACCTAAAAAAGATTGTAAAAATGGCAGCTTTTCATGCAACAGATATGCTTCCTGTGTATATTCTGAGGCCTACTCTAAGGTTTGGTGGTGTAGCTATATTGGAATGTCTTTACCAGCAAATCCTCCCAGTGAAGATGCAGCTATTGCCAGAAGAAGAAAGGTTTTGCCAAAATAGTTTTAAATCAGTTCCTTGAACAAAATTAGCTGTATCAACAAAAACAGGGTTTTGCTGGCATAACTGAATCTCCATATAGGTGTCTGTTAGTGTAGAATTTCAATTATGGGTGTGATTTTATTTTAAATGACATTTTTAAACCAGCAGAAGTTTTCAGTGTACCAATGGCTTCAGTTGTCATCTGCTTATGTATGTGATTACAAATAAGTGTTTACTCCTGTCAATGTTGTATAGAGGGAGTAAGTTGGAGACTGACAAAATTGTTAGCTGAACTTAACTAACTTAACAAAATTGTTAGCTGAACTCCAACCGCAAAGCCAAATTTTGCCTGCAGATATGCATTCAAGGCAGAATTTGCCTTATAAAATGTTGTGGTGGTGATGTGTATATCAGAAAAATTTCAGTTTTTAAATTCCAGGTTCAGTTTATAGGGCTGGAAGTTAGAGGAATAAAAATAAAGAAAATTTTACTTGACCTGAGAAAACTTGCCTTGGATATCACTGAAAAAGAAGAAGTTTGGAACCCCACAATGTGACCTTGATACAGTCTCTTTTGAGGGTGGAACTATGGTTTGAGGATTTCCTTGGGTTTTCAGTTTCATTTAGCCATATTTTGAGCAAGGCTGAGGAGAAGATATAATAAATAACAGTTCAGTATTCTTAAGCAGTGGTTGCTAAGGGATAATAGATAACTATTGAAGAAAACATGTTGTTATTGAATTAGCTAGTTACCACAGTATTTTAAACAGTACAAGTTTTGGGTTTTTTAGATACGTTTGTCAGGCTTGAAGGGGGATTGTCAACTTCACTGATGTTACAGCAGCCAATTGACTTCAGTTGGGCCTCTGAACGTGCATAAGGGTTTGTCTGTGTGGATCAGATTGCATGTGCATAGCCTCAATTTTTAAGCACTTCATGGTGTCCTTAAACTGCTAACAAATTAAGAGAATTAAAACAAGTAGCCTTCTTCTCATAGTACTTCTCAGGTTATTGATATTTTATGTCCTACATGTGGATCACTTCTTGTTTAACCTGAACTCTTATTTTCACATTTTATGGAAACCAGTCATGCAGGATAAAGATTTGCTTTACAGCCTAGAACTTGTGGGAACTAGAATGTGATGCCACTGCCTAGCAATTGGAAACAGTCCCCTCATAACAAAGCTGCTTCAAATCATTGAGTTACAAATAAACATCTGAATTAATCCTAAAGTTCCTGGCAAAAAATAGGCAGGTAGCTTTTAACTCTTTCCTGTGTTATATTTTAACTGCATTGGCTGGCTAGATGGGCATAGTCCTATAGTGAAGAGGTAATTTATACTGACAGTAGTGGTTTTTCTATCATTGTAGAAATACCTCCTGCGTTTATGATGGTAACTATGTTGGCAGAAGCATTGTTTCACCAGCCTAGCTGCATCTGTACTGATGGTTAGCTTGGCATTGGTACCTCAATGGGAGAAAAAAGCAAGGAGTCTTGTGTCACTTAAAGAGTAACACATTTATTTATTGCATGAACTTTTGTGGGAGAAAATCCCACTTCATCAGATTCTTTAAAGCGTCTGAGAAAATGGGATTTTCTCCCACAAACACTCATGCGATAAATAAATCTGCTAGTCTTTAAGTGCCACAAGACTCCTTGGGTTTTTTTTGCTTTACTAGACTAACATGGCTGCCCCTTTGGAACTTAGTCAATGGAGTGGTTTTTCACCTGTCCCATGCACCTGCTCCCCCCCCCCCCCCCAGCTCCCTCCCAACCCCCAGGTGCCTGCTTAAGGTAACTATGCTGACTTAACTTTTTAAGTTTAGGCCAAACCTTTTAATGGGTAGTCGGCTGCGGTGTAAATCTGCAGAACCCTAGCCCTGCCACGCACTAAGTGGCCATTTCTGAATAGCAGTAGATCAAAGTACATGATGCCATTATTTGTGCATAGTAGCAGGGTCCTCATGACCGTTTAATGCGCCCCAGGCTAGAGAGCTGAAGATTTACTCCCCAGTCAATAGAAGCCCCTGTACTTGTGAGACATTGTCTTGTTTGTTGTGGTCACTTAGGGAATCCAAATGATTTGAAAGAGATTTGCTAGACACCAATTAATTAATAAAATTCAGCTATGTAATATTGTGCTTTCCTCTGCATATTTTAGTTTGTAAACTCATTGGCTTAGGAATAGTGCCTTTATTTATGCTTGAACGGATTTTAGCACATTTTGAGTTCTACTGTAATAGCATTACTACTACTACATTGAATAAACCTGCTTGTGACAGACTGAACTCACCACTCTGGTGCCTCCTGCTGGCTATCACAGGGATTTGCTTTGCTTACCAGTGTGCGCCTTGCTGGTGATGCCTTGCTGGTGTCACTTTTTCTCTGAGACCTGTGTTGCTCCCAGGATTGCAGCATTCTCCTCAGTGGGGGGCGTGCAGTCTGCTGTGTAGCCACTTACCTCAGTAGCCACTGTAGCCACTTCCCCAGGAGTCAGAGAGGTGGAAGGGGGGCAGGTTAGGCCCTCCCACTACTCTGGGTCCCAGCACAGGGTCGCAGCAGATGGTAGTACTTGCTGTGTCCCTTCCAATTCTTGCATGCCTTTCCCTGGGCCACTTCCCTGCAGTAGAGCCCTGCAAATCCGCGGGTATCTGCATCTGCGGGTGTGGGTGCGGATAACTGCAGACCCATTGCTGCGGATCAACTCACGGATGCAGCTTCTATTGTTACCTTATCACAGTGCGATCCATTGCCGAAGCTGCTGCACTGAGCTGTGTGGGCAGCATGCCGGGGAACCAGGAAGCGCTCTGGCCAATCCTAGATCGTGATCTGCCAGCCAATCAGAGTCTCAAGGTGGGACTTGGAGACTCACTGCTGGCCTTTGATTGGCTCATTGCCCTGCCTGCTTCTTCCTTTTCTTGCTTCCAGTCAGCAAGCCATTGCTGTCAATCAGAGATTTCATAGGTGGGCAAAGAAATCTGATTGATAGCACAGCATGTGAACCACAAACAAGAGAGGAAAAAATGGGTGGGACCCATATGGGGAATGAACCAATCAAAGTCTGAATAGTTGTATGTGAGCCCAAGCTTAGTTGCAGCTGCAATTATAGATGCAGCTAAATCCTGGCATGCGGATTTCATATCAGATTAATGTTATCACTGAGTGGATGCGGATCGGATGCAGTTCCACATTTTTGTATCTGCACAGGGCTCTACCCTGCTGTCTCTGCACCTTCTTCGCCCGTCTCTCAACAGCATAGCCTGCAAGCCTCTGCTGCCAACCAGGAACTGTCTTGCTTTCCTGGCACCTGCCTGCAGCACTGCTCTGTCCAGGTGGCCAGCTGTCCTCAAGGCAGCCAGTTCTCTCTCATCAAGCTCCGGGGTATGACTGTCCTTTGCTTAGCCCTGCAGCTCTTCTTATATGGGCTCGCCTGGCCAAATAGCTTTTTGCATAGTCTTCCCAAACCTTTATTAGTCTCTTACCAGCAAGTGTGGGGAGATACCCCATCACCCAACTCTAGATTTGTTTAATATTTTCACATTTCTTGATTTGAAGACAGTTATGATCAGAAAAGTGCCCAAGTTAAAATTTGGAATTTCATATTCAAAAGAGCTCCTTCTTGCCAGAGTCCTGTCTGTTTCCTTGACAGAGTAAAATATGTTTACTGCTTCTGTTAGCCAATATATCTATGAAAGATCAAACTGGATTCTTCCCAGAAGGGCATCAGCACCTTGTGAGATCATTCTCTAAACCTAAATTGTAATTGCAGACTCTTTATTATTGACCAGGTTAGAATGACAGGGAAAAAAACATTGTGACTTTCAGATCCCAATTTGACTTGAGAGGGCTAGCAAGCAGAAAAATGGTCCTAATTTGTAAACAGCATGCAACATGATTGAGGCCGTAGATATAGAATCCCCCACTATGTGTTTCCTCAACTGGCTTTGCATGTGGCTGATCTATATGGGTCCATTAATTGAGATGCTATGGTGACATGAACTTTATCAACTTGGATTTGATACTCTTAAATCTTATTTGAACCTTTCTCTTCCCACTGTCTCCTGGGTTTTTGGCAGCTGCTGAGTTTTTACTTCAAAGCAAAGTTTGAGTCCTAAAAACAGAAGTGCTGAAACAAACCATTTCACCACCGAGGTGTTATGATCTGTGCTGCAAGATAAAGAATGAAACAAATGACCAAATACTAAAACACGGTTCCAACTCCCCAGGAAAGTGTTGGGTTGACATTCTGCAGCATCATTGCTCGAGTCATGAACTGCTTAAAAGAAGCCTCAGCATTCTCTTGGAAGAGCCAGTCTCCTAGAGACACTGGGGAAGGGTTCCAGTTTGCATGATTCTCTTGGGAGGCAAGTAGGGGCTGTTGGGACCACATGCCTTTCAAAATTCTGGCTAGGTAGGGGCACGGGAAGCTTAGTTGACCACTTCCTTTTGTCTCTCATGCTATTGGAAGCTACCTCCCAATATCATATTTAGTTGAAGATCAAGTTCTATTATGTTTTACTTTATCTGATTTATTGTAGCTTCTGACATTAGACAATAAGATCATATACATTGCTTATGTTCATCTTTTGTTTTCACCATGATGCTCAAGTGGTTTGAATTGCATCTTTCAGGTAGTTTCTTGTGGTTATATGGTGGTAATTCACCTCCAGTTTATTATTCAGGTATAAGGGTTATTTTCAGATTCCTTTCTTGAGCCTTCCCTTCTTTTTATCTATAACCTATAAAGGATTTAATAAAAAAAAGCGTCTGCTTGGATTTTGGTGATATTTCTATTCATGTTATCTTCTGATCTGCCATTTACTTTTCCAGTCATGCTGAGGTTCTCTTCCTGCAGGACTCAAATTGTCTGTCCAACTGTCAAAGATTGATATGTCGGTCTTTTCTAATACTGCAAGTAGGCAACAGAAAGGTCATATCCGTGGGGTCAAATATATAGATCTTGTCCTTTCACAGATAAGCTTGTCGTGCAATATAATCTCTGTGTAACCAAGGAGTCTTGGTACTTGTTTGACTCAGGTATCCTGAGTTCTTCATATCAGGTCAGTTGTAAATTATCCGTATTTCATTTGATTAAAATAAGTAATTTTTATTTTAATATGAAACTTTTGCTATTGAAAAAGCAGTGTATACCTTGTTTGTTTCTTGGTCTGACCATGCTTTTGGAGAAAATGCGCACTCTTTCTCTGTCTCTCAGCTTTCTTCTTTACATTATCGAGTATTCTGCTGCTTGTTAATTATTTGCTGTAACTGTTCTTTTCATATTACATCAGTGTTTATGATGTTAAGATGTCCCCTGCTCAGGCGCATTGACCACTCTTCTTAACTAGTAGATTCCAGTCTTCCCTGATGAAAATCTGACACCTTTTGCAGCAGTACAAGTCACTCAAAAGGGAAGGAGGAGCAGGGGAGGTAGAACACTTCTTGACTTGCTGACATATACAGAGAACTTGTTTGTAATGGTAATCCATGCAGCAGATTAACATCAGCCGTGTATCTAGTTGTTGATCCTGGGAAAGTGTTGATCAATAGCAGTGTTGTCTCTGTGAATCACAATGGAGCTGAATTCAGAATTTATATTTTCTGCACCATTTCTGTTTCCATCAGAATTGTTGTGTTCAAAAGTGATGGCTGTCGGAGACTGGGATTTGGGCTGTCATGCCTAGTGTTTGGAGCAGGGATCAGTAGCCAGGAAGAGGAGCCTGTTGTCAGACCTGAAGTTGGAGATGAAGATCAGACTACCCAGAGCCAGGAATCAGAGCCTTGGGTTAAAGCTGGAGTCAGAGGCTGGATGTCCGAGTTGAAGCAGGGTGCCAGGAATGGGAGCCAGTGGTCAGAGCAAGGTTTCCTGGAGGGAGGCAGGGCTAGGAAGAAGCAGAGGCAGGAGCTAATACAGCCCATGGGCAGATGTTTTGAGCTGCTGCGGATCAGCTTCTGGCTTTTAAGAGCTGGTCTGGTGATTCTTTCTGCCAGGCTACTACAGGCCAACTGAACTAATTAGATTGCATGGAGATGGCCTGCGACACAGGCTCTGATTCCTGATAATGGTTTTGTTCATAAGTAAAATTTGGTTCCCCATTCTTAGCTATTATTACAGGCAGGCATATTGTGAGTATGCCAGAATGGAAGGGCAGCAGTTCTGAATCAGTTATTTTCCCTTATTTCTGAATTCTTGAAAATCTGTGCTGAGAGCTACATTAGCAGATAAATAAGAAAGGCTCTTTCTTCTTCTTTTATAGCATATGAATGGTTATAATTACAAGTTAAGGCTCCAATGGTAAAATTGACAACAGCTGAATAAAGTTGAAGAGAAATTGCTCTGACTGTAATTCCAAGGAAAGTTAAACAGCACTTTGAAGTTGCAGTTTGCAACGGAAGTCTGTATTTATTGACAGAATTACAACATGTTTGCTTGGTGGATGTATGTCCCCCATTAGGCTCTGGCAGTATGTGCATTATCAGGCACAAGTCAATTGCAGATTTCATGGTGCCATTGGTATGCGTTTATAAATCATGCCCAGAAATCCATTTAAGTAGTTGATGATCCTCAATTTTTGTTTTATAGCTTTGTTCTGTTAGGTTATTAACTGTATGTGAATTTGATAAAACTGTGCCATTAAGAGTCTAACAGAAACGAGACACCTTAGTTATTGTGTAAAGCAGTTAGCCTTTAGCAAAAAGTCTAACCCACACCTTTTTTGTGTTTACTGAAGCATTCTGTCTTTGTGCTAGTTGTAATACAATGAATGGGCCCCTTTGCATTGCCGCCAACATGAGAGTGCAATTTACAGGAGCATGTTAATCCCCAGTTTGTTTTGGACAGATGACAAGTGGAGTCAGTTATTTTACTTTGATACCGAGGTATTACGGTGACTTTTTTATGATGATTAATTTCAATGAAATATCATTACCATTACCTTCTCCCTCCCTCTGAACCCTCTCCTGGAGATGATCTCTGTAGTAGCCAACACCTACCATATATCATCGTGTATAAGCCGAGAATTTTGTGCCTGAAAATTGGCTTCAAAACAGGCTCTCAGCTTATACTCGAGAGAATATGGTAGACAGCCCCAGCCAGCAGTTTCCCTGACCATGCGGCAGGCTGGAGCCCCAGTGTTGCTGGGCGGCCATCTTGGGGAGTCGGCGGGGGCTGGAGTAAAGAAGGGTCCCCGGCATCTGGAGCGGCCAAGTAAGGGGGTGCTGGGGGGGGGTCAGCCTGGACATTGAGTCAGGGAGGCCAGGGAAGCGGCAGCAAGGACTGGAGGTTGGGGAGTGGGTTGGGGAGTTGGGGAAAGTGATGGGATGGCCGGGAGGGTTTGGGGGAGGGTTCAGGGAGGCCAGGGAAGTGGCAGCAAGGACTGGAGGTTGGGGAGGGGGTCGGGAGTTGAGAAAAGTGATGGGACGGCCAGGAGGGTTTGGGGGGGTTCAGGGAGGCCAGGGAAGGGGCGGCAGGGCTCGGGTATTGGGGGGGGCGATCGGGGGGTCCAGAGAAAGCAGCAGGAGGACCCAGGATTTTTGGGGAGCCCAGGGAAACAGCGACAGGGACCAGGGATTTGCGGGGGGGCTGGCAGGCTGGGAAGAGCAGCAGCAGGGGTTGGAGGGTGACGGGGAAAGGGGTGGAAAGGATGTTGGGGAACAAGGGAGCAACAGCAGGGCACTGAGAAGGGAGTAGGGGGGCAGCAGTGAAGAGCCAGGGGACAGCAAGAGGAACAGGGGGGGCAGCAGTGAAGAGCCAGGAGGGCAGCAGTGAGGAAAGGGTGGAGTGGGGGGGGGGCAGCAGTGAGGGAAGAGGCAGAGCAGGGGGCAGCAGCAGGTAGCAGTGAGGGAAGGGCAGGGTAGGGGGTGGCAGTGAGGAGGCGGCAGTAGGAGGAGCAGAGAGCAGCCGTGAGAAAGGGGCAGAGCAGGGGGCAGCAGGTGAGGGAAGGTCAGAGCAGGGGGCAGCAGGAGGAGCAGGGTGGCAGCAGCAGGAAACTGAAAAGTGAGCAGGGGGTAGCAGTGAGGAAAGGGCAGAGCAGGTGGGAGCAAGGGGGCAACAGTGAGGAAAGGGCAGAGCAAGGGGCAACAGTGAGGTAAATGAGAAGTGAGCAGGGGGCAGCAGGGGTGACAGCAGTGAGGAAAGGGCAGAGCAGGTGGGAGCAGGGGGGGGCAACAAAGTAGAAAGGGCTGTGCCGGGGGCAGCAGTAGGAAACTGAGAAGTGAGCAGGGGTGTAGCAGTGAGGAAAGGGCAGAGCAGGTGGCAGCAGGGGTGACAGAAGTGAGGAAAGGGCAGAGCAGGAGGGCAGGAGTGAGGAATGGACAGCAGGGGGGCAAGGGAAAAGCAGCAGCAGAGATTTTGGGGTAAGGAAGCTGTCAGAAACTCCAGAGGAAGCGAGCAGCAGTGGGTGGGGGGTTAGGGGCCAAGGACAAAAGGGGACCTCAGCTTCTACCTGGGTCACCAATTTTAGTTGCTTTTTTGGGCTCAGAATTGGGGGTCGGCTTGTGCCCAGATTGGCTTATAACCGAGTATGTACAGTATTCCTCTGTGTAGCATAGAGTAGATCCTGTCTCTCGCTTCCACCGCAAGACCTGGATATTGTGGAGTTTGTCAGTAAAGGAAAGACATGTGGTGTTGCTTTTGTTTTGTACTTTTTTACAGTTATATCCAGTGTTACATTATAACCTTCAGTTTGTTTTATGTCAGCAAATTTATCCTGATTGTCTTTTAAATAATCTGTGGAACCTGCTTAATTTTGTCAGTGCAGTTGGTAGGACAGCATATCTGGCTGTTGCAAAATCCTATGGATATATCATGTCCTTCCTGATATAAATAAGAGAGAGATGAGGAAAATGGACAAAATATATCATCCTGGAAATTATTTCTCCCAGTACTCACAATATGAAGTTTTATGGTATTCCTTTATTTTCAAATGTCTCCTTTGCTCACTGAGAACAAAAGGGTTGGCAGCCAAATAGCTTGAATACTAACAGAAGGAAAGTTATTGTTTCTGTGACATCATTTGAAAGCCAGCCCCCCCCCCCCATTATGTTGGGATGGACACACTTGCACCCACCCTGCTTCGTTCCAATAGCTGAAGCTGAATGTATATTGAGAGTACAAATAAGGCACAGATTTTTAATCTGGGCAGGTAATCAGCCATTAGAACAATTTGCTGAAGGAGGTGGTGGCTTCTCTGTCACTTGAAGTCTTTAAGATTAGGTGGCTTTCTAAAGGTATAATCTTCTAAGTCAATCCAAGCTGGTGTTTGAGACAGCAACCATTTGGTTAAATTCTGTGGCCTATGTTATGCAATAGGTCAGACAAGATCATGGGTCTGCAACCTGTGGCTACAGAGTTGCATGTGGCTCTTTGGTTGTCCCCTTACAGCTCTGCCCCTCTATTTCCTGCCACTGGGGGAACCTCAGGGCAGCCCGTTCTTGGCCCCAAGTCCCCCTACCACCAGAGGACCCCATGGGCACACCACATCAGGCCCTGGGCTCCCCCCATGCCACCGGTAGGACCTTGCTGCAGGTGCCCTGGCCCAGCTGCCCCCAGGTAATGGGAAACCTAAACCTGGTGTAGCTTTCAAAACACTTGGTTATTGAAGGAATTTAAAAAATGGCTTTTCTTATCTTTTGGTTTGTCAGCTCCTGGACTAAATGCTGAGAATGAGCTCTTCTGGCCTTAGAATCTATTAATCTATTTTAGGAATTACTTCTGTTTACCATGACTACAAATTGTGGTTACTTGCATGGCAGAGTTGGAAGATCAATTTGGGCATGCTGTGGATAATTGTGAGTAACTTTATTCTGTAAATATCTTGTGAGTTTTATAATCCTCCTAGGAAAACTACATGAATGATTTATGAGTCTCTGTTTTTAAGTTTGAAGGCTGGCATGGTGATGATACGTTTGTGATTTTTTTATAACAATTTTGATAATTGTGCCAGGTGTTTGTAAAGAAATAGGTCGTCATTTACTTACCACTCTGGAATCATAAACTGTAGATTTCCTTTAAGTCCAACTTCTTTGTATACCACATAAGAATGGTTACAGAGAATGCCTGACTTTATTTGCTATTTCTATCATTATTTGAAAGTATTTTGTAAAGGAGTGACTATGATATTTGTATCTGTGTAGTACTACAAAAATAAGGAAATTTTTTTATATGCAGGAAAAAATTTGTCAGACAAAAGGTAAAACAGATACATAAGGGATTTCGCATCCTCTCTTTTGTATGCTTGCTCAGTTCACATTCTTTTTTTTTTTTTTTTTCCTGGCATGTTTCACTGTAGACTTGTAACATAGCCACAGAATTGCAGTTATGGAAAACCTTAGTACTCCTTTACAGTAGACCTGTGTTCTCAGGTGGCAGCTTAAATGCAGTACTGTTCTGGAATATAAATAAATATGTTGTGTTTGCCTTAGGGGGCTATAATAATGACTTGATTCAAGCAATTTGTTGTAAACCTGGAAATTACAGTCTGAAAGATTGCTACAGAGCTAAGGAACATATAGAATAGAATGATTTTATGTAAATATATGCAGGCAAAGAATTTGTTCTGAATAATTTGAGCTAGACATCTCAGAAAGCAAACCCTAGAGCAATTAATGTGTGTATGCCTGTGCATGTAGTGTGTATATATACAGGCACATGCACATATATGTTTATAATAGATGACATATATGTCTTTGATTTATTGAGCTCTTTTCAGTTGAATCTAATCTCTTTTTCTATTATTCTAAAATCCTACTACTGCCCAGGAATCCTGTTTTTAATATATTGCATGTCGTGAACTACATTCCAACTCTCATATCCCAAGAAAGTGTTTCACTCTTTCTGGATTAGGAATATATACAAAAGAAATGTCCTGCTCCTGTGAATGTGTGCCCTTTTGGCCCAGTTTGAGAGAGAAGAAGCTATGTGATCTTCAGTCTATCAGCCCTTAATTGAACTTTTTCATTTTGATTTCAGTGAGGAAGATCCTCACCCATCTTGATGAAAAATACTTTTTCCATCATCATTGATTTCTTGCAGCACTTTGCTGAGGTCATGTGGCAGTCACTGTAGGTTAGGCATAGGGGAGTCAGCATTATTGCCAGAGAGGAATGTTTAATAGTTCTGTTTGTGAGACAAAAACATAAAGAGCTCAAAATGTTATGTGTGGTGTGAAACTCCTTATTTAAGGATGGAATTCTTTCTTGATGCCTGTCCATTGACTGGTGCTGGTCTCTGAGATCTCCCCGACACAGTATAGGCAGGCAGCAGACTGGTCCCTTGTGTCACAAAGGTTTAGAAACACTGCTCTAGAGCAGTGGTTCCCAACTGTTTCTCTGTCATGGCACACCTTGACTCCTTCGAATTTTTTGAGGCACACCACTATTAAAAATGCATGAATATTCAAATTAACTTAAATTACTTATGAATGTTCATGACCCATGGCACAGTGTTTCAGAAATGCTGCTGTGTGGGGTAGTAGGGGTAGCAGAGCAGGGGTGGCAAAACAGGGGAGGTCAGGAGTCATGTGCAGTGGCAGGCATGAGTGTGGGGAGCACAGCAGGGCAGGGGTGGCTAAAGAGGACAAGGGCAGCCATGTGGGGAACAGCACAAGGGTGGTAAGAGAGGAGAGAGGAAGGGAGAACAAGAGTGGCTTTGTGGGGGGCTAGGGGGAACCTGGGGAGTGGGAAGGTAGGGCAGGGGAGCACGGCGCAGCACCCACTTCCCCCTTCTCCACAGTGGCTCCCTGCCACCCAAGGCAGATCCTCACCCCACTGCTGCTCCCTCCCACCCCAGTGGGTCCCGTCCTCCCCTCCCCCAGCCTCCTGCTGCCTGTGATGGACCTTCCCATCACTGCAGGGGCCAGAACAAAACACACACAAAACACAACACCCAGCAGCACCTCAAAGCCCATACCTGGGCTGTTTGCAGGCTGCTGACACAAGCTGCTCCACCCTGCAGGGGGAGATTCACACACTCCCAGCCTCCCGCCTCTCTCTGCTGGCTGAGTTTAAAGTGGAGCAGGGTTTAAGGTGGAGCCACCAGAACGCTGCATTCTGGCTGCTCTTGGTAGTTTTAGGGGGACCCCTGGAACCCCGTGTTCCGGTGCCTTCCTCTGTTTTTAGGGGGGCTGGAATGCTGCCTGCCTAAAAATAGGAGGCCCCAGAACTGTGTTCTGGTGCCTTCCCCCTTACTTTAACCCCTGCCTTTTCCCAGCCCTGCACAACCCATGTGCCTGGGCTGAGCAGGGAGGGAACTTTAACTCCAGCTCTTGGGGATGCTCACGGCACACTTTGGATGTTGCCCCGGCACACCAGTGTGCCCTGGCACACTGGTTGGGAACGACTGCTCTGGACTGACCGAAACTCTGGACTGCTGACCTCGGCTGTCAGGTAGATTCTGCGGAACATAGTATTTTAGTGGTAAAGTAGTTTAATTTTGTGTTTCCTCCTTGAGTATGGAAGCAGAGAATGTAGCAGCACGTTATTGTCCTTTACTTCTGTTCTCTACATAGGAATTACAAAGATGGCAGGGGCACGTTAGATGTCTTGGAACACACAGATGGATTGCATCTTTAATACTTCACTTGCTGTATAGCCTAGTCTGCATTTCCAATCTGTACTGAGCACAAAACAAGCCTGCTTCTTTCTCATCACAAAGGAGGGATAGGTGCAAATAGGACCTGATTGATATAGCATGTACAGTAAGTAGGCTGCTGCTGCATCAGACTCTGCACTTACATTTCTTCTGCTTTGAGTACTCTGTTTTCAGCAGTTTGGGTCAGATTTTATAGTTCAAATATCAGCAGAAGAAAGTGTACTTTAATAGATGAATTCCAAAGGAAAAGCCATATTAGTCTAGTTCAGCAAAATGAACAAGGAGTCCTGTGGCACTTTTCTAGACTTATGGGATTTTCTCCCATGAAAGCTCATGTGATAAATTAATTTGTTAGTCTTTTAAAAGTGCCACAGGACTCCTTGTTTGTTCTAATGTATGGGGAAGTTTGAATATGACAGGCTGAGCTGGTTCTGAGTATACTATTTTATTGTTCTCTACTAAAAGCCTTGAAACAGCATTTGTGTGTAGGTGTCAGTTTTCTAAGCAGTATTTTTTTGCCTTTCTTGTTTCAAAAAATGGCAGTCATTCTTTATGTTGGTAGTTGTTTTTTTATGATGTTTTGTTTGGGCCTCTAGGCTTTTCTATGACACAGCTGTTTAACTTCTTTTCTTTATTGGATTAGGACCAATATTTACACAGTGAGTAAGTATATGTGCAAGATTTTGTAATAAACGGATTTTAATAAAGACAGGATCTTAAATATAAGGAATAGTGTTGATAAAATATTTTAAGGGTCAGTGGGTTTTTTCTGATGCCTTCATAGAAGCAAGTGACTGATAACAGGTGTACAGAATGATAATGGGCAGGAACTGAAGACCCATGATGTACAGTGTTTTTATTGCACCTCAGTCAGATGCTGCAAATCCAGGGCTATTTCTGATCCAAATTTTTCTATGTAAGGACTGTCAGAGTTTGACTCCAGTGTAATTGTTTCACCATTTGCTATTTGTAGATAAATCTCCTCCTAAATTCGAGGACCAGGGCGGTGGCCAGCGTCCATTTTCTGGCTGGGCCCCTAAATCACATGACTGGAGGCTGCCCAAGAGGTTCTATTTCTTAGATTAACAAATGGAGCTGGGTGGAGAGGGGGTGGAGAGGGGGAGAAGAGGCATGATGAGGCCTGCCCACTTCCATGTCCAGCAGCAATGCGAACTTCACTGACACAGCCGTGAAGTTTGTGCTGCTGCCGGGCACTGCCGTGGGCAGGCCTCATCTCCAAGGGCCCACCCATGGCTATGCCTCTGTCTAGGATGAAACCACAAACCCCTTTTTATTTTATGATTTAGTCCTGATCTGATTTGCAAAGTAATTGATGTACTTAACAAACTGCACCACCTAATCCTCTTCCCTGTGATGCTGATGTGCACATAACTATGCAATGTGAGGCATGGTGAGCATGTAACAGTTTTGGAAGCTAATAAAGTAAGCTTTAGAAAGTGTGTGCAAGTGTAAGTGGAATTTACAAGTAGGTCTTCACAGGACAGGATGATGCAGATCAGTCTAAGGAGGGACAATATATCATCAATCTCTGTCTTCCCCAGGCATGTGCCACTTTTGCCTTCTCAGTAGCCAGGATGATCTGAACTAAGTTATAAGGAAGAGAGGAAGGATGTTCTCTCTGTGTTTAAGGAGCCATAGTCCCTGCGAGTTGGGCGGGGAGAGACTCTTCAAAGTGTGTGATGAAGTGGGATATTCTCCCATGAAAGCTCATGTGATAAATAAATCTGTTAGTCTTTAAGTGCCACAAGACTCGTTGCTGTTTTTGCTTTACTAAACTAACACGGCTGCCCCTTTGGAGCTCTGTTGTTGTTATTAGGCACTTACTAGCCAGAGGCTATGAAAGATGGAGTCCATGTGCAGAGTTCAGGTCACAGTGTTGTCATACCCAAACATTCAAAAATCATGAGACCAACTTAATGCTGGATTTTTTGTGAGTTTGTTTTTGTTTGGAAAGCTGACATGGACAGCAGCCAGAGAGAGGAGGCAAGACCCTGGCAGGTTACCTGTTTGAGCCCCTGATGTTTCAGCAGATTAATTGCAGTTTGTGTCCTTATTTCCCAGAGCCCAGCTGAGGCAATTATGATTGAAGGAGGGTGAGGGAGAAGAAAGGCTGCAGATGTGAATATTATGTGAAAAGTATGATATTTGTCAGGTTGGTACTGAGACAGATCTTGAAGGAGAAGTGGGAATACTGGAAATAATAGGGATGCAATTACAGTAAGCAAGGGGGGAGAGAGATGTGTATGAGTGTGGAGGGGAAGGAGAGGAGAAAAAGCCGGAACAGGAACAGAAGCATTCAAATGATGATAACACTGTGCTTTAGTACAGAAAATAAAAAGAAATTGTAGCGGAAATAGGGAAAGAATGTATAGCAAAAGCAAGAGAATTGCAGGATGTTTACATTTTGAAAGTAAATAGAAGTACTGTTAGTTAAAGAGCTCAAAATAATTGGTGAATTGAGATTACTCACCACCTTGAAGGATCAGGCCTGCATATTTGTAACTGAATAAATAATATGTTTGGTAGCCTCTGCTGTAATAACTTTTTCTGAATAATATTGAGTAAGAGCCAGAGTTGTCAGGAAAAGCTTTTTACTATCTCTTTCCACCATGTCCTATTCCGATTCTGTTCTGCAGAGTGGTGTATGTCCCTGACATTCAGTTCCCACATCCTGTTAATAAAAGAAGTGTCGATATTCTGGTTCAGGTGTGGCTGGCCTGCGACTGTGGATTAGCCATCAGATTTAAACAAGCAAATATTCTAATTTGACAAAAGGCACAATGTACAGTTGTGAAAGAGAATCGTAGCTGATAGCTCATAACAGAAGGTGTGTGTATATGCAGACGTTGTACTGAGGAAAATGCTGATCTGTATATTTCAAAAGACAATACAGAAACTGGCCAGGGCAAAGATGTGCAGAAATGACAGAGAAGCAGTTTTTTAAACTAGATTATGTCTTTAAAAGGCTGCTATTCAAAGCATTTCTTAGAGAAAACAGTGAGTCCAAGATGCTATTATCTGTAGATAGCTTTAGAAAACTGTTTTGGAGAATACGGGTGGCTGTCCCATTGAGTCTGCTGGACCTGCAAGCTGACCCAGAAAGACATAACAAACAATTTTTCTGCGGGACGCTGGATAGTAATGGAAGCCAATAGCCTGACCAAAGTAGTCAGAGAAGAGAATGGCTTTTCATTTTTATCTCTCTGACTATGCCAAGAAACCTGGTTTGTTTGTTTTTTAATTTTGTTTTAGGTAAATCTAGTTTTTGTTAAAATTGCTGATGTATGGTGATTTAATGCAGACTTCCTGGAGAGAAGAAACAAGGAGTCTTTTGGCACTTTAGAGACTAAGAAATTTATTTATTGCATGAGCTTGTTTGTTGTTATTTATTTGCATGAGCAATAAATGAATTCTTTAGAGTGCCACAAGACTCCTTGTTTGGTTTGCTGAACTAGACTGACCCGGTTACCCCTTTGGAACTGGAGAACAGAAGAACCCCAAAACTTCTGTGGTCACAAACTGCTATGTCCTGCAAACTACTGTGTCCTACCTCAGTGACCTCTGCTGTTGCCATCAGACTGCAATAGGCAAAGGTACCTGAGAGACTAAGCAGGAGATAAAAGTTGACATCTGTATTGATTACAACGATTAGGTACTTTTAAAAGTCATTCTTCATATAACTCATTTTAGTGTTGTGTTTTGTCTGTTTTACTAAGGGAGAGATGTACCTGCCAGTGTTAAATATTTTAGCAAAATTAACCATTTTATAAGGAAATATGTATTTATTTTTCATTTCTGCACATGCTAAAGGGAGGAATGATTTCATTATTTCTAGTTTGGCAGTCATATAATTGGTGTATAGAAGACTAAGGAGTTGGTTCACTTTTTAGTTTATGTTTTGGGACATTGAACAGTTGAATGTCTATACAGGGGTAGGGAACCGCCACATGTGTGCCGACAGTGGTATGCGAGCCCGTTTAGAGCAGCACGTGGCACACTCTGCAGTGCCACAGAAATTGTGGCTCCTGCCATTGAAAGCCACTCCAGGCAGCTTCTTTCAGGGCCAGCTGGGGCTTGGCGGGTCCCCACCATGCCCATGTTCCAGGCATAATGCGGAAAGAAGGTTCCTCGAATGGCTTCTCTCAATGGTGTGCAGCCATCAAGGAGCCACTCTGAGAAGTTTCTTTCCTCAGCATGCCTGGGGCCACTCAAGAGAAGATGCACCAGGCAGCTTCTTTCCATGGCATCCCTGGGGACCACCGTCCCCAGGCGTGCTGCCAAGAGGAACCACTGGAGGCAGCTTCTTTCCACGAGTGGCTCCAATTTGTCTAGGTCTCCCTGAATCTTATTCCTACTGTCCAGCATATCTACCATTCCCCCCCCGGCTTAGTGTCATCTGCAGACTTCCTGAGTGTGCAATCTATCCCATCATCCAGATCATTAATGAAGATGTTGAACAAAACTGGCCCCAGGAGTGACCCCTGGGGCACACTTCTCTTTACTAGTTGCCAGCTAAACATTGAGCCATCGATTTCTATGCACTGAGCCTAATGATCTAGCCACAGTTCTACCCACCTTATGGTTCATTCATCCAAACAATGCTTTCTTAAGTTGCTAACAAGAATGCTGTGGGAAACCATATCAAAAGCTTCTCTAAAGTCAAGATATATCACGTCAACATCTATTGGCACATCCATATATCCAGTCATCTCATCATAGAAGTCAATTGGATTGGTCAGACATGATTTGCCCTTGGTGAATCCATGTTGACTGCTCCTGATCACCCTGTTTTCCTCAGTGTTTTAGAATGGATTCTTTGAGGACCTGCTCCATGATTTTTTTCAGGTATTGAGGTGAAGCTGATGAGTCTGTAGTTCCCTCACCAAAAGCTGCTTAAAAATGCATTGTGTGCAGATTAAAAAAAAGTGAGGACTGATGTTGAGGGTATTTGGACTACTTCTGTTACCCCAGAGATTTTAAATGGAAAATATAATTCTAGTAGAATGGAGAAAGATATTAAAGTAGGGTTGTAAAATTGTACCAAAAGAATCTCGCGCTTCCTTGACTAGTGGTTGCACATGTTAGAAAAGAACTGCTGCTAACTAGGTATAGAGACAGTAGACATAGGAGTATCATATGTTATTTTCAATGGATTGGTATTTTGTTGTCATTGGCTTTTATTTTAAACTATGATATGTATTTCAAAAACACAATGTGCATTTTTAAGAATTCACAACACATTAATGTGTTAGTGAATGTTGGTAGGCTTTTGGTAGAAAAAAATTCACCAAAATAATAGCTTCATCCATCCCTGGGACTGAGGAGTAGTTTACATACTAAGGGTTGTGATCACAGACATAAACTAAGTGGTCTTAAAGAGTTATAGACAATTCGTTCTACAATAACTTCCTTCCACTTTAACTTTAAAGGAGAAACAAGCGTCTAGACAAATACCAGATTCTGTAGATTGTTCCATAATTTTATCATCTATCTCAGCATAGTTCAAAATTGTTCTACCTTTAAAATAATTATGCAAAAAGCAAGAATTAAAAATTTTAAATGTTATGATTAATTATATTGAGAACTTTTCAAAGATGGTTATGTGATTATCTTCTACTAGTCATAGAGTAATTTTGCTTTTCTTTTTTGTCAAGTAGACAGAATTATGCTTAAATAATTTTCTTCCAGTTGTACAGTGGGAACAATTGTTAGGATTTTGGGGGTTTTTCAAGGTTTTTTGTGGAAAGGGATTTGAATTCTCATCTTTTGGATTGTAAGCTTAATTAGCTAACACAGCTGTAAAAACTTTTTCAACAGGAGAGGATGTCTTGGAAAATTTGTGTAATTTATAAACAAAACTCAGGCCTCTGTGGTAATACCCTATACTCTATTATAAAAATATTCCTCAGAGTGTATTTGTTTAGTTTAACACTAAAACGTTTAACCATTCCATGACTATCCAAGGTCATTGACAGTTTCTCAGTGTAGGCTTCAGCGATTCTGTCAGATGCTATGAACAAAGTGATTTCAATGCTTTTAGGAAATTTCACAGTTGCTGTAGCATTTTCCACATCTCAGTTCATGTTTAAGAAATAAGCAGCAAATATAAAGCTTTGGGGTTTTAATGTGAAGGGTTTATTTTCTTAACTTTTATCCTTGTTTCCTGAAACAGAGACAAGCTAGAGCAGGGGTACTCAAATGGCGGCCCGCGGTCCACAATCCGGACCGCAAAGAGGTTTCTGGTGGACCGCAACAGTGGCCTATTTGCCCGTTTGAGTATCCCTGCTCTAAAG
Organism: Podocnemis expansa; assembly: GCA_007922195.1. Lineage (NCBI taxonomy): Eukaryota > Metazoa > Chordata > Testudines > Podocnemididae > Podocnemis > Podocnemis expansa. The sequence goes on along the minus strand of ML681993.1, from coordinate 9,937,646 downwards.
GCAGCTGAGCAACTTCTGTTGCTCGCTGCGCTCCCCCTCCCCCCCATGGAGCCTGCTGCGCCGCTGCTGCCCCGCTCCTGGCGGTACCTCCCCCTCCCGGCATCGCCGCCTCCCCACTTCCGGCATCGCCGCCCCCTCCCACTCGCACCCCCACGCGGCTGGCATCGCCGCCCCCCCCACTCCCACTCGCCCCCCCACGCGGCTGGCATCGCCACTCCCCCACTCCCACTCGCCCCCCCACGTGGCTGGCATCGCCCCCCCCACGCTCCTGGCATTGCCGCCCCCCACTCCTGACATCACCCCCCCCCGCTCCCACTCACCCCCCACCCCCACCCTAGTTGTCTGTGGACCCTGGTCAATGGTGGAAAGCTGAATGTGGACCGGCTCGGAAAAAGTTTGAGTACCCCTGGGCTAGAGAGTCAAGAGAGAAATGATACATTTTGCTATTCACAATTACAGACTAATTAGTGATTCTTTATTCCAATTTTTTTTAATGTTTTGGTTTAGTGTGTTGGCTGTTGCACTTAAAATGGGAATTAATGGGCCATGTCTTTGATTAGTATAGAGTAGGGAGAGGAGCATTCAAAGGCTACACACAATATGATATTTTTCCAAAAGAAGTAGATTTCAGCCCACTGATTATTACCCTTGTTTAGCTGACACCCATATATTAGAATTTTTCAGGGGGTGGGGATTTTTTGCATCTCCTAATGTAGAAGGATTTAATGTTTTCATAAGTGACTAAAAAGTATGATGCACCTGTATTCTTATGAACTTTTAACAACAAAAGGCAGCTGTGTCAATGAGAGGAATAAATAGGAAGGCTTGGTTATTCTTTAAAGAATGTAATTGCATGTTCAGTATAATTAGGCTGTGTGAATAATGTAGCATGTACAGCTATCAGTGTAGCGAGAGGTGGAATCCTGATGCTATTCACTCTTGCTACCAGAGAAAGAGAGCTCTCTTTGGGTATTGATGCTGAATGCTGTAAAGAGATTCTTGATTCTGTGATGTATCATGTGAGAGGTAGCAGATGGTGTGAAAAGCTGTGTGGCTGGAAAAATATCAGGGTAGAGCACTGAGTAACAAACAGGATAAGACTAAAGAGGCCAGCATAGCTGAAAGACACTGTGGCCAGGTCGACAGACTGAGAGAGGACGAGGTCTTGAACAACCAAGCAGCTGTGTTGAAAGCTCAAATGGTCAGACTTGCTCAGTTTGAAAGAAAGAAAGGAAGAAATAGTCTGAGTAGTTCCACTGGCTCTAAATAAAGTATGCATCTGATTCTCACTCCAAAATTAAATTGCAGCTCTCAGAAGTCTACTAAGAACGAGACCAGCTAATTTATAAATTGTGGCTAGTAACTTTCTTTAAGCATTACAGCAGTATTAGGATGTTAATTAACTAATTAGGTACCAATCCTCATACAGAATGACAAAAGAAACCAGACGAGTTGGTCTTGCTTAACTTGTAAAAGTACTTCTTGTAGTATGCTGCTCTAACGCTTTACTCTTCCAGACAGTAGCATGATTAGAAAAGATGAATAAAATTACAGGTCAAATTCTGTCCAGAGAAGCACGCTTAAGACACCCATTGACTCCAATATTTGTAATATATGTATGTGTAATATGTTGTACTAATACCCACACACCCTAATCAGGTTCATGACCACCATTATGCTAGCCACTGAACAAATGTATATGAAGACAATAGCAGCCCTGAAACATTTATGAAGTTAGCTATGGAAGCTTTATGCCAACACAGAAGGCAGTACTTAGCCTATAGTTAGCATGAGGTGTGAACAGAATTTATGGGAAGTTTCCCCTTTTTAATGGTGTTTTGAGAACTGTAGTTTTAAAGAGTGAGAAAATCCAGAATGACTCTATTTGGATTCTTTCCCACTTCCCATTGCTTTCCTTTGTCCTGCTAATCCCAAAAATTCAAAAGTCGTGTCAGACCTTCAAAAATTGGCTTTTAAAAGTGCACAGGTTTTAAAAACAACAACTTTTTTTTTTTAATATGCCTTCTGGGTTTTAAACGTGTGGAATTTATATTTTCAAGTTTTTTCTCCCTGATGCAAAAAGCTACTTTCCCTTCCCCCCAACTTCTAAATTTTAGCAAAATTTCTTTCACGCTCACCAGCATTGCGGACTTTTAAAAAAATACTGACAACCCATGAGAAAATGAAGAGTTTGCACTGCTGCTCTCCCTTGGTCCCATTAGTTTGCCTTTTAATGACCCAGTGTTAGTTTTGTAAGTTTTCTTTATAATCAGTCCTGCATGCTTGTGAATGGTTGAATGATTAGAGGCCTTCCCTCCCAAACTTTGCTTTAAGATGTATAATTGATTATTCAAGTTGACAGTTTTCATGAAAGCAAACCTCAAGCATGTCTCTCTTATTAGGCTGATCCTCAGCTCTTTTCTTACTTTTCCAAAGCCTGTTTATTTTTTGTAATGTGTTTAATTTTTTTTGCCTACAACTATCCTGTTCTCTTTATCACTGTGTTAATTTATTCAGTACACTGATTTGAATCCATTTGATTCTTTCAGATGCAATCAGTAATGGTCACTAGAAGTCATGCAGTGTAGAGGAGACACAATTAGGACTGCAACTTGTGCACTTGGGATTAACTGTTAATTGTAAATAATTAATAGAATTCATTATGTAATTGATTTAGTGGCGGTGTGGGGAAAAATATGATGGTATACTTATTGCATCTTGTTTATGTCAAATGCTCATTGTGGTCTACATGAATTGCAGGAAGAAAATAAATCAGTGTTCAGTGTAATTGTTTCTGAAAGTACCAAGATTTGTGAACTGTCATTTGGAGTAAGACTATCCAAATGGAGAAAACAAAATTACAGTATTATGCATATTAACTACAGTCAGTCATGGCATTAGTTGGTTTATGTTTTATGTACTGTAAATCCAAAAGAGTTCCTAATATTTCTATTTTGCTGACTTTATGATGCAAACCAAATTTCCTAATGATTCTCTGCCCTTACGGTAATTGATGTTGTCTGGGAAATTATAGCCAAAGTAAATATCAAGTTGGCATCAGTTTCTGGATATCCTCTAGGTTAGAGTCTAGGGGTTCAAAATAATTCATAATTATAGATTGTTTTTATCTTGAACCCATTTTCTGTCAGTTTAATTTTAAGAGGTCACTTTTCAGACTTTGAGGTGTTAAAATTAGGTGCCTAAGTTTGAATTTGAGAGTCCTAAGTGCCAATCTGTATGCTGATTGGAAGTCAAAAATCATCACTTCAGTTCTTGGTTTCCAGTTTTATCTCATTACCTAGCCTTGTTTCTGTTTAATACGGAATTTGACATGTAGCTGTGTATGAAGTAACATGCAGTCTTTTTGAGTGATTGGTGTCCATTTTGAGAAAATCTGAAGACTGGATGGCCAAGATTGAAGTAATGGTTTAAAGATCCTCACGTCATGTTAGAAATGAAAATTTGAGCCAGCTTGCTAATTACAAAATTCCAATACCTTTGCATGGGTATTTGGTATCTTTTATGAAATGATATGTTGGTAATCCATTTACTGGTGAACACGTGTCTATATCAGCATTGGCAATATCAATAAGACAGACTGGGCACAGTGAAGGATTATAATCGCCTAACATGGGTCTTTTTGGAAGGGCAGAATGAAAAAACAGGTGCTGTTGTAGCTAGTAGAATGCCTGTTCACATATCACTTTTACAGTATGACATCTTTCATGAGCATGAAATTCACTTACAAAGTTAATTGTGGCTTTGTCATTTGGCTGAGGTGTGTGTTAGCCATTGGAGAACTAGTAATAGAAAATTTGCTGATTGCTTCTTTTGCCAAGGGCTTCTCATCCAGAGTTTGAGAAAGCTTGATAATTTCCAAAGGATGGAGGCAGGTTATAAAGTCACTAACTAATGTTTTTTACATAAAAGAATTGCAAAGCTTTTGTGACTGAGGGCCTTATAGGGTTGCCATTATCACCTACAGCTTCCAAGGAGTCCCTTGCAGAGAATATTAAAGCTGTTCATTTGGGCCTTAGTGTCTACTGGACCTGAAAAGTGTGGGTTTTTTTAGGATTTGTACATAGATTCATAAACCCTAAGATCAGAAGAGACAAATATGATAATTTAGTCTGACCTCGTGTACAATGCGGGCCACAAAAACCTCACCCACCCCTCCTGTAATAAACCTCTAACCTATGAGTTATTAAATTTTCAAATCATGGTTTAAAGCCTTTAAGGTACGAAGAGTCCACCAGCAAGTTATCCATGCCCCACGCTACAAAGGAAGGCCAAAAAAAACCCTAGAGCCCTTGCCGATTTTCAGTATGCTGCTACCTTGATTGGGTTTAACTAGGAACTGGTACTGGCTGAATGTATTCACAAAAAGCTCCCAAGGATTTCTTGATTCTTGTTTTTCTGAAGCAGGAATCTCTCCAACAAAGGGCTCCTTCCCTTTGTTGAAGGCAAAATGGTGAGTTTAGGAATATTCACAAGAAAATATTATATGTGTTTTGCTGTGTGAGTTTTTGTAAATGATGTTTGTGCTGCGTTGAACTCCCTGTACACCTGTATTTTCTTGTCAGTAAACAGCCTTTCTCTGAAGAACTGCTTGAACATTTCATTCTCCTTCCTCTGCCCTCATCTAGGAATGTTACTATTGCCACAGTATTTTGGTATGTGAGACTCATTAGACCTTACAAGGGAAAGAGCCTTTTCTGTTTCTCCTGCTGAAGTTTAGCAGCAGTGGTTAGAAAATCTGGCAAGCTTCCCAACTCTTTTCTATCCTGTTAAGAACCAATAGTCTCTAAACACATTGATTATCTATCCAACTCAATGCACATGGAATGAGTTAAGCTTAGTGTAGCCTCTGTGGCAGAGTCTGTTTTGAAAATTGGCCTTTTGTGAGATCAAAAAGAAAAGCAGAACTGAATCTGAACATAGTAAATTAACTCACACTCTTTGCCAGGGCTCCAGGCAGGACTCCTGTTCACCTTTCAGGAAACTGCATGTCAGTAAATGGTCACTTCAAGGGGTATAATTCCATGCATTTAAAACTTTGGGAAAATATTAGGAATACATACCCTGATTCCTCCAAGATTTAATCGTCTTTTACCTATTAAGTTTTCTACCCTGGATTAGGTAAAGTGTTGTTTCTAAAGCATTTAAACCAAATGGCAGTAAAACAGAGGAAACCTTGCTGAGGCTGAGGAAAGTGGACTAATATTTACAGCCCTGATACAGTACAAGAGTTAACTTTTATCATATGAGTTAGATTTTACATGTCAAGATATTTTCTTGTAATAGGGAAAGTTGTCTGAACTAGACAATTTTTAATTCAGTTTTAAACTGTGCTCATTCCATAAACAAGGAAGTTTCTGTGGCTAGACGCACTATGCACAAATCAACAATTACACATACTTTAAAATAATGACAACTGGAAAGACTGTTTCTGATCACCTCCTTGGTGCCAGCCACTGTAATAAAATTACGTATTAGCCACATGAAAATTTATAGGAAGATTCTCAAAGGTGGGGAGAGAAATCAGATTCCCAGCTTCCATTGAAAATCAGTGGTAGTTAAGCCTGGTTCACGCTGGAAAATTTTGTTGACAAAAGTCATGTTTTATTGAGAAAATAGCGCTGGGGTACATACTGCAATTCCCCCAATGCCCCGATGCTAGAAATGCCCTGTTTTTTTCAACAAAATAAAGCCACCTTGATGAGAGGTGTAAGGTTTATGTCATGTCAGCATAGTTAGGCCAAGGCAGTGTCAATGTAGATGCTGTGTTCCCTTATATGGGTGATAGGGCTGTCATTCTTGTAAGTTTCCCAGCTCCAGTTCCACAACTGGAGCCATGAAACTGCAAAGAAAACCTGGGAGCTGGTTCCCACTACTGGCTGGGACTGCAGAGGAGGGGCAGCCACAAAGAGCACAAGAGCCTGAGGGGCTCTCAGCTTCCCAGACTGCCCATTAGGTTGGTGGTAGTGTTCATGTTGAGGGCAGACTCCACTCCTCCAAGAAGGGCAAAGCAGACATTAGCCACTGGTGTTTTTTTAAGTGTAGACAAGTTCTTAGACATCTTTCTTCCTTTCAAACTCTTTTTTTCTAATGCAAAATTAGAAACTAATTTCTCAGTCAGATAGTATTTAAAATAGTGTCAGCTCCCTTAGGTTTCAGTTTAATCAGCTCAATGTATGTTAGTCTATATTGTTTGTTATCTAAGATGTTCCAGCAGGCTTTCTAACAAAAGAAACCTTTTTAGTCCTAGTTAAAACAGAGGCACATTACCTTTTAATTTGTTGATCCTAAACTGATAACTTAAAAAGAAGTATTGCAGTCCAAGGATCATCAGCACAACACAAAGTAGAACTTCTGATAAACGGTGGGAAACAGTCAACTCTAGCATACCTTTGTATTAAAACTGCATTCTCTAAAGAGCTGGAAGTGTCATTTCAAAATGAGAGAGAGACATACTTATTGTTTGGTAGAAATTTTCCAAATTGACAAATTCCAGAAGGGTAGCTGTGTTAGTCTTGTTCAATAAAACAAACAGGGAGTCCTTGTGGCACTTTTAAACACTAATGAACGTATGTAATGCATGAACTTTAATGGGAGAAGTGGGATTTTCTCCCTTGAAAGCTCATGCATTAAATATATGTTTGTCTTTAAAAGTGCCACAGGCCTCTGTGTGCGTGTGTGTGTTTGGGTTTTCTGTTTTATTCCAAATTATTAAGCTTCACCTGATTTAGCTTCCACTGTGAGCCACTGTATCCATTTATTATGTATTGACTAATTTTGGGTGCTTCTGTGATTTGGAGCCCATTTAGTGCCTGATTGTCGGAGGTTTCCAAGATTTGCAATTCTTGTTCTTTTTAAATGGAGTTGCAGGTCCCTCAGTCAATGAGAGCAATTTGGAAGGTCATGTTTGTTTGAAATTTTTGGTCATTTTTTGTATAGATAATAGGACTTTCTGAATTATTTGATATTTAAATGTTTGTTTGCAACAGCAGGTCCTGATCCTGCAGTTGGACTGCCAACATGCTCCCACATAAAGTCCCACTGAAAATAAAGTGGTCCAGATGAGCACGAAGTGCTGCATAAGTTGACCTAATTGTAGGATCAGGCCCATAGTTCATCACTGTTACTGAAAATTGTTTGCAGTGTGATATTTGTCGATCTTGGAATACAAACCTGGGTGATCATATTAACCTCATTAATATGCCGTAACATTACTAGAGTATTTTAAGGTAGAGATGGGATAAAAGGAAGGATTCTGGTAGAAGACCATTCACAAAGCAGTCACGGAAGCCACCAAGATCTGAATGCTGTACACTATTCTTTTGTTGCGCACTTGGAACTGCCATCAGCAATCTCCACAAAGAAAACAAAGCCATGTCTGTTTGCTCAGCTTTACTGTACTCTGTGACTGATGATAAGCAAACTGAATTAAAATGAAGCAATTAAAACATATTTTACACACTTCAGATTTTTTTTCCTATAGAAACCTTGACGCATAATAATTCTGTGCAAAATGACTTAAAGGAAATACATAAAAACTTTTCACAAGCCACTTAGTAACAATATAAAATGTTATAGTGTATGTTATTGGGCTTTTTTTTTAATCAGAATGCTGTGTGTTTACTAAAGTATTTTATTCCTAAAAATTACAGTAAGCACATTTTGCCTTTGGCAGGTATATGATCATGAAAATGCCTGTAAATGGTTGCTGCATGCTTGCCTGAATCATACACTATGGATATTTTCCATTCAATTACCTTAACTGGTAAAAGAGAAGCAATTTTTCCCCCTATAAGTAGAAATTAAGTTTAATTTTACTCATCTGAATATGTAAACGTGGGGGGAATACATATTTTGTATCACAGTTGGCTTTAATTCATTTTTTATTTCCATTGATATGACCAGTTTTTCATAATTATAAACCTGAGAAGATTAGATAGTCAGGTCTATGTTGTTTCATTGTTTGGTTCCAATTCAAAAAAATTTATCCAGCAGCCTGTGAGTAAAACTCAAATGTTGGCATTTTTCACAGTTGATTTTCTTCATTGTTCTTGAAGATTGTTCTTGCCACTAGCAACGATTGCCTTTGTAGTCACTCAAAGTCCATTAAAAATATGATCAGCTCTTAACTAAGGACCTGATCCTGTGAGCTGTTGTGTTTCTCCAAAGGGATGCTGAATTCCTTTAGCTCCTCTTGACTTCATTGGGAGTTTAAAGCTGCTGAGCAAGGTTACTCAGAATCTTAGAGGACTGGAACTAAATAGTCAGATCTTGCTCACGTTTCTTTGTGGTTAAGATTTGACTCTGCTCTTCCAAAATCCATCATTTCATTTCTGAAGATTACAGGAGTCTTCTCATTGATTGGAATACTTCTGCTCAATGCAACAGTGTTGAGTCTTTGGTTTCCTTGGATCAAATGTTTTAATGCTATGAAGTGCTTGTTAGCTGTTATTCAGTATGGTGGTGGTTCATGTCTTAGACAAAATAAATCCCATGGAGTTTCTGACAGAAAATAGTATTTAATTAATTTTCATATAAGTAAAGCAGTGTGCTTATTTTCATTTAGCTAGTTCAGAATTTTAAAAATCTGCCTGTCTTTATAATATTAGAAAACCCTAAAATATATTATAGGATTTTACTGTTGTTTACAGCTTCAGCTTTGGCTAACTTATAGGGACCTTTTCTCTCTTCACATTATTGTGGTTACCCAGGCTTGACGTTATCTCCTTTACTTCTACTTTGCACCGCCAGTTGTGTTCCTGAGAACTGTGTTAAGGCTGTTGTATTTAAAAAGCAATAAAAAATCATATATTTCTCTTCTTCCGTTGAATAATTTTCCCCACATACATGAGATGGTTTGTACTTGGTGAAATTTCAAAACTATGAAGAAGATAAGATTGTGTCAAGTCTCAGTACTCATTCTAGTGCTGATGATGTGCATTAGTTTATACTTGATACATAAAATTATACTTTAGCCACTGCCTAGGGAGGTGGTGGTATCTCCATCTTTAGAAACATTTAAGGACCAATTAGATAAAACACTGGCTGGGACGATTTAGTGGGAGTGGTCCTGCTTTTAGTAGGGAGTTGAACTAGATGACCTCGAGGTCCCTTCCAACTCTGTGATTCTAAGTGATCTTTGTATGGCTAGGCACAGACATGGAAAACCTGTTCTAATTCAGTTAGGCCTGTCAGCTGTTGGATCGCCAAATAATAGTGACCCAGCTGCTAGACCTAGCAGGGGATAGTTAGTCTGAGCTGGCTGCATTGATGACGGCCAACTGCTCCAGCACCTCAAGGGTCTCCTCTGCAGAGTCCCATAGACTCAATCCTGTCACTGTTCTGATTCAGTGTCTGTATGAAACCACTGAGGGTGGTAAAGAGAGAGCATAATATACCAGTAATAAATTTATGGTTCTTGCATCTCTCTTATTCCACACAGGCTGTGTCTACATTGCAAAGCTTAGTTCGGACTTCCATAGTCTAGCATAGACATAGCCACAGTCTTCAGTTTTCCCAGTTAATTCAGTTTTTGACTGAAGATGAGCAACTGAATGAAAGTGGAATGTCTTGAGCTAATCTAGAAAAGAGTGAAGCCTTCTTCATAGAAAAAGGGGGAAAAAATGGATTGACTGGCAAATGACTGTCTGATCCTTAAATTGAATCTGGTTCTGAATGACTGCACAGCATTGTGTTACATATTCTTTGCAGCAAACTAGAAGTGGAAGGAGGAAGTTTTGGTGGCTACAAGTATGTGGATAGGAGAAGAAAAGAATCCAGCAGGATTTCTAGGGTGTTCATAACCTTGACTCCTAGCAGTACGTGCTCTGAACTGAGGAAATCAGTACTTTCAAGCATTGAAGTGACTAGTTCTCTGCTTTTGAACAAACCACTTCACTATGCTGTTGCATAGCAATTGTGATTGATTGGCATTCTATGATGTAGCCTAGGATGAAACCTTAGAAGCCAGAGACAAATTCTTGGCAGCTTCAGAAGTCATTATCAACGGACAGGAAGGTGATCATAGTGTTAATCATGTTAAGATCATGACACAAGCCATAGGTGCTCTACAGATAACAGATCAGAGGAGCCTAGCAATCTTTTTTTGAAGAAACCAAATGAGGAAAAGCTAAAACAAAGGGAAGATGAATAATGATATCCTCCTTTGAAAAATATGGTCATGTCCCACACCACTCTGGTAAATGGTGCTTCACACATAGTTAGACAGATAAAACTGTTCCTTTATTCCCCATTACACTAAATCTGTTTGTTTTTCTCAGTTTTTGATATTTTGTAGCACTTCAGGGATGAACAGGCCTGACAGTGCTATAGGAAATGATATATGGAAGAGGAACAGAATAAGTAATATGGAGAATGCAAATTAACAGTACAATGCTATCCCATCCCTGATGCCTGACTTGAAGAGACCATCTCTAGAATAGCAGTTAAAGCATGGTTCAGTCATCATGTACAGTCTTAAGTTCTCCTAAAATGACCTACAGAGGTATCAGTCATGATGACATTTGTGCTGTTGACACCTGTTCATTAGGAATGGAACTGGGGCTATATGTTCCTTTCAGATGAATGCTTATAGTGGGCCCTTTCGTGGCTGTAGTGTTCAGTATCTGCTGACCTACGCTGTATTTGAGCTGGTGGTCTTGTAGTGAAAAGCTCTGCATCCTGTTATTCGAACACTTGTCTCCCATCCCTCTGTAAGTGATCTGTTTAGTATAAGTGAAGCTAATTTCACGTGTTTGTGGCAAATTTATGCTGAGGAACTGGCTGATTACTCTGATGAGACTGGTCAAATCAAAAGATTCCAGAGGATTTGTATGGTATCTAGGGTGAGTGACATAATGTTAAAATTGTCTCCTCTTGTTGCTGGCTCATCATTAGGCTTTGCATGTTGTATTAATTGGATTTTGTTTCATGGACTTGTATTTCAGAAGAATATTATTCATGGTATATTTTACAACAATTTGTTTGTGAACCTAAGATTTCTTTCATGGATCCCATTTTTATGGTGCTATAATATACCCATGCTCAAAGGATTGACCTGGGTTACAGTTTGCAAAGAAAATTGACAAAGCAAAATGTATCCAAATAAAAGCCATTAAATAATCACTTTTGTTACTGTAACTTTGCACTCTAACTTGGTTTTATAGTTAAAAATTCTAAGTACAGTTTGATTTCTACATATACATCAGGATTGTAATATTACTTGTGATGACTTCAGAATGGCTTATTTTATTTCAGCAAAGAGCTTTGTAAAATAATAATAATAAAAAAAAGAGCAGGCAGTTAAAATAGGCCAGGAACAAAGAAAACCCCAGACTGTTAATGATAGTGTAATTTTTTCCTGTAGAAACATTTTGTCAAGCATTAACTGGCTTTTCAAAAAGAAGCTCACAGAAGTGCACCCAGGAGGTTTGTCCTTCAGACACTGAGGAGTGGGGGTGCTTGAAGATTGGGACTTCCATGCCTAATTACACAGCGGCTGCTGCATAACTGAATTACACCGCAAGATCTGAATGATGCCTTTATATTCCTCCACAAAAGTTATGGGCTATGAAATTCAATCTAAAGTATTTTTAATGAGCATTCTGAATCTCAACCTCAGCTTTTCTGAGGAAACAAGGGGCATAGTGTGCTGCTAAATAGCACTGAGACAAAGCACTGAGGGTTTGATTACAGTAATTCAGTATTTGTGCATCAAAGAGGAAGAATCATATCAACATTTGTTCAGCAGGTATATGTTCACTTCCAGAATTGTGCTTCAGCAATTTAGTTTTCCACAATAAAAAGCTAACTAAAAAACTAAGTTTGTCACATATGCCAGGCTTGAATTTAGTTTTTTCAAATAAGTGCTGTAGTTTCTTCAGCTGTATTGTTGCTAAAGGCAATCTTCATGAATCACTTAGTTTTGGTATGCTTAGGGAAGTAACAGTCTAAAAGTACCGTTGTTATGGTCTATATTTCTCATTCATTGGCTTCCTTGTGATGTAGTAATACAGCTTGTAACAAAATTAGATGTGAGTGCAAGGTGGATTTACAATGTAAGTTAGAGTGCAAAAACTTATTTCCACTAGGAAATCAGCCACCAGTTAAAGTCCTCCCAAAATATGTTGAAAATGGTTTACGTGCTATAGTAGGTGAAGGAAAACACAAAGTCTAAGTCACCTTTTCAGATCTTTGCTGAAAACACTTTATCACTGGTGTAGAGGGACCTGTTCCTGATAAACACTGTCTCCAACAGATTGTGTTTCCTAGAATAGGCAGTGCTTCATTGCTATTTGAAAATTGTATCTTTCAGGCACATATACAAGGCTTAGCATAGACAAGGTCACAGTGGCCATTTTGAACTGAGAAGGCAATTTTAAGTGTGAATTTATTGTGTGTGTACATTATTTATTTGCAAAAAAAAAAAGTTATTTAAAATTGTAATTGGAAGGTAAAACAACAAGAGTCCTGTGGCACCTTAAAAGCTAACAAATGGCTTCAGTCATAAGCTTTTATGTGCTCCAACCCACTTTGTCAGATACGGACCCTCATGGTTTTTGCTCCACACAGACTAACACAGCTAACCCCTCTGGAAACTGGGAGCTAGATGAGCAAATAGTTAATACATTAAAGTGAAGGAAAAGGTATCAGCATGGGAATATGCAGCCCATGAAACTAATCTTAAATTAGTTTGAGCAGTTTATCATACAATAAACCAATTTTTTTTCACCATTAACAATGTGTATCATACAAAATTATTGGTGTACTTTTACCATCATGACCAGTGAGTAATTTTTTTTAGTGCATAATGCCAGTGTTTGCTTCAACATGCCACTTTAGCTTGTTAAAAATAACCCGTCATTACATTTTCAAAATCTGATTATAGCAGTTCCATTTTAAGAAAATGAAAATGCATTAGACCATTGGTTTTAGGTACTGACATTAGGATTTTCTATGCTTATCTAATAGTCAAAGTCACTATTTAGAGACCCTTTTAAAATTTCACAGTACATCTATACATAACTTGGGTTTTTAAGGCAATGAAACCACCCATTTATTTATTGTTGCCTGAGCTGTTGCTGTACCACTGATATGAAAGATGGGTTTCTTGTTAAAATGCTAGAATGGGGTTCAGGAAATCTGCATTCATTTCTCAGCTCTGCAACAGATTTCCTGCACGGTCTTGAGCATGGTGCTTAGGAAACATATGAACTGCCATGCTGAATCAGATCATTGTTTATCAGTTCAGTAGCCTAGCTCTGTAGAACAAGCTGCTTCAGAGAGAGAAATCCTACAGGCAGATAGTTAAAGGATTTCTTGTCCCCAGGCATATGCCCTGAATCTTGAAAGTTTTCTGAGTAGTCTCTTTGGCAAAGGACTCTCCTTCATACTCATTGGCTGCTCTCCTCCCCCTTGGGAGGACTGCAAGAAGAGGACTTCACTCTGTTTGGTCTCCTTGATCTCTGTTAGGGGTTTCTCTATGTACCTCTTAGGGAATTCAGCCTGACACAGATCTGACAGCCTACCAAGGGTGATGAAATCAACTGCATGAACAGAAGAATGGCCATACTGGACCAGACCAGTGAGCCTTTTAGCTCAGTATAAAACTTCCATCAATGGGCATTACTAGGTGCTTCAGAGGGAGTGAACCAAACAGGTAATCATCATGTGATCCATCCCATTGCCTGTTCTCAGCTTCTGGCAAACAGCAACATGGGCAGGGATTGCTAATAGCCGTTGATGGACCTATCCTCTATGAATGCACTGAGTTCTTTTTTGAACCCCATTTATAGTCTTGGTGTTTACAATGTCTTCTGGAAAGGAATGCCACAAGTTGACTGCATTTTGTGAAGAAATACTTCCTTTTATTTGTTTTAAACCAGGGGTCTCAAACTCCAATCACCATGAGGGCTGCATGAGGACTAGGATATTGTCCGAAGGCCGCACAGCTGAAACCTTTTCATACAGTGATGCGGAAGTAGAGTAAAAAATGAAGAGAAATATAGTATGCTAGTAAAGGTCAATTTATTAACTTTTTTGAAACTGTAACATGAAGTCTGTGCTAATTTTGACAGTCTTTCCAAAACCAAAACACAATTTACTTTTAAAATTGCTTCCATTCAGGATGGCAAAATCATCAAAAAGACCAAGAGAAAACAAATAAACACACTTAAAATTTTACATTATAAATCAGTGGTTCCCAATCTTTTTTTGGTTTGACTCCAAAAATACATTCTTTAAAACCCTGAAGGACTACCAGTTAATTTAATCAAAATTAAATTAAAATTTGATTTATTGAATTCAAATTGCTTTTAATTGAAATAAATTAATTGCAGTTTGATGTATTAAAATTGAATTAAATTTAATTGAAATTAATTTTTATAAAGGTTTCAGTTTTTTAAATAAAAATTTAATTAATTGTTTTAGAAATTTTTTTTAAAAGGGGGACTGCATGTATCCCCAAGCCAGAGGGGAGATGAGTAGCCACATACCACAATGGGGTGCAAATGGGCTGGTTAGAGTCCCCCACAGGACTGTAACTACCCCCCCCCCGCCTGGCCCTGGTGACAGCACTGGGGCCGGTGGTGGGGAAAATACCCTCCCCCTTACCCACTTGAATTTGGCCATGCTAGGGCCGGCATAGGGGTAAACACCCCCTGTCTGCCCGAATTTATCCAAGCTGGGGTCTGCAGAGGAGGAATCACCCCCCACCTGCCTGAATTTAGCCACGTTGAGGTTGACAGAGGGGGAAACACCCTCTGCCTGCCTGCATGCTCAAATTTGGCTATGGTGGGGCCAGCATAGGGGAAAACACTTCTTGCTTGCCTGAGTTTAGCTGCACTGGGGCCGGCAGAAGGGGAAACACCCCCCCGCCTGCTCAAATTTAGCTGCACTGGGTTTGGCAGAGGGGATAACTCCCTGCCCACCTGAATTTTGCCATGCTTGAGCCGGCAGAGGAGGAAGCACCCCCCCATCCACCTGTCCAGTCAAATTTGGCTGTGGTGGGGCCAGCAGAGGAGAAAACATCCCCTGCCCACCAGAATTTAGCAGCACTGGGGCGGGTGGAAGAAAAAACACCCCCCCCCAAGCCTCCTGGGGGGGGGCACCCCCCTGCCTGTGCTGGGACCAGTAGCGGGGAAAGCCCTGGGGACTGTGCTGTGGCTGGTGGCAGGGGTGTCGCTGCCCTGGGGAATGACCCAGGGCATGGGCTCAGTCCCCGCCCCCTACCCGCAGGCCATGCCCCTGGCTATTCGGGCAGCTGGGCCCTGGATCCTCGGCTGGGGACAGGGCCGGGAGTGGTAGCTGTGGGCGGCTGGGCCCCGGATCTCCAGCCCGATCCGGTCGGAGACCAGGAGAGGCGGGGTCCTGCCAGGACCCAGGGCACTGGCGCTGGCATTCGGGGCACAGGCCCTGTGTGTCAGGCACCAACAATCCCCTGGCTGGTGGTGGGGCTTTCTTGCGCTCCCCCAGAATGGAGCCCCTGATTAACCCTCCCCACATGCTCAGGCTGCCCTCCTTTGAGGACCCCCCTCCCACCTGAGCCTTCTCTGGACAGCCCAGCTTGCTCCAGCTGCTTGACCAGCTGCTGCAAGTGAATGGGTCAGCTCCCAGGCAGCAGTTCAGCTTCTCTCCTTCAGTGGCTGATGACGCTGGGGGAGGCAATGCGGCTTGGGCCGTCCTGCCCTAGGAACACTGCCGAAGCTAAGCTTTCCACCAGCAGAGATGCTTGGCATTTGAAAACCCCAAGGGTTGAAGAGGTGGGAGCCCCAGGATTCTGGGGTTTATCAGGGGCCGCATTTAAACCTTCTGCCTATTGATTTCGTTTGGTGATTCCCTTGTTCTTGTATTATGAGAAGTAAATAACATTTTTACCTACTTTCTTTACACTGATTATAAATTTTATTGAGTTCTATCTTATTCTACCTTAGTTGCCTCTTTTCCCAGATGAAAAGTCTGTCTTATTAATTTTTCCTCATGTGGAAGTTTCTCCATATCCCTAATCATTTTTGTTGCCCATCTCCATGCTTTTCCAATCCTGATATATCTTTTTATTTTGAGATTGGTTGACCAGGTGTGCATGCAGTATGCAAGATATGGATATACCATGGATTTATATAGAGGCAATGTGATATTTTCGGTTTTATGATCTATCCCATTCCTAATGATTAGAGTGCTGCTGCTGAGTAGGTAGATGTTTTCTTTGCCTCTATTATATCTTTTTGGCAACTAGTTCCACAATCCAGTTGCCAGCCATAATCTCTCTGTATTTCTCCTCACCATCCATAAAATGAAGATAATGCATCTTTTCTGCCATTCTTTATCAGTCTTGTCTGTAAACTGAAACAAGCTGGAACTGTTTTTCACTATATATAAGCTGAACTCCTGAAACAGAGGGAACCTGATCTTGGACCCTCTAGGCCCCATGGAAGAATACGGTGCAGTGGGTGCAGGGTTAGAAAAGCAGAGGCTTGGAAAAATGCAATGTTACTTTTTGTGGTGGTAGAAATATTTAGATATAAATGAATATTTATATAGTGTTTTAATAGCTGTATTGTTTGGGGGTTTTTTCTGAGATTTTCCCAGGGGTTTGGATGGATATGTCTTTATAAGTTGAAAGTTTTAAAAAAAAATAATGTTTATATGAAATTGATTCTGTTTTTAATATTCTTATGAAGAGGGGTCCTAATCCATCTCTCAGTGAAGCCAGAGGTAGTCTTTCCAGTAACAAGAATTGAACAGATCCCATAAAACAAACCATTTTAAAGGACACTGTCTTGTAATCTTCTTGCTTAGGAAATTGATAGATCCTAAATCTCTACTTTTTCTGTTGACTCCACCAGTCCACTAGCTTTATAGACTAAAACCCACAATGTTTTGGGTATCCTTTCTGTCTTTGCAGTAATAATTAGCCAAATGTAGTGTTATATAAATAGAAGTTGCTGTAATAAAAAGGGGTTTACTGGCCCCTGTCCTTCATCTCTGACTTCTGAGCTGGGAGCAGGTTTGTCAGCCTCACTACCTCATCCTCTGCAGCTGTAGCAGGAGACTTGGGGGCAGTGACCTCCACTCCAGCAGGTTTCATCGAGCCCTTAGTCTGTATGTTCGGCTGTCCAGCACACACAGAAACCTACCCCAATCCACTAAAGGTTGTGAGTCTACAGACCGACAGGTATTTAAGAATTTAATTATATTAATTCTGTCTCTGCTTTCAGAAAAAAAAAATTAATATTTAATCGAAACACTACTGAACAGGTCCTAAGCATGAAGCTTTTCATTAGCTTTATTATATTGTATTTTCTCCCACTATTAAGCTATTCAGGAAGATTATTTAGCAGCACGTAGTTTCCTTAATTAAGGTTTTAAAACTGAATTTTGTGATTTGACTATTTGTGGTAAAGTTGAAGATGAGGGTAGGAAGAGGGATTGCAATCTGATTGGAATCAATCCTTCTGTGTTGTGCTTTTGCCTTTTTAGGAAAATATTCATTTTAATGGATAGCAGTTTGTTCTAAGCAGAAATCCATGAATAATGAACATGGCTATGGCAGTGAAGCTTTGTAGATTCAAAAGGAGAAAACTACAGGTTTCCATGGAAGCAGGCACCAAAAAGCAGGCAAGATGATGGTTATTGAAACCCTCATGATTTTTTATGTGCATGTAATTGTCATTTCTTGTTTAGTGAAAAATCATGATAGCTGAAATTAGTCTTCCTTTAAGATTTTCTGTTGTGTAAAATATGATTGCGTATGACTGATGATTAGAAAATTTGACCTTTCTGTTGCTGAATTTTTGAGGAAGAGGTAAAGCACACTTCAAAACCTAAAACATGTTTTTTCACAATACTATTATAAAATGTTTGTGATTAAAGAATCAGAATGGTGTGCAGAGGTTCTTTGGTTAAATAAAACTGTATAATTGCTTTAGAGAGTCTGAACACTATCCATTGTGAGTAGATAAAAGTGTAACCGCATTGGAAACAACAGTGACACTTCTTTAAAAAATTGTGCTCATGTGTATAGGTGGTGAGGAACAATCTATAAACTAGTCACAGTGAGCAGATTGCTGCAGCTGTACACACCCTCACTGAAGTCTCTTGGGTCCATGAGAGCATGCAGATCTTTCTCACATGTTGTCAGTGCCCGGATCCAAGCTTTTGTCTGAGTTAAAACTGAGGGAGGTTTTCAAGAAATGGAATGCACAGGATAGAGAAAGGTGACTCAAGTTCCACTCTTCAGAACTTTAGGTGGCAAAGGGTGAAGTACACCCTATACATACACACATGTGTTTTCATTTAGGGTCACAGTCATCTGAATGTGTTGCTGCTCCATTGAGGGATATGACTTGCGAGCCTCAGGTGTCAGGGACTGCACTTCATAACACTTTTAGGTGACTTATCACTGGGATTGGATGAATTGTCGCTGTTGTTCCTCTTCTGCTGAAAAAATACACTATCCCAATTTCCTGTCGAAACTAAACAAAATAAAAAGTTATAGTTCTAGGTGAAATGAAGCAGTTTTTGAACTTCATATCTTTATCTTCTACATATAACTATTAGTGCCTGTACTTTAAGGGTGAGGTTTTCATAACTACCTGGGACATGTCTATATTGTAATGAAAAACCTGCAGTTAGCCCAAGATGTGTTAAGACCCTGGATTTCAACCTTCAGCATGAGCCCAAACCTCTGCACTGCAGTTAAGCAGCCCCTTAGGTCTGAGCCCCACAAACCAGAGTCATCTGGCCAGGGGGTTGGACTCGATGATCTCACGAGGTCCCTTCCAGCCCTATGATTTGATTTGATTTGGCACTGATTTGGCATGGGCCAACTGCAGATTTTGAAGTTTAGTAGGCATCATGTCAGGTTCAGCCTAGGTCAGCCCCTGTTGAAATCAATAAGTAAACGCCTCTTGACATCAGTGGAGCAGAGTTCTGCCAAGAGAGAGGGCTCTTGAAAATTTTACACTTCATCAATAAGTTGCAAAATATGAAATAGCTATTTAATGTTATTCTAGGAAAGAGAACAGATACGCACATGGCATCTGTTTTCATAGGTTGCTAGCTTTGTTCTCTTCTAAATGTAGTTTAAGCTTCCATTTAAATTGTAGATTTATGCCTAGGTATTTACATAAAATCCCTATTGGTCATTTTTATCCATGAGGTTACTTTTTTTGTACTATTTGTTTATCACAAATACTTGTTTCTTTGCCAGTGCAATAAATATGTATAAAATATGTTACCAACTTGATAAATGGGAGAGAATTCATGCTTCAAAAGATGCTGAATTGTTGTTATTTAATATTAGGGCCAGGCCATGGAGCAAAACAGTTCTGAAACAATATGGTTCCCTGTGGTGAAGCTTGCTCCTATGCAGAGCACAAAGCCTATGTACCACTTAAGTTCACCAAGTGGTTTGGCCAGGATTTCATCCTGAGAGCTTAAATGGGACTTGAGTGATGCATAAATCTTGTGCTGACCTTTTCCAGAGCAGTTAAGTTTATCTGTAGTGTGAGTAGCACATAGGAAATATCCATTAAATTTATGCAAGGGAAAGACAATAGATGGTTTCATTGATTTGCCTCCCAGTGGCTTCCTGACATGGGACACTCCCCTTTCCTGATACTGTTGCCATGTCTTCTAACCCTTTTCTTCCTCAGTCATGTCCTGAAAAGTTATTTTTGTGAAGACTCTTGATCCTTGGTCTTTGAGTGTTAATAATTTTAAAGACAAAACATGACGTAAACAGAAACAAGGCTCCCCATTACTGCTCATCACTTCATTGTCTCCTCCCTGCCTCCAGTCTTACTTCCTTTGTTTATAAATTGTCTATGTAGACTGATTCTTAAGAGCTGTGACCGTCTTTTTAATACTTGGTTGTAAGATATCCAGCTTTGGTGCTGTACATTATCCAGAAATTAAATCAAGCCCATTCTATGAGAGCAAATCATTGTGTCTGTATCTCTCTCCCTCTCTCTTTCTGTCATGGTAGGATTGTGTTAGGTTTCACTTGGAAAACTGCAAGGTGATTTCTTTGCTGTTTGTTTGCCAAATCCTGCTATTGCCCTCGAGTGTTTGCAAGGTTGTTGGAAAGCACATTCATGAGGGTATATCTCATGCCACTTGTATGCTAAAAATGGGCTAAATCACGTACATGTATGTGAGAGAGAAAGATGCAGGGGTGTTTGTATGCTTATGACAGAATGCGTCCCTTTGTTTGGGGCAATTTGGGGGAAAGAGAGGGACTGTTAACACACGCATCCTTTCAGTTCTAATGTTCTGACTTGAAAGGAACTCTTACCTGTACTTAAGAAAGTGACTGAACTTCAGTCTTCCAGACATTTCTTAGGAATGTTTAAATAAAGATTAAGGGATACAGTAACCTTAGAAGAATTTGCAGTGCAAAAATCTGTTAGTTTAGTTAGATGGATAAGAATTCCTTAAATAGCAAATTGTTGACTGTATCGAGATAATTGTTGGTAGCTGTGCTAGTGAAGTGGCTATGTTAAACTGAAATAAAGAATTAAAATCAATTTAACCCTCTCCCCGTACCCTTGGCAGACACAGGTTTTGTAATCATTACTAAACATTTTTCTCAATTTTGATGAGCACTTTTGCCACAGGAATGTTCTGTACAATTACTGCTCAGTTAAAGGAAGGAATGATACATTGATATAGTTTAACAACAGAAGTTATCACTAGATCATCTAGTCTGATCTCTTGTATAGTGCAGGCCATTAAAATGCAACTAGTTATCCCTTCATTGAACCCAATAACATTGGTTTGACTAAAGCATATCTTCCAAGAATGCATTCAGTCTTTATTTGAAGACACTGAGAAGAAAAATTGATCACATCCCTTGCTGGTTTGTTCTAGAAGTTAATCACCATCTATGTGAACTGTCTGCCTAATTTTGAATTTGTGTAGCTTCAGCTTCCAGCAATTGGTTCTTTTTATGCCTTTCTCTTAGTAGCTGGTATTTTTTTTTTCTGATGAAGGTATTTATGCACTCTAATCAAGTTCCCTCAATCTTCTTTTTATCAAGCTAAACTGATTAATCTCTTTAAGTGTCTGTTTCAGGCATTTTCACTGTCCCTCAAATAATTTTTGTGGCTTTTTTCTGGACCATGGTCCAATTTTTCAAAATCCTTTTTAAAATTTGGACACCAGAACAGGATGCAGGATTGCAGGATTGATCTTGCCAATACCATAGACAGGGCACCTACTTATTTCTGTTCATTACTGTCCTGTTTATACACCAAGGATCACATTAGCCCTTTCTGCTGCAGAATCACATTGGCAGGTCATCTTGAGTTGCCCTAAATCCTGTTCATCTATAGCTTTCCAGGACACAGTCCACCGTTCTGGAGGTATGGCCTAACCCCCTATGTCATATGACATATGACAGTTTCAGGACAACTGCACCTGTATTTTCTCTCTGTGGTCCCTCCAGGGCATGCAGCTTCATTTTCTTAAGGCTCCTAGCCATCATTTCCCTTGGATAGAGACTCATATGTCGCTCTCTCTTGACCAGGATTTTCAAGGCTGCATGAGGTCCCCTGCCATGCAGTCAGATATACCCTAAAAACCAGCCCCTGTGTA
Organism: Podocnemis expansa; assembly: GCA_007922195.1. Lineage (NCBI taxonomy): Eukaryota > Metazoa > Chordata > Testudines > Podocnemididae > Podocnemis > Podocnemis expansa. The sequence goes on along the minus strand of ML681993.1, from coordinate 9,916,034 downwards.
TTGCTTTGTCTCTGAGGACACTAACAGTGTACTAACGATGAGCACACAGCTGCTTTTCAGCAGATAGGTTTATTTTAAGGGCAAATCACACAGAGAAAATGTATTGAAAGAAAGATCCCTCCTGCTTCCTTAGCATGCTAGGACTCACTCATCAGTCTCATGGGATCCTAGTCAGCCAAAGTTTTTCCAACCTTTTTGCAAGGGTGGGATCCCCTTAGAATCCAAAATCATATGTGTGTGTTGAGTCAAAAGATAGACACCTGAGTCTCCCCAAACACAGCTTTTATGTACCAAAAGCCCTGTCTTTGTTTCCTAGTTTCTGGAAAGCCACGCCTGAAGCAGTATATGCAAATGGGGCTGATGCTTCTCTCAATATATTTACAGTCTAAGGGACTATAGTAATCATTCCTAGCTGTTTTTTAGTTCCTGAGGAGCTGTGGTAGCCCTACCACAAGGAGTTGCTTACAGTTCCTGGCCCACAATGACACATAGAACATCATTAAATTTAAAATACATTATGGCCCTCAAAGATACAGCATCAGGTTGCAATATCTGTCATATCCAGGACAGAGACCCCAATCCGTAGGCATGGCCTCCATCTTTTGTTCCTAGATATGCAATTTTGCGCTTGGCTGTATTAAACTGAATTTTGTTGAAAGAGGCCCAGCTTACCAAGCAATCCAGTTTGCTGTGCATGATTGTCCTGTCATCATCATCACTTACGACACTGTCAGTTGTTGTGTCATCTGCAGATTTGATAGCAGTGGTTTTATATTTACTTCCAGATCATTGATGAAAATGTTGAGTAGCACTGGGCCTAGTAATGATACTTGTGGAACCCCATTGGAAATATTTCCACTGATGATGATTCCCTAATGACTACTACTTTTTGAAGTATGACAGTTAGTAGAGAATAAATAGATTAAAAACTTTATTAATATTGTATAGTGATATTTTTTAATTAGAATGTCATGAGGTGCTAAGTTAAATCCCATATAACAGTAAAACTATTGTATCTGTACAAGTTCTAAAGAGATAGTCAAGTTAGTCTAGTACAGCAAAATAAACAAGGAGTCATGTGGCATTTTTAAAAACTAACAAATTTATATATCATGTGAGTTTTCATGGGCAAGACCCGACTGCATTAGATGTTTTAAAATGGAACCATTTCAAGTGTCTGACAAAGTGGAATTTCACCCAGAAGGCTAATACAATTAATATAATTGTTAGTCTATAAAAGTACCACATGACTGCTTATATATACACACAGTTATCTTTAGCAAATACATTTGTAGTCTAATCAAAGAGTGAAATCAGGTGTCATTGATAAGAGCTGTTTTCCATAAAACCATGCCAACTGGGATTAATTAAATCCCTGTCCTTTAATTCTTTGCCAGTTGAGTCCATATCAGCTTTATTTTCCTCAGGATTGATGTCCAGCTAACTGGCCTATGCTTTCCTGTGCTATACCCTTTGCAAGTATTGATGCAACATTAGAACTCTTCTAGTCTTCTGAAATTTCCCCAGTATTCCAAGATTTATTAAAAATTAGTATCAGCAGGCTGGAGATGTCATCAGCCATCTGTTAGTATTCTGGAATGCAAGTTATCCAGACATGCTGATTTTAAATTGATTGTGTTACCTTTTTATTTATTAAGGACTGCAAAGTACTTCCTAATCCTTGTGCAATATGAGTCCATAACGCTTGTTATAATTAATATTGTTTGGAAGATGTATGTAAGTGTTCACTCAGATCTCTGCTTCCCCTCATGGCCAGGGTTTGCATAGCAACCTCTTGCTGGTCAAGTACCTCCCATCACTGGTCATTCAGGCATAGCAGTGGTTTCTCTGTCAGGTAACTTGATCTCCTAGCCAGGCCACAGTCCTCAGTATGTTCCTTCCAAGGTCACAGTTGTCCCAACTCAGGGGTTTTTAATAGAAACAAGGAGCTTTCCCCTCTCCATGGAGTGGTTCTTCAGCTGATCATCAGTACTTCCAGGCCCCTTCTGCCAGGGGAGCTGCCTCCTTGCTCACTCTGGGCTCTGTAGGAGCCTTCTTACACCTTGACAGTCTTGTCTTCCCAGCTGTGAAGTATAAGCTGTGGTGTGCTGAGCTACTGGCCCTGCAGACCCCCATCCCCTGCTGTGTGGGGCTAATGGAGGGAAGTGGGGTGGGTCAGCCTAACCAGAACCACACTAGTCGTGGCTGGGAAGAGGGCAGGTCAGCCTGCATGGGAACTGGACGCGCCACGGCCAGTGGGAGCTGGCTCTGGCCTCAGCCTTGACCCTGGCTGGGAAACAGAGCCCTCCAGCTGTGGCCAGGAACTGGAAGCACTGGAGCCAGCCCTGGCCCCGGGTAGAAAAAGGGTGGGTCAGCCAGCCCAGCAGGAGCGGACACCGGACTCAACTGGGAAGGGGGCAGGTCAGCCTGCCTGGAGGTGCCACAGCCAGCAGAAGCCAGCCGCAGCTGGGAACTTGGGGCCCCCCGCCAGCAGGTTCTGTCCTCAGTCACGCCTCCAGCCAGGAACCTGAGGCGTGGCCCTGCCCCCTTTTGGCCCACCTCTGGCACCAGCTAAGGGTGCAGTGGCTGGAGGTGGCATGGGGGCTGGCAAAGGTTGCCAACACCTGATCTAGACCATCCTTGACAAGTTTTTCTAACCTGCTTTTAAAATTTTCCTATGATGGAAATTCCACAACCTCAGTAAACAACTCATTCCAGTGGTTAATCACTCGGACGGGTATTTTTTCCTAATGTCCAACTTAAATCTCCCTTGCTGTAATTTAAGCCTACAGCTTCTTGTCCCCTCAGCAGCAGTTAACAAAAATTCTTTTTCTTCCTCGTTCTTGTAATAACCTTTTAGGTACTTGAAAACTTCTATCCTGTCCCCTCTGCCTCCTGTTTTCCAGACTAAATCTAGTTCTTTCAATCTTCCCCTGTAAATCACATATTCTAGACCTTTAATCATTTTTTTGTTGCTCTTCTCTGGACTTCCTCCTGTTTGTCCATATCTTTCCTGAAATGAGGCACCCAGAAAGGGACACAATATTCTAGCTGAGGCTTGATCAGTGCAGAGTAGGAGGGAAGAATTATTTCTTGCGTCTTGCATACAATAATCCTGTTAATACTTTCCAGAATGAAGTTTGCTTGCCCCTTGCCCCTGCTTTTATTATTCTTTATTATTTTTTATTTTTATTTATTTATTTTTTGCAACAGTGTTACACTGTTGACTCATTTTTAGCTGGTGGTCCACTGACACCCAGATCCCTTTCCACAGAACTCCTTCCTCGGCAGTGGGAAACCATTTTGTATGTGTGCAACTGATTGGTCTTTCCTAAGTGGAGCACTTTGCATTTGTCTGTATTGCTTTTCATCCTATGTACCTCAGACCATTTCACCAGTTCGTTCAAATCATCCTGAATTATAGTCTTATCTTCCAAAGCATTTGCAGCCTCTCTCAGCTAGTTGTCATGTGCACACTTTGTAATCCTCTATGCTATTATCTAAATCATTGATGAAAATATTGAACAGAATAGAACTGCACCCAGAGCCAATCCCAGAAGTACCCCACTCATTATGCCCTTCCAGCATGATTGTGAACCATTGGTAACAATTTCCTGGGAGTTGCACAGTTATACACCCATCATATTATAGCTCTATCAAGTGCGCCATCTACAGCTGTTGCTACCTTCATCTCTTTCTGGTTTCTGACCACTCTTCATTAGAGGCTTGGTAAGTCCAACTGCAATGAACACCTTTATTTCATACCAATGTTCCCTCTAGGCTGCGCTGGCGCGCTGTGGCGCAGCCCGCCACAGCTGCCAGCGCAGCGAAAGCTGCCGGCAGCGCACTGCCGGCAGCCTCCACAGAACTCCTCTGGGGCTGGGAGTTTTGAAAACTCCCGCCCAGAGAAGCTCCAACGGAGCATGCCCAGAAAATCTCTCTGGCCTGGGAGTTATGGCTGGGCCCTCTGGCTCCAGTCCAGCTCCAAGGTAAGGGGGGGGGGCGAGCGGGAGGGGGGCCTGTCAGGAGCAGCGGGGGGGGCGAGTGGGAGTGGGCGGGCTGCCAGGAGGGGAGGCTGAGCGGGAGCAGCGGGGGGGGCTGTCAGGAGCGGGGGGAGGGGCTGCGCAGCAGGCCCCGCGGGGGGGGGGAGCGCAGCGAGCAACTGGAGTTGCTCAGCTGCCCTCTCCCCTTAGAGGGAGCATTGATCTCCATCATCTATTGCTCCCTTCTTACATGATCTCTCCGTTGCTTATTGTGTTGTGCACATTATCCTTGATCCTTGAACTTTCACCCTCCTTCCTCTCCTGGGTCTCTTCCTGCCTGTCTGCTTCTGTCTTCAACATCTTTTTTCAGTGAAAAGTTATGGAGGGGTAGCCACATTGGTCTTTGTACAGCAAAAACGACGAAAGTCCTGTGGCACCTTAAAGACTAACAGTTTCTTCAGTCATAAGCTTTCATGGGCTCCAACCCACTTCATGTCACTCTCAGTAGGAATCTTTCTCATGGCTCCCCATTCTCCACTCCATAGAATTCAAGCTTCTTGTCCTACTGTTTAGGACCTTCACAACTCTGTCTTTTCCCTGTTTTCACTCTTCTTGTCACTCCTCTGTTCTATCAATGATACCGGCCTTGATTGCCCACTTGTCCTCTCTTCCTACAAGCACCTTCATGCTTTCATCCACATCACCCATTGCAAATGAGGTGTTCTTCTGAAAAAGTAGTCTTTAAGGCAAGCATGCTGTCCTTTTTGATGTTGCTTGAAAATTTCTCAGTGAAGATGCCTAGTAATATATCAGTGGAGACTGAAAATGTCTATTTTTTAAATATATTTTTATCTCACAAATAAATGTGAAAGATGAGGAGTCATCAATTTATGCGTATATTTGGTCTATCTGGCCGCATATTCCTGTCATTTTTATCTTCATCCTCACCCCCGTGCTCCATGTTCTCTCTTTTTTCTTCTTTTTCTCTTGGTTGCACCCACTTGAGTCTTGTCTGAAATTAGATTGGAGCATGGACCATGTTATTGCTTGTAGAACTCCTGAAACAATAAGACTTAGTTCTAACTGATGCCTCTCTATACTACCATAATAATTAATTATGCTACAATAACATTGGAAATCAACTGAATTTTGTGTTGGGTGTTTTTTTTTTAATTTATTTATTTATACGAAAACAATCTTTTAATAGTTTAATATTATTTGCCAACAATTTTTCCATGTGTTGTAATAAAGTTAGCCTTTTCTGATTTTCTTGCATTTTCAAATGTATGATAACGTCTGTTTGTGTTACAGTAATAACTAACTAAGTAGACACTCCAGCTGAGATCAGGTGGTTGTTGTGTGAGCCACTGTAAAAATAAATTAATTAATTAATTAAAGAAATAAAGGAATGAAAGATACTCCCTGGTCTGAAGAGCTTACAGTCTAAATAGGGTGGAAGGGATAGAGAGAGACAGAGAGGTCAAAGAATAGTCATGTTGGAACCAGAAACAGAATCTAGGTCTCCTGACTCCAATTCTAGTGTCCGCTCCACTGGACCACACTCTCAAATGGAAGGTGGCTGCCATTGTTTCTTTGAAAGAAAACATGCAAGGCAGCATAAGCCATGTATCCAATGCCAGTAGGACTTGACTTAGTGATTTGAATACAATTAGCATCATCAGGTGTAATCTGTTCATTCTTGAGTGTTCCCCAGAATAGTACATATTTCTCTGTCGGGTCATATTTGCTGTGAGCTTAATTAATGCTCCTTGAGTTCCATGTGCAGCGAGCTGCTGAATTTTTAGTTTATTACATTTCAGCTCTGCCCTCGAAGACGGGACTTGTCAGTCCCACCCTGTCCTAAACTAAGTAGAATTAGCCACTTGCTAAATTCAGACATTTTTGAATTTTATACCTTCGCTACTCTTTCTCTATTCTAGGAAGAGCTGGATATATTATAGGCACTGAATCTTGGCAGATTGTAATTTTACACACACACACAGTATCTCCAACAGAATAGATGCCAGACTTCCTCTTGATTTATACACATCAAAATTGAGAAGAGCTTTAGGAAAAATGTATTTACAAGATGCTTTAAAAATAAACACTGCATGTTACTTAGTCACATAGTATAGAATATGCAGAACAAAAAATGCAGTTCTGCTTTAGAGCTGTCTAAATAATATGAGGAAACATTAGAAATAAATGACATGAAAACACACAGCTGTTCATGATCATTATCTGAAGTCAGACATCCCTGCTTTGTTGTGTTGCCTCCATGGGTATGAGCAGTGCAGGGGGCTGTGCCTTGTCTTTTTATGACTGTTATAAATCCTGACTTACCCAGAGATGCCTGTATTCCAAGGACTATTAAAGTTTAGAAAATAAAATGGCCATACTGGATCACACTATCGATTCATTTAGCCCAGTGTCCTTTCTGTCGCAGTAACCAGTGCCAGATAGTTCCGAGGAAATGAGCAAAACAGGGCAATTTCAAGTGATCTATCCCTTGTCATCCAGTCCCATCTCCCAGCAGTTGGAGGTTGCATCCCTGACTGTCTTACTCAATAGTAAGTCATTGAGTGACCTATCATCCATGAACTTGCCTAATTCTTTTTTAAAACCAGTTACCTTTCAGAGCATTCCCTGTCAATGAGTTCCACAGGTTGACTGTGCAGTGAAAAGGTACTAATATTTATTTTAAACCCTTTGCCTATTTGTTTCATTGGTTGATATCTAGTTCTTGAGAAGGGGTAAATAGCACTTCCATATTCACTTTCTCCACAGCGCTCATGATTTTCTAGACCTCTATCATATCCCCTTGTTGTTGTCACTTTTCTAAACTGAAAAATTCAGTTTCTTTAATTTCTTCTCCTATGGAAGCCATTCTATATCCTAATCATCCTCTGCACCTCTTTCAATTCTAATTTATTGTTTTTGAAACACAGTGACCAGAACTACAGAGTGGACCTAGAATATAGATAATTTTACTGATTTGATAGACACATATTATCACTGGATATTATAAAAATATTTGTAAATATGCTTAATGCAGTTAGTCTGAGAAGTCTTGATTCCCTTTCTCTGGCTGTGTGTTTTTTAGATGAAAGCAATGTACTTTGATGTCTCAGTAGGTAGTCATCCATTCTTAGTAAGTGGCCTTTCCAAACTGAGCAGACTTTAGATTTATCTGGAAAAAAAGGATAGAGCCACAATTTGAATAAAGCTTCCAAAACACTTGCATATGCATTTCCTGTTTTAACACAACAGACATAATTTGGTGTAAGAGTTATATTTCATTTCCATCTGTTGTCTCTAGTATTATTTATCTAATTGGAGGTACCTGGAATTTTGTTCATCAAGAGAAGATTGCATTCCAGATGTGTGTCTTTATACTGCTGTTATAGGTGGGGAGATGCTATGGGAAAGTGTTTAGACTTTTATAGTTACTGTGAAAGTTTTGTTACAGAGACAGAATTGCCGTTGTTTAGGTTCTGGTGGTTGACAGTGTTTCTGTTTTACAAGGGGTGAGTATTGAACTGAGTCTGTTCAGATGTAATAGTCTAAAACACTGGTTCTCAGCCACTGTGTGGGGACACAATAATGTGTCCCCACACAGCAGTAAGTGTGTCACCGAGGGTCAGGGAGATGGATTGATCTGGCCTGGACAGAGTGGGCTAGTGTGTCCCGTAGAGTCTCAATATGCTGCCAAGTGTGTCAGGACCCACAAAAGGCTGAGAAATGGTGGTGCTTAACCTTTTGTAACTTGAGATACACTTGATGGTGTATTATGTCCCTACAGGATGTACCAGCCTACATCCCCCAGGCCAAATCCAGCCATCTCCCTGGCTCTCTGCGACACACTAATCACTGTATGGCGGTACAATAATGTGTCCCAAAAGAGTGATTGAGAACCACTGCTCTAAAAGTATGGATATGTGTTGTTCCTGACTTCTGACCAAATACTCAATGGCTGGAACAAACTGTGCTTTTTTGGACCTCTCTCTACTGCCGTCCCTTTCTCCACCACTTTATTTTGGTTCTTTATGGAATGAACTTTTGTAGGATTATTACTTGATATGTCATGGTTGCATGGTTATATTAAGTGTAGCCAACTCCATTTACCACTTTTTACAATTGTTTTTCCTGGCTTTGTGTCTTCTGTGGTGTTTGTATGACAATAGTTTTTTGATGATATTAATAAGTGGTTTAAGAGAGCAATATAAGGTGGTTTTAGCTTTAGAGCAACTTATCTTTCTGAGGCAATCTGAGGTTGCTAAATGGGTTTTCACAGAGGTGAATTTGAAGGAATTGGCAGTTTCCTTCCCTCTGTGTTCTATATCTAGCCATTTTTATAGGGTTCTACGATTGCATCATGTGTATGCAAGTCCGGGTTTTTGCTTTGGTGATAGCTAAGCCTTGTGTACATTAAAGAAATCTTTTTAATTTCTCTAGTACGGAATTCACTTCTCCTGAATGTCTATCACATTTTTTTCATAACACACTTTTCTATAACATTTGCATTCTCAATTATAAAGATGCACCACAGTCTTTGCTCTGGATATGTATTAACTGGAGTGTTGATCAGAAAATTTGCTCTAATTAGTTTTCATCAGTCTCGGTAGTTAATGTGCCATAAAAATGTGTTTATTTCTGGAAAAGAAATGGTAAAACTGTAAAATAAATTACCCACTTGAATTTATTTAAATTATTTAGCAGCTATATTACAGTAAAATATACAGAAGGCCCCAGTGAGGATTGGGGACCCATAGTTAATTAAGGTTTGTCTACATGGGATCATTCAAGAAAATTAATCCAAATTAACTAAAGGTGTAGTTTAAAGTAGCTGTAAGTGTAGTTTAAATTGCATCAAACCTTTGTGTGGACACTCTCATTCTGAATTAAAATGGGCTTAATTTTGTTTATTTAAAGCCATTTTGATTCTGAGTGAGTGTGTCCACGTACAGGTTTCAAGCAATTTAACTAAACCACTTTAAATTTACACCTTTAATTTGTTTGGATTCACTTTCCTGATTGTCTCCGTGAAGGCATAGTCTATGTGTGAAGTGCTATAGTGCTTGAATCAGTGGCATACTAAAGGTGTCCCACGCAGGGGTCAAGCCTAGATTTGCAGCTTCTCTCATCTCCCTTGCCTGGGAAGGAGAGGGAGGCAAGATAGGCCATTCACCACACATGGAGACAGCTGTTACCTCCCATTCACCAAGTGAGAAAGGGCAGGGAATATCATAATGTTCAGAGGGTGCTGATGTGTGGCCCTCAGTGCTTCCTGCATCCACTTACTCACTACTGCTGCTCTAGTCTGGGGCTGGCCGTCGTAGGAGGTGGCCTCCCTCTTCCCCACCATGGGGTGGGAGGTGCCGGGTTGTGAGTGCCTCCTGCACCTTGTGAAGGCCTGCCTTCTCTCTCCCTCCACCATGCACTCCAAGAACTCCCCAGCTCTTGGGGCCCTGGCCCTCCCTGGTCCCTCTTCTAGTATTCCACTGGCTTGAAGTTCTGTAGGGCTTCTGCGTACACACTGCTTATGCAGAAAGGAGGGATTCTTCTTCCAGTGTAGGTAACCCACCTCCCTGAGAAGTGTGGTAACTAGGTCGATGGAAGAATTCTTCTGCTAATTTAGGGTTTTCTACGTGAGGATTTATGCTGACTGACTCTACTGCCAAAGTTTTTTTCATGTCCCTAACTGACTTGTTTAAGATAACCTAATTTTCTTGTGGAAACTGGGCCTGAGTAATATTTTAAAAGTGAGAGGAAGAGGGATACAATCAAACATACATTTCTTGTAAACAAAGTACAAAGTAAGGTAATATAAGCTTTAAGCAGTTTTTATCTGGCTTATTTCTTATGGTCTGAGGAAAGGGTAGTGCCCTTGTAGATAAATTATTTTGGGTGTAAAAGGTGCTCTTTCCCCTACCTCTATTTTAATTTTAATTTTAATTTTAATTTTTGATTTTTAATTTTAATTTTCAATTTAATTTTTAATTAATATTTTAATTTTTAAATTTATATTTGTTCTTTAAAAATAGGAAAATCACAATTTGTTTTCATTTAGATTATAAAAATTTCATGTACCAGTCAGAGATGTATGGATATTCAAGCATATTCTTTGTCTGAGAAACTGGTAATATAGTTGTTGGCTTCATCAGAGGGATGATCAGAGCATTAGTTGGCTACTGTTTTGTAAATGACTTAGAAAATATAGCTGGTTGTTTATAGCCCAGCATTATGATTTTACTGTCTATTAGTAGATGTGCTTGTGTCAACTAACAGTGTGTAACCTTTTGTTGCTTTTATTTTCAGCAAAGAGCTCCAGGAAAGGTTTTGTTGGATGCTGTTTGCAACCATCTGAACCTTGTTGAAGGTGATTATTTTGGCCTTGAGTTTCCAGATCATAAAAAGATCATGGTATGTGAATGAGACTCATTTCTTACTTATTTTCATCTACACATTTCATGTACATTAGTTGTCCTTTCCCACCTGCCTCTCTTCTGCCACTCAGAAAACATTTTTAAACATGCAGTTTTTTTAATGGATTTTGAAAATGCAGTTTTACCCATTGGTAATGATATGGACATGTATTTTAAAACTTTGCAGTAACCCCGTTCTGCCTTTTATCCATGTTGAAGCTGGGAGTGATGTATTGATTATAGTACACGTTGCTTCCAAGATTAAATACAATTCCTGATCGGTTTGGATGGTGATAATGCCAAAATCCTGCCTTGTGGATGGGAAAAGTCACGAATATTACAATACAGCTCCACAAACAGCACCTTTTCTTTCCAATAGGACAATAAAAATGAGTCACTGTTTTTTATTTAACACTTTTTTTCCTTTCAGTCATTGATAAAATCCTAGTCACAAAGTTCTGTGATGCAGGACAGGTGTTCTGTATGACATCTTGGTGTCTGAAAACAAATAACTGAGGCAGACGAGTAAATGTGTTATTACATTAGAGCAGTGGTTCCCAACCTTTTTGAATATGAGGACCCCCTTTTAACTGTTATCGGGGACTGACTTCATGCAGCGGTGCTACAGAGTGCAGTGGAGGACCTGGCCCATGCCCGCTCCCAAGGCGTGGAGACATATCCAGGGTGAGACTGCTCACAGCAGGCAAATACAATTCATTTATTCAATAAATTTTAGAGCCCTCTCCAACATGGATTGCCAGCAGTGTCTGGGGCTGGATGTATTCACAGACCCCTTTCAATAATTCCACGGACACCCCAGGGGTCCCTGCATTAGAGAATGGAGGAATACGGGGAAGAGATTGAAAATTTGTGCTACTAGAACATGAGTTTTCATTTTCAAAACTCCATTTTACTTTAGATCTTAATGTGTTATTGTAGCATACGAGATTGTGTTCTGATTAGTTGGATGCTTTGGCCAGTGTATTTTTGTCTTTACTTGACATTTTGCCCATGTGATGAATTCTGTCTCAGTACAGGAGGCAGCCTAAAGAATATACATTAGATCAGTTATTTTAACTTCCTGGGTTAAGGGGGCAATAATTCTTAATTTAGGGGAAAAGAGAGGGTTTATCCATTACTAGAGTAATCTGCCACCATCTCTTTGTGCACGTTTTTTAAGGCAAGAAAACAAACAATGCTTACAGAGTTCTGGGCTAATGGTTGCTGAGAACAAAACAGAAAAGTGGACATACACAATCAACATACAGTAAATTTAAAAGTAATAAATCACATACTTTCCTTTGGATTTACTTGAAACATCTATTTTAACAGCTAATGTCAGAATCTTCCATGCATCATCTCAGCTAACCTTTTTGGTAATTCTTATTGACAGTGTTCTTTTTTTTAACAGAGGATGAACATAGTTGTGTAATAATGTCACAGTGGGTTGGATAGTATATACAGTTACGCCAAGGAATTGTTCAGATTGATTGTTGTGTTTGTAAAGTTGCAGACATAAAGTTGTATTTTTGACAACAAGTGTAATTTGGCCGCTTTCTGTATATGTAGTTTGTTTTTAGAACGGTATATACTGTTTACTTGGAAGTTGTAATATCTGTGTCCATTGTGGATGAGTTGAAGGTGTTGTTTGAACCATAATTTTTACTTTCTACAGTTCTGTGGGATGAAAAAACATGAGGCACAGCGTTGAGCTTTACATCATGCATAAAATAGAATTTGCATTTAATGGCTTTGCTTTTAAAAAAATGTGAGCATATGTACCATATACAAACAGGTTGATTTGTAGCAATTTATAGCATTCTAGATCAAAAATACTCGTGTGCTTGCCTGCCTGGCAAGTTATAGAAGATACACTGGTAAAACACAAGACTATCACTCATCCTAACATATTGCATATAGAAGTAAAGATGACATTAGTAAGCTCCCCACCCCATTGCACAGATCACTGCTAAAAGTGTTGGGATCTGACCACTCTGCAGAGCTGCCCTTCTCCCTTGCAAACCAGAAACATTGTTAGTAGCTCTTGCAGTTTTATCACAAATCTAGATATTTTGACAATTTCCAGAGCATTAGCCACGTTGGTCTGTGTACAGGAAAAACAGCAAGAGTCTGTAACACCGTAAAGACTAACAGATTTCTTCAGGCATAAGTTTTTGTGGGCTCTGACCCATTTCATAAGAAGCCTTTTGCATCTTCGTCAGCTTGCATCTGAAGATGTGGGTTGGAGACCGCGAAAGCTTATGCCTGAAGAAATTTGTTAGCCTTTAGTGTGCCACAAGACTCTTGTTGGTTTTGGATATTTTGAGTTTTTCTCAAATCTCCCCAGCTGTTAGATTGTTACCTGAGAATCTCAGTTTTCATTTCAGAAGAAAGAGTTTTTCTGTTCCCTCAAGAGTTGGAATGAAAATCTTGAAAACATGAGCCCCAAATACTGTAAAGCTGGAAGGCAAATAGGAAGAGCCTCAAAATTACTATTTGTTAATCTCCTGCTTTTTAAAACGCTTTCATGATTTGGGGGCCTGACTCATGATTTTTGAATTCATGGCACTGGGCATTTTGGTTTTGCCTCTTTCCCCCAATGTACGATTAAGGGGCATGTTGGAAGATGCTGTAGCAACTACCCACAACGTTAAAATAAGGATAAATTGGGGAAGGAATTGAGACTGTGGATGCACAAAGCCTGGAATGACACAGCTAGTCCAGTCTGTCATTTTTTTCCCTTCAGACTTGGCAAGCCTTCATTCTTCACTGAAGGTTGTATACATGCCAAGTAGTAACTTGTAAAACAGAGAACTCTGAGTTAGCAGAGTGCAAAGAATGTCAGGCCTATTTTTCTTAATGTGTGAAAATCACCATTTTCTCATCCTTGAGGAACTAACAAATGATCAGATTTTCTTCACACCTTCATTAAAAAAAAAAAAAAAAGGTCACTTTTGTAGTGGAGAAACATGAGAAATTCCATCCCAGAGGAAAACTTTTGTGAATATGTAAGTATCTGAATATAGGGCCTCAGGACAATAGGGGCTCCAAAGAGCCACCTGTTCCATAATGACTGTGAAAATAAATAGTATTAGAAACAATTTAACAGAGGTATTTGGCTGTTTGTGCCTCATTCCTGGGGCTGTGATTCTATAAGAAGACTGTTCTGAGTGTGTCTGAGGCTCTGCCTAATTAAAAACTGTTCAGGATCAAGTGTAATTTGGATGTTGTGTTACAAAGATATTGTTGTATTTTCTTTAGAGAATGATGTGATAAACACACTCTTTGGAGCAAATTTTATAGATTTTTGGATTGTCCCGTACCGCATTTGAAAGCCGTGTACCATTCTTCCCTTAACTCTAGACAGTAGGACATGTATTTATTAAGAGAGAACTGTGAGATGTCTATCTTCCATGCCCCCTCCAGCTCATATTGATTGTTGGGCCTGTCCCTGTGGTTGCTGCCTACTGTTGCCTTTTGCATCACACTTCAGCTCTGTCCATGTCTTTTGGACTTAGATTTTGAATAGTATTTTATCGTCTAGACACCCGATTTTCTTTGACCACCTCTCTCCTGACTAGTTGAAGGACTTCACATTCTTTGATGGCCCATCTGTGTGAAACACTCGCAGAACAGTAAAAGTATGATTTATTTTAAAACAGAGAATAAGATCAAAATAAACAATGGCTTGTAAAACATACGACATTTGAGTTCTTTGCAAAACTTAATGGCTTTTCTTCCAGAGGAGAGAGAAGTACTACATGGTTAGAGAGTAAAATCCTCTTTCTCAGACATTTCTACCTCATGCTGCTGTTCAGAAAGAGCCCTTCATCTACTTTAGCTAAGTGGTTCCTGTTAGTTTGTTGCCCTGTCATAGGGAATCATCCTCACATTTTCACAGGAGTCTCATTGAGAGAAAAGTGCCCCGTTCAATCACCCTAGTACTAAAACAGCTGTGTTTCCTAGCCTTCTCTTCTCCAAGGCTAATATCAGAAACCCCATCACCACATTTCTTTAGATTAACCTAGCTGATGGTCTTCTGATCTGCATTGCCATTGTTCCTTGAAGCACACATTGGTGTGTGTTCTCTTGAGGGATACATCCTGCTTCTGTCCCTGCTCTCTTCAGAGGCAATCTAGGGAGCCTTTTACATTCTTCTCCTCAGTTTTCACTTACCATGGTGCATCAAGTCATCTTTGAGTGCCAGTCCCTACTGCACTATGGGGTATGCATTTGCTCCATGCACTGAGACTGGTGATTCTTGTAATTAGTATCTCTTGCTCTGTGCCTGCGTCCCACCTCTCCTTGTGCCCTGCACTGAAAGTATTAGGAATGGTGAGGATTGATTGTCTGTCCAGTTCCTTCTTACTGCCACTTGTTCTGTGTCAGAATCCTCCAGTGTGGGGGGCTTCTCTTTTCCACTCATTCCTATATCAGAAGTTACATTATTCTTTCTTCTTGGTAGGGCTTTGGATGGTTACAGTTTATTCGAGTCCTCACCCCAGGGAACCCTCCCAGTCTCTCACTTTGGAGTTTGGCTTTGGCCAGGATGCCCAGATTCAGAAGTTGTGTTTCTTGCCTCCACTCCTTTTCCATCTGGGATGACCATTGGTGTTAGCTGTGCTGCCTTGGGGAGCCATGTATCTACTTCAATTGCAGTATCTGCTGCTCTTTCCCTAGATGAATGCAAGCAGATGTGAGAGCTCTGATTCCAAAAATACCATGTAGAGCAGAGAATGAGATGTCTGCTGCCCATGCACAGTGCTCCTGACACACTAACAAGCCAGCAATGACCACTGTGCCAGATTGGCTGAGGTTCTTAAGACCACCAGCAGCAAGCTGACTGCTCAACAGTGCATGCCCATGGGCTCCCTGCTTGTTGTGCTTACCTTTCTCCAAGTTCTGCTCTTGCTTTGCTCGGCCATGGCTCCAGCCATGGTTCTTTCCTGCATCCCGGCTTGTTCTTATCCTGGCCCAGTCTTTCTCCTACCTCAGAACCAGCACTGCCTCCTGCCTTCTCTGACTCTCAGTAATTCAGCTCACATGCTCAGCTGTGACTCCTGGCTTGAGCTCTATCTCGGCTCTGACTTCAAGTCTGATCTGTGGCCCTGATTCTTGGTTTTGACCTTGTCCATGACCCTTGGCTCTGGCTTTTGAACTCCAACCTCCTAGGCCTGACTTTCACTCCAACTGCTAGCCTTGCTCATCTGTGACCCAGTCTGCTGACATGGAACCCCTGGAAGACCAGTGTCTGTGTTGGCCAGGGTCTGCAAGGCATACGTCCAGTAGATCTGTGCCTAACTTCAGAACAGAGAGGGGCAGAGAGAAGGATCCCCTGGCTGGGCTCCCTCGTGAGAGGAAGGGGCATTTTTGATAACAGAAAAGGCGATGCCCTCTTTGACGCTGTATGAGGAGACATTCCCTCACAAGGCTGTCTGGGTCAGTTGAGCCTTTAGGCATAGGCCACAAAGATGTAGATCATTTTAAGTCACATAGGAATAGTCAGAAGACACATAGGAGCCAAGCTTCTTTTGTACTGGCCCTTACATTGACCTCAACATCAATTGTCGTAACACCTAAACCAAAGCACCAAGACCTGAAAGACTAAGAGCCATCAGAAATCATCAGGTCAGAGAGAATCACTAGCAGTCTGTCACAACTCCATCTATTCCATCTAGGAACCAGCATCTATTATCACTCCAGCAGTATGGAGTAACAGATCACCATTACTTATACCACTTCTAATGATATCTTCATGCTTCTGGATCCGTAATCTCCCTTGTTGTTGGGACTGATCCTTGCCAGGAAAATACAGTCTTCTTCCTACTGAAGAGTAATACAGCAGATCTCCCATCAGCATGAGGAAAAAGGTTCTACTCAAAGTATTTCCTAGCTCCCAAGAAGAAAGGAAGCTGGCGACCTATTCTGGGTCTGAGTTAACACAATGTTCTTATCTGAAATCTAAGATTCTACATGGTTATGCTGACTCCAGTAATATCATCCCTAGAAAAATGCACATGATTTATAGCTCTTAATTTCAAGGATACAAACTTTGATGTGTCCATTGATTCCTTTCTCAGACAATTTCTGAAAAACTGCAGTTTGTAGTGGACCCCCACCAATGTCAGTACAGAACGCTTCTCTCAGGTGAGGGTCCCTCTAGCATGGTGGAGAGATCTTAGACATTGTTGGAGGAGGAGTTCTCTTTCTGTTCCCCACATCCAAAGAAATGATAAAATTGAAGACGTTTACCTAATGGGCTGTGTGCCCACATAGATGATTACACAGTACAATCATCTGCTTGAAGGCTTCATGCAGCCAGAATGCACATAAATCTTCAGGAACTGAGTAGTACAAGAAGGCTACAAACATTCATGCAATCCACATATCTCCTAATAATGTTAGGCAACATGACCACAGTTTTCTATGTAAAAAAATAGGAAGGGGCATGCTCCATCCCCTCCATATGGAAGTGGTCACCTTATGGAACTGATGTGTACAGAACCACATCATCCTATTGGCAGCATATTTTCCAGGCATCTACAATTCACTGGCATGGTTAGTGGCAAAATGCCTGCTGAGGCTGTCAGAGTGGGAGTTATATGATTAGTAGTAAACATTTTCACTGAGCAGGGAACCCCCATTTAGAAAAAGGAAAATAGACTGCACCAGGGAAAGCCCTAGGTCAGTGCTCCAGGGGCAATGTGTTCCTTTGCTTACATGTTCCTTCCCATCCTGATACTACCTTGCGTTCTACAGAAATTCGACTAGAGGGATACAGGCCATCCTCATTAATCTCAGATGGCCCAGAGCCAGACAATTTTTGTTGCCAAGCTTCCTTCCAATGTCATCCTGGCTACTCGTCCGCATTTGGACCTGTGCGGATCTCTTGACCCACAAAAGTAGCAGCGTCAAAAATCTGTCCCCGTGCTCTTCACCACACAGTATTTGGATAGTCAGTGAGCCTGAACATGTCTACTCTGAAGCCCTACAGTTATCCTTAACAGTATCAGAAAGTACTCTACCAGAAAACACTGCCTGTCTAAATGAAAGGCAGTTCTCGGTTTTGACCTAGCAAAAGCATACATCCTCAGACACAGCAGATATGTCAGCTGTTTTAGAATATCTCCTTAATGTCGAGATGATGGGCCTCTTCCTTAGCTCAGTGCCATTTCATCTGGCAGCAATTGGTGCATGATACCTGCTAATGGACAGTTATTTGATCTTCATCTGCCTGTAGCAGCCAGGGTTTTGAAGGGCTTGATCAGAATTTTTCTGTCAGTCAAGGAACCGGCCCCTCACTGGGTTCTTAATTTAGTGCTCTCCATAGTCACTAAGCCAGCCTTTGAATGTTTAGCAGTGTGTTCCATGTCTCACCTTCAGTTAGTCATCTTCTTCATTGCCATCATCTTTGCCAGAAGCTTGGCCATCAAACACTGTGTTTCTTAAGGATAAAGTCTTACTACAACTGTACTCAAAATTAATTCCTAGAACTATTTTAGAATTTCATGTAAACTAGTCAATTCATTTACCTATATCTTTCCTGGAAGTCCCACCCCTCTGGAGAGGAGGGGAGACCTCAATCTCAGCATGAAAGGAGCATTGGTATTTTACTTCAGAGAAGGAAATTGATCAGAAAATCATGTAAAGTGTAGACCAGGCATCTCAAACTTAAATCAGTAAGAGAGCTGCATGAGGACTAGTACGTTAGCCTGATGGCCACACCACTGAAACCTTTTCGTACAATGATATTGCAAATATTGATAATGATAGTGTTTTTGTGGACCACGGGAAATAACTTTAGGGGCTGCATGTGGCCCCTGGGCTGTGAGTTTGAGACCTCTGGACTGTAGACTGTTGCCAAAGCAGATAGAATATGAGGACAAGCTGTCTCCTCACAGAGCATCTCTGAGTGGGACTCTGTCTGTATCTTAGTCTGTTATGAGTTAACATAGTTTTCTCCACCACATGGGTAAAGGCTCAGTCTACAAGAGCAAAGGCAGCCTCAAATGCATCACTTCAGGAGTTGCTTCTTGATTCATATTTGCAAGGCAGCTGTGTGGGTGTTCCACCCACACATTCATGAGACATTTTTTGGTCTAAAGTTCTTCCTGCATCCTCACACCCTCCTTCCACCTCTCTTGAGTCCTGCTTGTCAGTTGTCACTGGCAGAATACTCACAGGGACCAGCACTTGAAGAAGAAAGAGGAAGTTATTTATTGTGTAACTGAAGTTCTTTGAGATGTGTGGTCTCAATCTGTATTCCACTGTTCATTCTTCCCCTGAGTCCCAACCCCCACTGCTTCAGATTGTAGTCTGATTTGCAGTAAAGAAGGAATGGGAGAGGTGATCAGTGAGCCCTACCTCTTATAACAGGGCGGAGGATGGGAAGAGGTGGATTATAGACACAAGCCAACAGACTGCCTGTAGGAATTCTCCAGTCTCAGGAGCATGGAGCATACATGTACCCACAGTGGAATATAGATAGGGACCACACATCTCAAATACCTTTATTGATCTCCCTTGACACTGGCATCATTTAACTTTAATTACATTACAATGTCTGATAAATAAGGCAGAAATATACCTCTTCATGAATCCGTGGAAGATACTGTTTGTCTCTGTCTCTGAATGTGTATTGTTTCCAAGGTGAGGCAGACTGACAGCATATTAGATATCTAGTTTCTGTAAATGAAGAATTAGGAAGAAGAACCCTTTGTATAACCTGGGGCGAGTATGACTGTAAACACACATGAAAAATAGTCTATAATATATGAATAACTTAATATAATGTAGAATACCACTATGCTAGCAACAGCTCATCGATTTTATATTGCCTTTGGTTTTAGGTGTGGCTGGATCTTTTGAAACCTATTGTGAAACAGATTAGAAGTAAGTGCTTTCTTTATGTCATTTACTGTGTCTGCCGAAAAACAGTTGAATTAAATGGAAGGGACTTGCTCAGTTAAAACATTGATTTTGTATTTTGTTTGGGTTTTTTTTCCATCAGATATATAGCTATATTACATATTGTGTGCTATTCGGTTATATTCATTGTATTATTTTAAAATTAGTCTGCTATTCAAATTCAACTTTGATAGTCAAGCAATATTTTGATTAATAGCTGATGTGTATTCATGTGCACAACACAACTTTGATCAATATTAGCATGTTACAATAGATAGGAAACAATGCAACTCAAATATTACCAATTTTTAATTTATATATAGTCAGCTTAAGTTATTTATCATATCCCTATTAAATTTGGCGTGCTGAGTCAATTTCTATGTGTTTCTGTATTTTAAGTGTTCTGCTTTTGACATTGCGCATTTTACACTAAACTTTCTGTAGAGAAACACATGGAGGATTTGTTCCAAAGCTCACTGAGTGACAGATTTTAGAAAGTTGTGGCAAGTACTTGATGTAACAGCTTTCATGAGAGTGTCAGCAAGGGAGGGCAGGGAGGACATAGAGACAGGAACATAAGAAAAATATTAATAGAAAAGGTGGTTTGCTTAAGGACTAGATAGTGTCAGCATTATTCAGAATAGGGGAAAGAAAGAGAAGAGAGTAGAGAAGACCTTAGCAGGAAAGTATCTAGCTTCCTTTAATGATGTATTAAACAGAAGTGGTTATCAATCTGAGCAACTTCAAAAATGCTAGCAAGAGACAAAGGCTAATATGCATTATTTTAGACTTAATTTATTTCTGTATGAGAATGTGCAGACTATTATGAACATTTCATGAATTTCCCTTGGTCTTTCCTTTAGGGCCTAAGCATGTTGTCGTAAAATTTGTGGTGAAATTCTTTCCACCAGATCATGCTCAGCTGCAAGAAGAACTCACAAGGTTAGTGATTCTATAATCCTATTTTTTAATTCCTTAATGGATAACAGTGGGGAGGAATAAGAGAAGCACCAGGACTTGAGGGCTAAGGGTCTGAGTATACTGTGCCATTAACACCCCTCCCTCCCATTCCTGCCTCCCTGTGTGGGATGTAGTTTACTAAAGCATGCTATGCCAAGAAGCATCACTGGAGCTTAGGAAAAACAGTGTAGCCAGAAGTTTCCAGGCACAGCAACAGGATAGGGGAAGAAGTTAAACTCCTTTATTTTCCATCCATGGTGCACCTAGACAGTGGAGGAGCTAGGCCTCCTTGAGAATTCCTCTCTTGTTTAGGAAGACCATTTGGGACCATAGTCCAGCCACATGGGAGATGATAACTCTGCCTGAGGCTGCGAGGTGCAGTAGCTGGACTACACGTTCGCACAGTCCTTATAAAGTCATAAGATTCACAGAAATGTGACTGTTTAAGGAAGTGTGAGAAGCCTCTTTGTGGGTTGAAGGAGTAGGATGGAGTGTATGAGGAGACAAAGGAGAAAACATTCATCTACTGTGGCTGAATTGTGCACTTTAGATATGTGCTCATTTCTGATTCTTAGTAAAGTGGTGGTTTAAATTTTGTTCAGTTTGTGTGTTGCAAAGAAGCACACACAAACTCACTTCTCACTATATCAGAAAAAGAGGAATATTCCTATATGTATGTGTAAACATGAGGCACATGTATCTTTAGCTGGTGAATATTTTTCATTCAGAAAGCTTTAAAACTGAAAAAATATGATTTAATCAAAGCCAAAATGTGCCTCAGGGAAGTATCAGTTCTGATGAAAAAATTAATTCGTTTTTTTTAACATTTCTGATTTAAGATTTTTTCAGAATATTTTTGTTCTATACAATATGTTGATATTTCTGCTGATTCAGAATAGAAACTAATTCTGAAGTGTTGAAATTTCCCATGGGATCCAAGTCATGTTTTCCAAAAGGGTTCCTTCTATTTAGGTAATCTCTTTTATGAAGTCAGTCCCCACTCTAGTGTTCTGCATTTATTCCTGGCTTTTTTTATTTGGGGGGGGGGGGGGAGAAAAGTCCCTTTTTCTTGTCTTGAAATTGAAAAAATGAAATATTTATTTGAAAGACAGATTAAAAAATATTAGAGGACAGGATCAAATGAAAACTCCTAATATTGTGTAAATAGCAGAGATTTCCCTGGCTCTGAATATATCAAACTGTATGTTCAGTAGCTTACTACATGTACTGTAAATAGGTTTCAGTTTATCTCTTCCTGCACCTAGAGACGTGGCTCTGAATCCTGATTACTTTTTTGCTGTTGTTGCTTTTAAATTTTTGGGGTAAGACTCTGGTTTGTGAATGTTGAAGCGCATGTGTTGAAAAAGTGTCATTGCTTGGAAAGGCTGAGAACAAATGATGACGGGGAGGGAGGGTAACAGAACACTAATGTGAAGTTTGCATTGCTGTGAAAATGCTTGTAATGTCTGACTATCATCATTGCTAGGGAAAGGGAAGATTTAATATTGATTTTAAAAGGAAATTGATGTAGAGCTAGAATATATCATTTTGTACATTTTGTCTGCCATGTTTGTACTGTCCTAAAATCTAATGGCCATAACGAAGCAGCTGTAGTTGGGCGTAGTTATCGTATACCATAGCTACAGTATATTCAAATAGCTTAGAAAAGCTTTTTACCATCCTCTGTACCTGTGTTTCTGTCTTTCTTCCTCCCTTCCTCTTCTTGTAGACAGCTACTCCAAAAGGCTATGTTCCTGCTAGATCCATTAAAATCCAGGGTAAGGAGACATTGGAGTGGTCTAATTTTATGGATTATACTGCAACATTTGTATTAAGCATTAATCTATTTTTTAGTTTTCCCCAATACAGAATATCTGATTTATTTAAAATCTAAGTAGTCAGCTAAAATCGAACCATGATTGTAGCGCCGGCTACTCTGTTCGTGCTGATTGACAGCTGTTTTTCTGTACTCTCATCTGGAGCTATTAGTTTACTTTCTTCTGACCAATACAATATTATGTGTGAATTTTCTCGTGAGAAAATTCTTCTGCAAGATATCAAGCAAATCTCTGCTCTGAAATGTCTATATATTAAAATCCCATGATAGCTACTAGTTGGCACAATAAACTGAAGCCAATTATCATCTGGTTCAGTGTTGATTTTGTGTGAAGCTAGTGTCCTGAAATGCATGGGAGCTTGCATCACCCTACTATCAAAACGCTCACACAGAAGATTTAAAAGGTAAAATAAAGGAGCATCCCATAAAGCTCTTGAGTCCAGATGTGTAGTCAGTATGTTTGCACGTGGAAAGAGGGGAGTGAAGAGGCCCTTCAGCAGGAATGTAAACTTCTCTAGTTTTTATTACTGTTATGACCCAAAAGTGACCCAGGGTTTGTCTTGTGCAGTGCTATGATATATTACAAGTTCACGATATTCACTTTCAGCCTTCCTCCCTATTTGTTTTGGTTAATCCTTGTTTATTTTGTAAAGTCCTCTGATCATCAACTTATTAAATAATGAGTTCATGAAAGTCTATTCTACTCTTCTGATTATGTGCAAGGTTAAAACCACAAAGCAAAGAATAACACTTTTTCTATACCTGCTGAGTTAGGTCATAGTATGCATTTCACCCAGGGCCGATCATAAGCTAAAAGTTGTCTTGCCATGGGGAGACTTGTATTTTGGCTCCTTCCGTTTGAGCTTGAGAACAGCGGTGTGAAACCCAGAGCTCAGGGAGCAGCTTCTGACCGCAGAGACTGGCTTGGTTGCACAGAGGGAAGTTTCTGAGCTTGGGTCTCTCCCAACCATACACCCTAGCAGAACCACTTAGAAGAAGGAAGAGCAAGTGCATAGCCCCTTGCTTATGCCTGTGGGAAGGAAGGACCCAGGGCTGGCTCTGCCAGGCTGCACTTCCCTGCCATGTTGGCAGCTCCAGATGGCATTGCCCACCCCTCACCTGGCTGGCCAAAGGTCCCAGACCCAGGCTCCTCTCACTCAACCTGCTCAGGCAGCCCAGGCCCACCAGCTTGTGGACAGTGCCCCCCTAACCATGACATCTGGGGTAGTCACCTATGATGTCCACCTGTGAAGCCAGCTATGGTGAAAGCATCATGCTACCTGGGACCTTGCAAGCAAAACATACTATTAAAAAAATGTGAAAGCAATATTAACATGGCATGGTTAAAATCACAAACTGCATTCTCAAAATATGGGCAGTTAATTTTTTGGCTCTTTTTCGGAGAAAAGAAAGCTGCAACCAAGTTGCACACTTCCTTAAGGTACAGGAGGTCCTGCACTGGGACTTCTATGTTCTTGCTCTTAGAGCTCAGTGAAATTTTCCAGGCAAATAGTTTATTTGCTAAAATGAAGTTTTAGTCAACCCCAAACTATTCACAGATTTGAATCGTTTTGGACTCTCCCCTTCCTCCCCCCAGAACTAAGATAGCATTCACAAAACTGACTGGAACCTAATTTATAATGCTTAGCTCAGTAGTTAGGTTATTCACCTGTGGCATGAGGCATCTAGATTCAGTTTCCCCTTCAGTTTTGTATACCCTAGTGCAGTGGTTCCCAACCTTTTCTAGGCTGGGGACCCCATTTTTATTGGGGAAAAAAAAAATCATCTCTGAGGCCCCCTGGCTGCATTGTTATCATGGGTGCTGCAGGGCACAGTGTGGCTCCCAGGGGCAGAATGTGGCCCCTGCTGCTCTGGGGGAGCCTCCAGAGGTTGGATCCAGCCCCTGCTGGCCGAATGCAGCCCTGCCATTCTGGGAAGCCTCCCTGTCTCTGCTCCTCCCCCTTGAATATTCCACCCCCCAGCTATTTCTCTGGCCCTCTCCCTGGTTCCTGCCCACCACTCCCCACGGCCTCTTCCCATGCTTCCCTTACTTGGCTGGAGCTGCTGCACCTGCCCCCCTCCCAGCTACTCTCCTGAGCATGGTCTAAGCATGCTCAGGAGGCGGGACTTTTAAAAAACCCTTGCCTGGGGCATCCAGCTCCTAGCCTGTCCGCAGACCCCCCTGGAGCCACTCTTCAGCCCCCCAAGGGTCTGCGGACCACCAGTTGGGAACCACTGACCTAGCGGTTAGGTCATTCGCTTGTGTTCATTCGCCCTCCCCCAATCTGCCTAATGCGGAGGACAAATTTGAACATGGGTCTCCCACATCGTATGAGTGCCCTGACCACTGGACTCTTAGATTTTTGGGGCAGGTTTCTCTCAGTATCTCCTGCTGAAGCCGTTCCCTATTGTATAGAATACTTAAATAGTCATTGAGCCATAGTGAGAGCATGAGAATGACACTCTACTCTGGTAGTTAGGACACTCGCCATGGTGGTGGAAGGCCCAAATTCAAGTCCCTCATACAGTGAGTAGTTAATTACACAGTGGAACAGCTTCAACAGGAGAGACTGAAAGACTTAGCCCAGACTATTTTTTGACACAATCATTAGATTACTCTTCTGCAGTGTGGGAAATCGAATTTCAAGTCTCTTCTGTACCTTAGGCAGAAAGGGCAATTGAATGCAGATAATTGCTCCAATGACTGGATTACAGGGTAATAGGGAATGGCACCTTCACATTCTCCTCTTTGACCATTCTGTGAATCTTTCCCTTCATTTTCTTTGCTCTTATTGTAAAAAGGACCTGGAAACAAAGCATTTAGTTTGACCTGCAATAAAAATTTGTCAGCTTTTTTGATTTGCCAAATTTTTCATCAGTTTTAATGCGTCAGATCAGTTTCTTTTCAGGTTTTTTGGAACTGCTAACAAACCAAAAAAATCAGTTATTTGTCCAAAAAATCCCTTCAGGTAGATTTCCCAGCAGGCATGGAAAACGTTGAGGGGTTTTTTTCTTCAGTGTTTTTTCTCCTTTGTTCAAATTTCAGTAAAAACACGTGAATAGAATTTGCTTAAAGTTTTTTAAAAAATTACTTTCAAGATAAGAACTTTATAAAATTTAGTCTTCTAAGGAAGAATTGTTCAGAAAGCTATGAACAACTGAAATTAAAAACTTGGGGTTTGTAAAGCTATAAAGTTTGTAATTTTAACTAGAGTGGTCACTGCATTGTGTTTGTAGAAACAAATGTCATGGCACCTTAAAAACGTGAGTTAAGGCTGTCACACATGTCTCAGCCCATTTGTGCTTACTAGATATATTGAAGCAGATGTGATAGCAAATTCATTGCTGAAGTCAAACAGCTCTGGGTCTCCCAGTGTTTCTTGTTTACTCTCTGATTATCGTGTAGATAGAAAGTTTCTTTTAGTAGACATTTGATTTTTATCAGTGTCTTGAGCAGTATTGAGTGTGTTGTTGGCACTTAGCAGGGGTTTGATGATAAGAAATCTTAAGAGAATTATTCTGAGACTTCTGGAGACAAGAAATACAGATTTTAAATGAAATGCTCTGGATCAGATTTGCTTTTTCTGATTAGTAATCAGTGGTCAGAGAAGTGAGGAATATAGACTAAAATTTTCATGTGTTGTTATTTTTAAAGGAAGTACAAACTGCTGCATTATTAAAAGAAAAAAAATTAAAGGGATCAATTTTCCAAACATTTTGTGGGGATTTTGATACAGGAGTCTCTTTGATGTTAATACTAGTCCTGGGGCTACCTTTGTATCCCTGCCTTTTTCCTTGAAATAGTCTCCGTAAGGATCTGAAATTTAAACCCACGAAGGTGAAGAGATGCAGAATGAAGGAAAAGTCAGACAATGTGTGAGCCTGATTCTGCAAGTTTTCTGAGTTTGGAACTCCCATTGAGACCTCTGAGATATTGACATGTGGAAGTCTGACGGGATCACACCCTCTGACTATACTGACTTTTATCTTGTTTGGCAACATTAACCAATCGCTGCATTGTACTTAGATATCTGAAATAATCTGTGAGGATAAAATTATTATGTGTGCATCCTCCAGAAGAGACCCCAGGAGAAAGGAATGTCCAACAGTCATGGTGAAGTAGACCACAACTATATACCTATATGCCTGGCAGATAAATGTGTACAATGTGGGTAAATCCATAATCATTTAAATATACCTGGGGGGGAGCTACTGTCAGCCTTCCCCTTTTACCCATCCAGGTCCCCAAGCAAACCTACTATTGGGAGTTTGCCATGCCTACACTTAAGTGAGGATTCAGGAGACTATAAAAGGGGGGAGGTTGGCTTCCTGCCATCCCAGTCATAGGAGTCCTGAATCCCTCCTGTTTCCTCTCCTTTAAAGGACATGTTCTTTAAACCCTTTCACAATTCCTTTTATCTGATCATTGTATCCCTTCCCTATGGAGTACCTGCACTAGATGCCAGCTACAAAAAGGTACCAGCAGTTATCTTAGCTGCTTCTCCCTCCCATACCTATCTGGGTTCCAAAATGGGTTGCTAATGCTCCTTTTAATATCAGCCCAAAATATGTCAGTCTCCAAGTCTGACTGGAGGATCCCATCCTCCATGAATAATTCTGCTGCCCTATATACTACGTCCAAATAAGAAATTACCAAATCCCCCATACCATGAAGGAATTTGGCCACCTTCCTGTTCACATGCATCTTAGCCTCACTGACCAAAAGAGGTCTTCACAGCTCCCCACCCCACCCTATGCTGCAATGAATCGAACCAAATAACTTTTATTCCTGGGGAAAGTCCTGCTTAGCTCTGATTATTATGTCCACATCATGACATATTCCCAGATGGTTTTCTCTGAAGTGAACCACTATCATATCTAGTGCCCAGTTATGGGCCACCATGGTTTACAGAAGGGGCAACAGCTTGTCCAATAACATGTCCCTTCTCCGATGCCAGCTCAGGACTGCTTCACCACTGATGTCCAGTGATTAAACCTCCAGGAAACATGGGAATCCACAGATGAGCTCAGTAAAGTGGACTGTGCCTTCAGATCCATGACACTGTTGCCTGGCCCAGCTTCCAACATCTGGAAGTAAACACAAAGGGAAAATTGAACACAGGTTTCTTGCCTAGGGTCTCATCTATGTTCTCTGTTTCAGGATACTAGTCCCCAGTTGTCTGCATTGTACTAGCCCCCAGAACTAGTGGGGCTGCTGCTGTTGCTGCCCTGATACTGAAAGAGTGGGAATCACATTCATATGCTGGAAGGGATTGATGAGATTGAGGCTATGTTAAAACTCTCTAACAAACTGGTATGTTGTGAGGCGACTCCCATCACCATGGACTTATTATCTCATAGGCCCTCACACACTCCACAGGGTGGATTCCAGGTTTGCCACCAGTCTGCAGAATAATGGATTCACCCTTGCTTCCTGGCTTGTCATTGATATCCCTAAGGTTTAGATCACTGGTCACCACTCCCCAGCATGCATCCCTCAATTCTGAAGCCTTTCCAGAAGAGTTCTTACAAGACAGTTTCACTGATCCCAAAAGTGCCCCGAAGCGCTACCTGACATAGCTGCCCTGAACAACGCTGCCTCTTGTCCACAGAGACATATGCACTGTAGGATCTGCTCCAGCTCCCTTAACATGTTAATTGTGATTGGATGACATTATTCACTCCAGGAAAATCACTTTGAGACCACCCTGCTAGAAACCTGTGAACTAAAAACCTGCTACAAGGATCTATGTAACCATCCAGCCTTCAGACAAACATAAGGGCTGATAGGCAAATAAATATGGTTGAAGATTCCTGTTGACAGGTTGCTACCACCACCATGTACTGCAGCACCCATTCGTCTGCTATGGGCTAAATTGATGACAGCCCCGCCTGCCCCTGCTACTCCTGAAATAACTCCCAAAGTACCTGAGTGGATCTGTAAATCAGCCTTGAAAATCCTTTCCTCCCACCACAAAGACATTGCATGAAAATGATACTGTTCCAATATCCCCAAACCAACCTGTATCTCTCCAGTAACTCTTTCATAATATAGTGAGGTCTGCTTACTCCTGGGGTAGCCACTGCAGCCAGGCACACAATGCCTATCCCAGGGCAACCTCTTGCCAGGCAAAGTTAAGATGCCCAAGAAGAGACTGTAACTCTTGGAGTGTAACTAATCTGGCTGCTCTGTCTCCCCAGTCAAGCCCCCAGCAGATCCTGCACTCATTTTGAGGGAGTCATCCTATATGCAGCCAAGTGTCTATGTCAGTCCCCAAGTGAGTCAGCATAGTGGGTGACCATCTGTTTTGAAGATCGGTAGGTTTACTCCCAGTTTTTTGCCAGGGCCTGAAAGGGATTCATCAGGCTAATACGCTTATCTGAATTTGCCCTACCCATGAACAAAAGTAAAGTACTAGCTGCCATAAATCTGCTTTCTGTATCACTGCATATCCCATTATCAAAATAAGATTATCCTTCAAAAGAGAAACACAAGAAGTCCAGGTCAGCAGGATGTACTGGCAGAATTCAAGAAGCAAACTTGATATCACACTTGTCTATCAGTGCCCCAGGCCACAAGACATAACCCTGTTTACTGCCTTATCAATGGAGGAATAGTAAATAGAATACAAGGCTATGTCTGTTCCATCATTATTTGAGCTACTCCATGGATATGACAGGTGGTGAAATCACCTTGATCACTCTTAGGAACCATGGCTAAGGGAGGCAAGATCTGTAGGATGATCAAATGGCTCTGTCTGTTCTCCTTTAATTCTTGTATAATCTTTTAATTACAATATAACCCTCTTCTCCTAAAGACTTCAAATTTGGGACATGACTTTTTTCCCAACAAAGGGAGTCCTAAATATTTCACTAAACCCATTTAATAAATATACCTCACCCATTTTATTAGGATAATCCCATAGGTGCACCTTTAACATCCCCATCCTAATTGGAGGTGGTGCACTTGTCCAACTCTCCATTTTCAATTAGCCTTCCATGCCTTCCTGTGCCTTGGACCCTGCCCTGCTCCTGCCTCCATGGGCCTGCAGGCGGCACATGACTTCTCCCCCATTTTGTTTCTCCACTGTGGTTTCCCACTGCTGTGGCAGTTGTGAGCTGTATGGGCCTCAAAGTATATTTCGTAACCATGCCTGAATTTGCAGGTGCTATGAGAACCACTGCTTTCATTAAGTCCTTAGTAGATGTCATTGAAAGCCCCTGGTGGGATTGCTGCAGAGTGAACGGGCCATTGTCAGGGTGGAAACCTGGTCCTCATGGCGTCATCTGCTCTTACTACGGCTTATGATGCGGTATGTCCCACAAGCTCCCTGTTTGTGTTGCCACATTCAGTCTAAACAGTTCATTGAAGTGAAACAAAGCATGCCCCCAAGCATATTATGTGCCTGCCCGATTATATGCATCTATGTGAACAGTGCCGAGCTTCTGTCTGAGAAGGTCACTGCAATGATACTTGCATAGATTAGGAAGGCAGTTTCCCAGTTTTCCCATGTTCTAATCACCCTTGGACACCTGGGTATCTCAATGTCCAGTTGCTCTGCCCCAGCTTACTGTCTTTCAGCACCTCTCTGGGCAACAGTAATGACAGGTCTGCATATTGACCCTTCAAAGTTTTATCTTTAGTATTATTGAGAGGGGGGACTACCATTGGATCAGGCACCCCAGCCTACTCATATTAATGTCCGTTGGAGTACTCTTAGTACCCTCTCACCGCCCCATCTGTCCCTGGGGCAGCAGTTCTGTCTCATGAATTCACATTCCTCATCAGTGGGTGAGTTGTAGGGTGCTTAAAAATCATCCCTATTATTAAGGGCTCCCACCCATTGACAAGAAGTCTGCTGGCTAGATCATGGGGTTCGAAGGGTAGTGATCAGTGGCTCAATGTCTAGTTGGCAGTTGGTATCAAGCAGAGTGCTCCAGGGGTTGATCCTGTGGCTGGTGTTAGTCAACAACTTCATTAATGATCTGAAGGGTAGGATGGATTGCACACAGATGATACTAAACTGAGGGAAGTAGTAGGTATGTTGGAAGGCAAGGATAAGATACAGAGTGACTTAAACAAATTGGAGGTTTGGGCCAAAAGAAACCTGATGAGGTTCAACAAGGACGAGTCCTAAATGCAGAACTCTGCATAGAGAATCTCTTTTGCTGCTACAGGCTTTGGATCAACTGATTAAGCTGCACTTCTGCAGAATAGACTGGGGTGGGGGTGGGGGTTACAGTGGACAAGAATCTGGGTATGAGTCAACAGTGTGCCCTTATTGCCAAGAAGATTGACAATATATTGAGCTGCATTAGTAGGAACATTAGCAGCAGACTGAAGGAAGTGATTATTCCCTTCTATTTGACACTGGGTAGGCCACATCTGGAAGGCTGTCCAGTTTTGCCGTCCTCCCCCACACACTACAGGAAGAATATGAACAAATTGCTGGGACTCTAGTAGAGGGTAAAGAAAATGATTAGGGGGCTGGAACATGTGGCTTATGAGGAGAGGCCAAAGGAATTTGGCTTGTGTAGTCTGCAGAAGAGAAGAGTGAGGGGAATTTGATAGCAAGCGTCAACTATTTGAAAAGGAGGTCCAGGAGGAATGGAGCTAGGCTTTTCAGTGGTGGAAGAAGCAGAACAAAGAGCAATGGTCTCAAGTTGCAGTGGGGGAGGTCTATGTTGGATATTAAGAAAACCTTTTTCACTGGAGGATGACAAAGCAGTGGAATGGGTTAGCTAGGGAGGTGGTAAAATCTTCATCTGTGATGTTTCCCTCCCACTATCTGGTCTGGTGTGCTGTTGTGCCTCCCTAATCACGCACTCCTGGAACCTGATTTACCCCCACTTTACTAGGTGGACCTCCACGCCTGGGACAGCCCACCCCAGCCTCCTCCGTGTAATCCAGGCAGTGGATATGCACTAACTCGCCACTCAGGGGACTGTTACCCAGCAAATGCCTCCAGCCCTCAGATGCAACACTGGGAATTTCCATCCTGTAGGGATTTGGACCCTTCCCAGATCACTGCAGGCTCCTACACACTGATCCGTCAGTTTACAAAGAAACTGATATACAAACAGCGCTTGCTCCTTCACGCTCTCTAAGATCTACACAGCTTTAGTTAAAACAAACACAAGCTTATTGATTAAACATGATTTTAAATGAGTATGTAGAAAATCAATGCACAATCAACCCATCAGGAGTTCATCACCAACAAATGAAAACAACATACATTCTAATTTTAAGTCTACTGGTGTAGTCCATTCCAGTTTTACCCACAGGCCAGACCAGAGGTGGTTTTCAACCAGTCTCTGTCCTTCTGGCCATCTGGATAGATTGAATACTTTGGAGGTGTTTCAAGGTGGAGCTTCTATTCTAAAAAGCCACAAACAGTTCCCAGTGTGTGTATTTTTTCTCTCCAGACATGTTTCCCTCCCACTCCCCATGCCTTGGGATCAGGTTATCCTTTGTATCATGACCTTTGTATTTGTCTTTGTCATGCAGCCCTTGTGTATACACTGAGAGATGGCTCTGTTTCCTCTGCACACTTGCCCCCCCCCCCGTAAAATACATGGACCATGTATCAGATAGGTACACGTAACGTGATAGCATAACAATAATGCAGATCATGATATGAGCATTTGGAAGGGAACCAAGCATGGTATATTTTGCAGTAAACTATACAATTACATTGCAAAAGTGAACAGGAAAGTTACAGAGATCATACTCCAGGTGTGCAGGGGTATATCCTGTGACACCATCCTTTTTAAGGTGGATTTTAAGCTGCAGCTTGGCAAAGTGCTGGCTGGGATGATATATTCAGGGTTGGTCCTGCTTTGAGCAAAGGAACAAACTATATGGCCTTCTGAGCAGGGGTGAAGTATAATTTGGTGAGCCCCGGAACTGAGCCCCCCTCTGGCATGGGTAGCCCCTGATACCTACCTCCAGACAGACAGACAGACACACACACACACACACCCCCGCCGCAAAACCCCAAGCAGCCCCACCCCAACACCCTTACTTCAGCTGTTTGCAGGCTGTATGACTGGCTGGAAGCTGCTTCTCCAGCCAGAAGCTGCTCTGCCCTGCAGGGGGTAGATTCAAAACCTCCCAGCCTGCTGCAGCTCTCTGCTGTCTGGGCTTAAGGAGGAGCAGGATTTAAGGTGGAGTCACAGGAACACTGCATTCTGGATGCTCATGCTATTTCTAGGGGGCCCTAGAACTCTGCAATCCAGTGCATTCCTCTTTTTCCAGGGGCCTCAGAATGCTGCCAGCCTAAAAATAGGGGGCCCTGGAACTGCAGTCCACCTTACTTTAAACCCTGCTCCTGAAGTCTCTTCCAGCCTTAAACATCTATGATTCTAAGACATGTGTAACCCAGACATACCTGACCCAGCTTTAGGACAGCAGTTCCCTGCTGTGACCTATTTGCTAGTTCTGTTGCCTTGCTAAATTTGGTGGACTCTGCCTTCTGGTGGAGGAGGTCTAGGTGACCACCCTCCCTACTCCCACTTAGATTCCCCTATAGGAAAAGTTGCCAAGTTCACTAAACCCCACCAGAGTGCCTGCCATTGACATCTACTGCAGCATGGGGTGTGGTGGTATCCTGTCCTGCCATCCATTCATTCAAATGTCCTGGCTCTTGGTGGCCTCCCGGGGGTTAAGTAAACCAGAACTCCCTGTAACACAGTTACGGAGCCCACAAATCTGACAGGCCAGAGCTCTGGGGCCCAGATTCCAGAATCTAGAATAATTGGGCCCACACATGCATGAAGAGAGCCCGGACAATACAGGAAGGGGGCCCAGAGATTAGTAAGATTCCGGGGCCCCTCAAATTATACCTTAATCACTGTGTCCCACAGAAACACACAAACCTTTTGCAGCTGTGAAAACAATTTTGGAATCAGCTGCCCAGATGATTTGAATCAATTCTCCATTGGATCTTCCACCGCTGAACACAGCTAGATTACTCCTGGGAGTTTTGCGTCTCCAGCTTCCACGTTACTTCTCAGTTAAGGGCAATCCATTTGTTAGACAGACAGACTGGCTTGAGATCCACTCGTGCTCGTCTTGGGGCAAACCTCTTGCTGTGCAGTGAGAATGCCTGGTCTCCCAAGATCCCTCAAGCCCCACTCCATCCTCTGTTAGCTCTGACACACCTACTATGACCAGCTGCAAATAGGAGGGCTGCCCTTCTCTTCTTACTGGCTTGCTACAGCCCTAAGTTGATAAGTTTGAAACTCCTTCCCCTTCTCCTACAAAATGCCTGCATCTACTGTTGTGGGCTGGAAGCTGGAGGCTCTTCCCCACCCCCTTTCTCTTTGTCATAGTCTGCTATCCATTGGGAGAGCAAAGTTTGCTGTGCTGCTGTTCTTGCTGCTCCAGCTGATGCTGATAAAAGGGGATTTTCCTGCTCTAGTGTGCACCTGAATTGGCTCCCATCTCTTCCAGTCACCTGGAAAGCTAGGGGAGGGCCTGATGGGTCAGCATACACATATGGACCTGGTCTGAAACTTCTACAGAAAGTCAATCTCACACTCAGCCATCTATCTAGCCCTTGAAGGACCCACGCACCTTTTCCTACAAGCCAGACAACAGCCGTCCTCCACATATGGTGTAATGAGGTCTTTTTCCAGTGGTGGCCTACTTGGAAGTTCCACTGACAGTTCACAAACAGCAGGAGATAAACTGCTGTAATGAAGTTATGCAGCATTCTTTCTTTCTTGATAAAATAGGCTCCAGTGTCTAGGGCTGCTTGTTAAGCTGTTTGCTGAGCATGTGACAGGTGTCACATTTTGTCTGCACTGTCCTTTCATTTCCAGGGCTCAATATATTGTGTAGAAATTTGTGCTGTCTTGACTATGAAGAACAGTGGCAGTATAAAACCCTAAAGACTAGCACATTATTGTTGTGCTTTATTCAGGCTCTAAAACTCAAGAAAATGAGACTATTTGCATGGATTCCAACAGGAGAGAGTGCCTATTGCCAAATGATGAATTGATATTTTACTGCATTTTTTCCCCCTGTGCTTTGTATATAACTTTGTTCACTTTTGTGTTTTCAGGTACCTGTTTGCGTTGCAAGTGAAGCAAGACCTGGCACAAGGCAGGCTAACATGTAATGATACCAGTGCTGCACTCTTAATCTCACACATAGTACAGTGTAAGTTCTGCTTCTTTCTTCCTTGGAGAAAGACAAATGCATTAGTGAGCAGGAAAAGCTTTGTCAGACTGTCAGTAGTTGCCTGTGAATGTTTTGTCAGCATATTATACTACAATACAAGATAAAAACCTGTGCTAAGGCTATATGTTTTGTATGGTGTATATATATTTATATAAATGTTGTTATATCAAGTAAAGAATGGGTCCTCAGAAATATCCTGTGCACTAAATCTGTAATTGTTGTTTGATTGCATTTTCAAAGAGCTGTGGTTGACAGCCTGCCAGGACTCTGGAAAGGGAAGTTTCTGCAGAATGGCAAACGGGTTGAATTCTTCAACTGAATTTCTGTTTTGTTTTATTATTTATGTTTAACATTTTATTGTGTCAGTAGAGTACAGGATTCTAGGACATGTGTGTACTGTCTAGAGCATAGTAAATAAATGTGTTTAGAATATAGACTAAATCATAGTCCTGATAAAAGCGATAGGAGGAAGAAAAACAAAACCTCTTTTTTAGGTAGACATGTAAGAAAGAAGAATGTATTTGTTCCCATCATATATTCACTAATATCATCATGTCAAGCTACGTTTCTCCTCCAGATATAAAAGGCAATTGCTTGAAAGGGAATATATGTTTTGCCTTTTAAGAATTTACGGTAAACTATCTAGAATAATATTGTAAAAATCTACTTTGAAGCATATATAGACTGCCAAAAATGTTCGGCCATAATCGACCATTTTGAATTGCCATTTCAAAATTCAGCACTGCATATTTCTACTCAAAAACAGCCATATAGATACCATCTTAGTTAACAAAGATTTTCAAAGTTCTTTAGAGGCATATCCCTGGTAAGGATGGGTAAATCTATCCTGTGTTAAAGATGGTCTGTTTTAGTGGGATGTTTCCTCCCATTACTAATCTTTGGTCCAAAAGCAAATGCCAACTACATTTCATTCACTTTGGCCTCCAGTAACCTGTGTGACTTGGCAATGGTGGAAGACAAAATAAATAAAAGAGGAGCCTCAGTGAAATTCTATATCCCTGTGAACATTTTGAAGCTCAGTGTTTTTGTAGCCCACATGTTAAGAACTTGAAGAAGAAATGTTAAGAATTCAAACTTAAAGAAGAAAATTTGTTTGCTCTTTGGTTCCAAAAGGAACTGAGTCTCAACAGAACTGTATCCAGAAGTAGGTGGTGAACAAAGTTTGTAACATGTTATTTTCTCAGCAACTTTGTTTATTCCTCTCATGAAGTTGGGAGGAGTTTGGTCAAGGTCAGTCCCTGCCTTCTGACTTGAACTCGGGAAAAAAAGCAGATTTTACAGCCAACTGCAGCGCTAACTGAGATATTGGATAAATATTGTCCACTTATAGAGGGGACAGCAAGGCTGAGCATCTCTTCAGTTTCCACAGTTCTGGCTCTGCTGGAGAAGAAGTGTGGCTCCCAGAAAGCCTCAAAAAAACAAGACCTTTACGTCCCTTGATATAAAGGCATTGAAAAAAAAAGGTAAATTGCCTCAGAAATCTGTCAGCAAGGGGACCTCGCATCCCATCATGGAAACAGATGAGGCTCCTCCACTTTCTGGGATTAAGCTTCCTGCACTGAAAAGTCTCATTGTTTGCAGTCCCATCAAGTGCTGACAGTGTATCTTGTTTGGAACTTGTTCGGCAAAAAGATTCTTCAACTCAAAGATGGATCAGCTGCCCTGGGCCTTGCCTCTCCAGCACGACACAAACACTGTGAATAACACCGTTTTGCTCTCTTTGTCTCCAGTGGCTTCAACTACAGCTGATTAAGCTCTCAAACATCCTTTTTGGTACTGAGCAGATTCCTGTTGCTGAGGAACCTCCTAATCGCCGAGGAATTCAGTTCACCTTTACTCATGGGTCCACACTTTGTTCAGGATCAATGAGATCAGCTTCAACTTGATACTGGAAAGACAGGTTTTCTGATTCTGAGATCTCCATTTAGGGTTTCACCTTTACCCATTCAGATGGTCCTCTGCCCAGAAGTCAACTCTGAAAAATGGTCATCAGGAACATGCAAGCCCCTCAATAGCCTCCTTGGTTTGACCACCCTTGAGACCCATTGAGATTCACTTGTGTGACAGGTCAATGGTCCTTCTGGAACTCCTGAGCTACTTTTTTAAACCAGCACCATAGAGCAGTGGTTTTGCAACTTTTTTCTTGGGACTCAGTTGAAAAAAATCATTTATGACCATGACCCATCAACTATATCTTTCAGCAATGCCATCCAGTCTTTCGGCAGTGCCAGCAAGGGCTGCCACAACCCAGTACTGGAGAGTCTGCCATCCAGTACTGGGTCCTGACCCATAGTTTGAAAACCACTACCGTAGAGTACCCTTTTTCAGGAGGGGGGCCACCAGGAAAGATGGTTACCTGCTGCTTGAGACCTCCCTCGCTTTTTCCTTCATGAGAAGAGCTATCTACAGTACAAGAACTGAGGGCTGAAAGATAAGCAAGATTAACCACTAGTTAGTCCTGTTCCTTACTGTACGAGACTATAATGCTTGTTCCTTACACCTATGCAGACAATTTTAAATTTGTTTCCAAGATCTTTTGAAAGGAATAGCCGAAAATCTTTAAATCCCTCTGGAGGTGTTGGAGTTATCATAGTTTAGCCTTGTGGAAAGCTTTCATACTACTTCCTTGAGCAAGGTAAGTTTGCCAATAAATGATGCCTTGATAGAGACAGTATGGCAAACACCAGCCATTGTTCCACTAACTTTCAAAAGTGCAGATAAAAAAAATACTGTGTGCCCTCCAAGGGCACAGAATACTATTCGTCCATCTTGTCCCACATTCCTTAATGTGAATAAAGGGTACAAATGCAATGAAGAACATAAATAGCTGGATATTTTGGGGTCTAAAATTTACACTGTTTCTTTATGATTCAGGGAAGCAAAGTATTATGCCGTGATCGCTAAGTACAAATATGCAACCTACATTAAATTCACTCATTTTATTTAATATATCCCACAAGAACAAAGAGACCAGTTTCAGGCACTATTTGTTGAGGGACTAGTAGTGACCCTGACCTTGGTACAGGAATCTTTGGTCATAACAGCTCTGGCATCCTATTCTATGGGAACAATTATAGTAATGTGCCACGTTTTCTGGTATCCCAAGAGAGATCCAGAATACACTGGAGAATTTTCCTTTCAAAAACTCTTCAGCAACAGTATGAATGAATTCTTCCACTCCTTAGAAGCATCCAGAACTACTCTTCGGTCCCTAAAAATCTACACTCCTTCAAGCAAAAGGAAGTGCAGCAGATCATAAACAGTCCAAATGTCCCCCAGTTTCAAATGTGTAACAAGGCTGTAAAAACACCTAAGCTAAAAAAAGAAAAGAAAAGACCAAAATTCTAAAGGAAAAGACCATCAACCTCCACCTCTGTGGTCGTGCAGTCACC
Source organism: Podocnemis expansa (assembly GCA_007922195.1). NCBI lineage: Eukaryota > Metazoa > Chordata > Testudines > Podocnemididae > Podocnemis > Podocnemis expansa. The sequence goes on along the minus strand of ML681993.1, from coordinate 9,878,322 downwards.
TGGCTCCACAAAGTGACCATGTTGATATATTGATTGAAAACCACTATCACTCCATTATCTGGATCTTGTGCTGCACCATTGCTCTGTTTCCCACTTCCCACCTTATAAGGGATCATCTTTCACATTTTCAAGCAATCATGGGAACAAATCATATTGGACATCAGGCTGCATCATTCACTTCAGCTCCGTCCCTCCTCACAGCCCAACCTTCCTGTCCTCCTTTGTGGACCATTTTACCAAGTTCTCTTAAAACAGAAAGTGAAATCCTTTCTATAATTGGGGATGGTTGAACTAGTTGCCAGATACTTCCTTGTTGCCAAGAGGAAAGGAGGATTGAGACTGCTCATGGAGATCAGAACATTGAAATCTCTAAATCCAGGGGATGTATTGGAAGTCCTCAACTTTCAGAATGTGTACTTTTGCATAGTAAATGCATCCAGCACACAGACAGTTTCTGCTGTTCATGGTTGGTCAGGAGCAATATTAATATCAGTTACTTGCATTCAGACTCTTGACTACCACAAGAGTCTTCAAAAAGGTTCTTCCAGTGGCTGCCCAGTTGAGAAAATTAAGAGCAATTGTTTTTCCCTACCTATACAATTGGCTCCTTAAGAGCCAATTCTATAACAAGGTACAATCAGAAGTCAAAAAGTTCCTGTTTAACACACAGGAACTAAGACTTAACATAGAAGAGTCCACTTTGATACCCACCCAGTGTATCAAGTTCATAGGGATCACCCTGGATCAACATATATTCTGGGAAGGGTCATTCTTAGACCAAATGGTGCCCAGGCAAGGATGATCTTCAGTGCCCTCTGCCCTCCCATATGTTAAAATTTTGAATACCTTGTTCTTTATTGCATTTGTGGCCCATTTCACAACTTAGCATGATTTTCATGTACAATCTATCCTTATCATACAAGATGATTTATTTGCACACCAGGATTTGTATATTTTCATGCCACATGCAAGCAAATAAAAAAATTGTTTCTTGTAGCTTTTAGAAATTATCTTTTTAGTTTTAACTGTAACTGAAATGTACTAAGAAAAACATTGAACTGTGCACTGGGACTGAGCGGACCAAATCTAGGGGGATAGCTGTGTTAGTCTATTTCAGCAAAAGAAAAAAGGAGTCCTGTGGCACTTTTAAAGCCAATAAATTTATTTATTGTGTAAGCTTTCATGGGCACAACCTCACTTCATCAGATACATGAAGTGGAAAATATAATGTGTTAGCTATAGGTATACATGACAGAGATGGGTTAGTCAAAAGGTTAAGTCATACAGTTCCAGAGAGAGAGTCTGCTAACCTATCTGAGCAAAGTTCCAAATGGTTGGCTATGTTAGTCTAGCTCCACAAAATAAGCAAGGAGTCCCATCTTCAAAGTGTATGATGGTATGGGATTTTCTTCCACAAAAGCTCATGCAATAAATGAATTTATTAGTCTTTAAGTGCCACAGGACTCCTTGCTTGTTTTGCTATCTGAGCAAAGTAAACAAACTGTTTTGATTCAAACAGTGTGGAAGAGGGAAGCAAGATCTGTAAGCAAGTGCTGAAAATGGTAATGGGAGGGAAATCACTTTTTGTAAGGGTAGCCATTCCGGATCTCTAGTCAAACTCAGCATGCAGGTGTCTAGTTTGAAATATTAAATAGTGTTACAGTACATGTCAGCCTTAGAGTTTAATCTTAGTTCTTTAGTTCAAAAGGTCACTTTGCCTTTGCCAGTGTAACCTGAATCACAGCATCAGAGAGATCCAGATAGTGGCCAGTGGCCTTTTTAGGCAATAAAATAGCAAACAATGTCAGCTCTCTCCTTGACCATTGTTGATTGAAGCTATGTATTAATAAGCCTGAGCTTTGAAAAGGTGAACTCTACACTCAAGACTGTGACTGGCAGTGTGACCAGAATCCTAAAAGCTATCCACACATCAGGAAAAGGTTTCTTTCAACTCAGTGTTATTAATGAGTTGGAGAATGCTTCCCTTGTGGCAAAATGGCAGATGATGTCCAATTTGACATAGAGATCTTTGACATCATTTCCCATGTCTCAACATCCAGTAGAGGTCTGTACAACTGTTTTCCTATCTGCTGACAGCTTACTAAGGCAGGGCTCAGCAATCCCTAACACCCTTGCCAAAAGTGGCATGGGAGCCAAACTTGAGCTGCGTGTGGCACCGCTCAGGCTTCTCTGCCAGCCCCACTCCCCCAGCGCTCCAGGGCTGAGTACCATGAGCTGCATGCCACGGCTGCAGGCCAGCAGAAGCCGTGGTGCATGGTTCCCAGCCCCCTGCTTGCCCTGCGCCCTGCTGGGTAGGGCTAGAGGGAAGTGGGACAGGTCTGCCCCCCCTCTGTTTCCAGCTCCAACTGCAGAGCTGGAAGCCACCAGCCTGTGGGGACAAGAGGTGCCTCAGGCCAGGCCTGGAGGCTGCCCACCTGTGAGGGGGAGAGCCAGCCCTGCCCCTGACCTGGAGGCCTGGCCCTGCCCCCTTTTAGCCCCACCCCCTGCACCCAATGAGGGTGCGATGGACAGGGCTGACAAGGGTGTCAGCAAAGGTTGCCGACCCCTGTACTAAGGTTATATAACCCCCACCCTGGTCGTTTCGTAGTGCTTCATTTGTCTGATCATTTCTTGGATGGGCACTTGAGTCATGTCAGTGAGCAAGCTATAAACCAGATGTGGTCAAACTGAGGCTCACGAGCCGCATGTGGCTCTTCAAAGAATAATTGCGGCTCCCCAAAGAGCACGGCAGGGAAGTGCCGCATGGTGGGAGACAAGGGTGAGCAGTGAGCAGTGCTCCGGGACAGCAGAGAGGCAGAGGCATGGTAAGAGCCCGCAGGGATGCGGGGGATGGTGAGAGCCGGCAGGAAAGGGCTGTGTGGTCGGGAACTGCAGGCAAGCAGCAGTGCAGTCAGACTATCAGGGAAAGGCAGCACCATCAGAGCAGAGCCCCGCAGGAAAGGGCGGCAGGATCCAGCCCGCAGGGAGGGGCAGCACAGTGGCGGCTTTAAGGGTAGGCGAGTCAGGTGGCCACATAGGGCCCCAAGGAATAAGGGGCCCCTTCCTTAATTTGGTGGACAGAAATGAAAATACAGAAGATTATAGAAATTGTTCCCGTCTAGCAAAGCTAGTAGGGCTGGAAGCCTAAGCGCTTTTCACTTTTGGCTCATCAAGGCAAGCTATCATTAGGATCTGTGCTTCATCTGAATTGCAGATTTCACCATTATCTGCCCATCACCTTCACATTGACAGGCTAAAAAAGCAGGAGGAAGCGATAGGCAGCACAATAGCAGGAACTTTTCCAGTGGCCTCAGCTTTTAATTCCTCAGTGTGACCATTTATTCTGCCATTTTTTTAATTTTGTGAAATATTACCTTTTCCTTTTCTTTTTTTACCTGTTCTTTTGCCTTTTCCTTTGACTATGTGGCAATTTTTACTTTGGCTTTGGTTAGCTCAGGTTACCAGGTAGGTCCATATAGGCTGCTACATATAAGTACAGTGCTGCCCTTAGGCAATAATTACAGCTGTGTGTGATGTCTGTGCTGTATGTCTTTTTCTTCTGGTAAGTAATTTTTAGCTTCTTCTGTACTTACTATTTAATATTTTTGAGGAGGCCAGAGTCTTATAAACTTGAATACTTCAGGGAATTTAATTGAAATTTGGTGTTTTTCATTTATAGCTACACACTAGAAACTTTCTTTTCACTTTTTATTACACTTATTTGTATTAAATGTCTAGTTCACTACAGCCTAAGCCTACATGAAAAATTTGCAAGATTTGACTGCCAAAATTTTAAATGTGATTTGTTATTTTTGAGCCATCATTAATGTTACCACTTTTTATTTATTAATTAATGCTCATACTCTTAAAATTTTTTTTGAATGTTCATTTTAATTTTGTAGTTGAGCATTAGCTCATTTATGTTAAGTGAAAGATGATAAGCTTACAAGCTTCATGATGGGAAGATCTTTGAAAATATCATACCCAAGAATAATTTACGAGGTCCAAAGGGATAGACATGTTAGTTAGGTTCAGGAAAAGAAACATGGAGTACTGGGGGATGGTGTGGGGTGGCTGGGGTACAAGGGGGAAAGGGGCCAGGGGAGGGTACCTGTGGGGGCTGATGGTGGGCCCTTTAGGGGCGCCCACAATGGGCCTTCGCCTAGGGTGCTGAATTGCCTAAGGCCGCCTCTGGGCCAGCATGGTCGGAGCGCTGCAGGGAAAGGCAGCACAGTCCAGCTGGCAGGGAAGGGCAGCACAGTCCAGCCAGCAGGAAACGGGAGCATGGTTACAGCCCTGCAGGGAAGAGCAGCATTGTCCAGCAGGCAGGGAACGGGCGGCATGGTCAGGGTCAGGGTTGGGGAGAGCAGAGAAGGAGCAATGTGGTAAGAGATGGTAGGGAAGCAACAATGGGGGTGGGGGAGAGAAGCGCGGCATGGTTGGAGAAGCCACTGCATGTTTAGATTTTCTCATAGGTCTTAATACAGCTTACTCGTTAAAATAAAATCATGTTTTGCAAGTCCTAAATATTATGTGAAATACTAAGAAATGAAAATACAAAGGAGAAAAGTTTAAAACTGAATGAATGTAGGTTACTTTCAATTTTGGCACAGCTTACTGCTGTGAAGCATTGTATTCCACAATGAAATTCAAAACATTGTGCAATACTTAGAGATCAGCATCTGAGAGAGCTTTTAGCTACTGCATTGACAGGTTACTGCCCAGATTTTAAAAAATCTGGCCACAAGCCTGCAGTGCTCTACATCTAGCGACAGCTATGTTTTTACTGTATAGGCCTAGCTTTCATGGTAACCTCAAGTAATTATTAGAATCTGACATTAGTAGGATCAAAATTTGCCCTGTTTTTACAATAAAATTAAAGTGTGCAATGAATTTTAAGCTTAATAATTTTTGAGTAGGCAAAAACATGTGGTTGTATGCCTCAATGTGACTCTCAAAGGTTTAATAATTGATTTGTGTGGTTCTTGAGTTCCATAAGTTTGGCCACCCCTTCTATAAACCTTCTCTCTTGATCCCCCCCCCCCTTTCTTCCTGCCTTCCCATCACCTCATCGCTGACCTCATAACCAAATGTCTCTTCTTTTGATGAATACAGGTTTTGCTGAATACAGCTCAACTCTGAAATTTTCTGCCATTTCTTTCACAGCAGTGATGGTATCTTCAAATCTGTTGCCTCTGTAGGCTATAAAGAAATAAATGCAGCTTCTCATTAAAGTTGTAGCAGTCATAATCGCCATCGATTTAGTCTGTAATGCCTTGCTTACAAAGTTTGCTTGGCACAGTATATCATACCAAATCACAGCTGAGACCAGAAATTTGAAGTCAGTGATCTTGGTTGCTTGGCTTTGCGCCTTGTTTTGGATTCTGGCTTTGGCTTTAGTCAACTGATTGTAAACCTCAGTCACTTGGCACCTTCCTGGCCTTAACTGTGAATGTGGATCTCCCAGCAAGAGTTACTTAGTTGCTTCACGGCAAGATTTTTAACATTGTCAGTGAGGATCTTTCACCTGAGAACGGGTGCTGAAAACAGGACGTGTATCATTTACGGTGCTCCAAAGAGAGATGCTTGAATCTAAAGAAGATGTTGCATACGACACAGCCAAGTTGAAGGAGTGGCAACTACAAGTCATGAAGAAGGCTCTTGGATTCACCACAAGGATCCTTGTCTGGACACTAGTTTCTCTCTTTCATGTTTACAACATTGACATAGCCTTAGCTGCAGCAATCTTGAAGCTTCATTTTATTTTATTTTATTTTTTATTTCCACAAGTTACCCTACTGAAGTTTGGAACCTTGGTCTCATCCTTGGTGCACTGAAGAGACCACCCTTCAAGCCCTTAGCAAAGTGGTCTCTCCTGCACTTATCCGTGAAAACCTTTTAAGAGTAGGACAGTTCTGTCTTTGTGGCAGATCGACCTTAGACTGTTTTTTACTAGTAAGAAGCGACTCTTTCTCCCCATCCTAGTTTTCATACCAACATCTCAGACTTCCACATTAATGAGGACATAGAGTTACCCGTTTTCTAAACTGCACAACTCTGGATAAAAAGGTAGTCTGCACCCTCTGGAGAGCATTATTATTCTGCCTAGAAAGAACTAGACACTTTAGAGCCTCTCCTAGGCTTTTTATTTCCACAGGCAGAATGAAGAAACCCCCATTTCTACCCAAAGACTATGTAAATGCTACTCTGTGTGCATCTTTCCTCCATAGTGACTACCCACTCCACCAGTGCCCACATCAGCTCTTATTGCTGTGCTTAAGAATGTCCTCCTCAAAGATGTTTACAAAGTGTCCACCTGATCATGTATTCACGCCATTTCCCAGCACTACATCAGAGTATATGCATCCAGCTCCTTGCAGCCTTTGGTGTGACAGCTGTTTGATCAATGATAGATAGGACTCCCAGCACCCACTGTCTGATTTTGCACTCTGTTCAGGAGTTAGCAAAGTAGTGCACCCATGGAAACAGTTACTGAGAGAAGAAAAAGCATGGTTACTTATTCAATGTGTTAGCTTGATCACAATAAAAAAATGAATTGCCGAGAGGAAATAAAAAACCTAAATTGGTTGAGCCTTAGTTAATTGTTCCTCTTTGATGCTAAACTAAGAATGTGGTGCATACAAGTGTCTTTATTTCTTAGAAGGAGCAGTTTCTTTTTCTTCACTCAAAATATGATAGGTAACATTTGATCAGGACTACTCTGCAGATGAAGGTTTGGGTGTTGATTAAACTAGAAGGGATTTTGCATAATTTTTATATTTAAAACAATATTATTTGAACTGTACTTGTCCTTACTTTGAGGGGTGAAGGAGTAGTCATAGTGAAGCTATCTCAAATATCTCCTTTTTTCCTACAGTGTTAATTACTCATGGCAGTTAAATAGTTATTAACAAAAATAAGGCAGTGATTTAAACTAAAAATCTCTTCTCTAATTGTACAAATTTCACTTTTTTGCTTTTGGTAATGTTATTTCAATAGATCTTTAATAATTATAGTCTCCTATTCTAGACAGAGCCTGAACATCTAACAAACTGAATGCTGTAACAATGCCTTATATGTTTAAAAAAGTGTGGGTTCCCCTGTATAGTGTTAGACAGCTGTGTTCTGCAGGAGGCTCAGTCATTGAGGGAATGAGATTCCAGAACCATTTGTACTATCTTAAACTGCCAGAGCTTGTTGTAGGTGGCTTTTATTTCTCTCTTCCTAGTCCAGGATCTGTCTATTCTATTTAGAATTAACACATAAGTGTCTGATTTATGAATCCCCTAAATATGTCATACTTGCTTGTGGTTTCTAATAGAACAGAGAGTTGTCTGTTCCTATCTAATTTGACCAAAATCCTGGATAATTATCTTATTTCCCCAGTGTAATAATAGAATTTCCAAATTTGTTGTTCTAGAATGCCCTCCTAAGAGAACATATGTCTATTGTTCCTGCTAGAGTTATCATGCATCTCCTAAAATGCTTTCTCTTAGAACGCACCCTGAGTTCTTATAATGAAATCCTATCTGCTTTACTCATATTGTATTTAAATTTTCTCTGGCTTTTATTCATTGGCTAAAAAAAATTAGTGGAGGTATTTTTCTGAATAAATATATAAGGGCAGTTGTTCACAGCAATGATACAAAAGCACAAAGAGCAGGAAGGCAAGAGGTGAAGAATGATCCGGTATAATCATGCTGTGTGTATCCATCACTGCATGACAGTCTTTGTGTGATGGGCTTTGGTTTCTGGGAGTCTCCTTGTTATCTGTGGCAGGATCTTCATTGATGTTACAACTTGCTGCTAATATAAAATCCTATTTTGAGAACAGCGAATGGGTTATATTGAAAATTAACATAAATATTACAAAACAGTTTATTTCATATGTAAGATCCTACATAAAATATGTCAAAGCCTCAAAGAAAGTGTGTTAGGACTGAGAATGCTTCATACGCTTCGGTACATGGGTTCATGCAAAAAGGCAGAATGTGAGGTAAAAAGATGAAGCAGATAAAGAGAAAAAAGAACTAAAATGTAAAAGCATTAGAGATATCAGAAGTAATTCAGGCTAGTTACAGCAAGGGGAGAATGGAGTGATGTGCTAATGGGGTAAGAGAAAAGTGAGTTGCAGCTAAAATCAATCTTCGGCTGAAACGAACAGGAAGGTTTTACAGTAGACTAATAAAAGAAGGAATGACTTAAAGGGAAGTGCCGCTCAATTTGTAGAGAAACACTAGAAGGGAGTCTGATTTAAGTAAGGGGACTGGGAGGGAAGTGGGAAAAGTAGGTGGATACAAGGTCAGAGAGAACAAGTTCTGGCGAGTTTTGGAAGCTGAGAAGATGATTATAAATGGATTTGAGGGTGATAGATGGTGTGAAAGTGGCAACAATCATACTGCTGCAGGGACAGAATAATCTGCCTGCAATACTTAAAGCTTCTTGAAATTTAGAAAGTAGGGCATTAGAAAGCCACACAAAAGATAATTTTAAGCCCTGGCGTGGGTGATGAGTAAAGTGTGAATAATATTTTCATCATTGTTTGGGTCAAAATGATATTAAATTTTCATGATGTTATACAGCTCGTGACAGGCAGACTTATTTCCTCCTTAAACATTTTCCTTTCCATTTGAGTTCAAGATTAAGGATGACTCCCAAGATTTAGGACCTTGAAGGCACAGTAGAAATCTGATGCTGGATCCGCACTTAAAATGTTGATCAGGATAGCTGCATAACTTCTGCTGAGTAGTGTAGTTACACTGACATAAGTTGTGATGTAGACAAAGAGATGTTGACAGATGAATGTTTCCATTGACCTAGCTACGATTGCACAGGGAGGCGGATTACATACAGTGATGGAAAAATTTCTTCCATTGCTGTATGAACTGAAAGCATTAGAATGGTGGGTTACTTACCAGCAACCATCCTCCTTCGAGATGGGCTGCTCGGATCCATTCAGTAATAGAAGTCTCCATGCCGGAGCACCGGATTGGTCGGAAAAACTTTTGTCCTAGCCTGTAAGGAGAGGGCAGGCGGCCACTGCCCCCCATGCCACCCAGTGGCTATATGTATGGCTGCCTCCCGACCCCTCCCCACTTCCTAGGAGTCGCCAACTCCAGATGCAGGGATGGAGGGGAGGGACCTGAATGGATCCGAGCTTCCCATCTCGAAGAAGGACAGTTAATGGTAAGTAAGCCACCACTCTTCTTCGAGTGCTGGTCGGATGCATTCAGTAATAGGTGACTACTAGCCGTGCTGATGGACGTCGGGTGGAGTTGGCTCTTCCGCCTTCAGCACAGCAAAAACCCAAGAAGGAAATAGGTCCAGCGAGCAAGGTCCTTACAGGGACTAAGAGACCAGCTAGGGCTCTTGCCCTGGCAATGGAGTCTTCAATGTAGGGCCAACCCCGAGCAGGGGGTAGGTCCAATCCACTCAAGCCAATTAGCTTGCATGGACCGGATGGACTAAGTCACCTTACACCAGAAAATGTATTAGCACAACACAACTAATGTGGAGGAAGTCGCGTTCAGTTGCTGTACCTGAGGGTATAGCTTGAGGAATGAAGGCCAGAGGGTTAATCTTCTGGCCACAGAACACTTCAGCGTACACCTTACGAAAAAATCTGGAAGCCTTAGGGGTACCGGCTGGTCATGACGGCCACTGCATACACAGAGAGCAATAAAAGGGGATAAAACATCATCCCCCCAACCACCCAGTTAATGACCCATAAGTCACATGCCCAAAGGGGTGTGTGAGTTTGGTATACCTTTTAAACCCGCAAGGGAAAAAGGGGCTAGCGGAATTCAGTGAGAAGATTCTAAAGGCAGAAACTTAGAGCTGATTAAGGGGACAGGAAAAATGGCAGAGGTGGTGCAATTGGCACCACATAGCATCTCAGCCTTGTACTCCCAGGGGCTGGCTGGGGAGAGGGGGGTGTGACATCAGACTTCCAGCAGTGTTACAGTGCCCTGACCCAGGAGACCTCTTACATTTTTGGAAGAAATACTCCAGACCCATGAGGCACATGCAAGCCAGCAAGGTGGGCTTTAGGGAGTACTGTTGGCCTTGGTTATCTTATGAAGACTCAAGGAGCCGAATTTTCCTGTTGTCCCATCATGTTGCCCCTAGGATTCCACTATCAGGAAGACTACATGGAGAATGGAGGGAGCAAGTAAAGCAGAATTTGCGATGCCTCCGACTAGACGCCCAGTTGTGACGACCCGGAGTCCTATGGGATTAGAATTTACATTGATTTATAAGACCCTGCATGCCCGAGGGCACCGGCAGGTGTGATACCAGCTCCTAGCTATGATGCACCTAAGTGCGAGTCAGGGATGAAAACTCGTAAGAGGGAAACTAACCCTTCCAAGTGATAAGGGTTAACCGAGGAGGCAGTGGTCTTCTCTGAAGACCAGCTGGCGAGGGTATGATGCTCACAAAGTACAGTTGGTGACTCCGCAGGTGTACCTTGGATGTTTGGAGAATCTGATGAGGGCGACCTATGTTATTATCTGGTCTTACCCAGGATAGAAGTCCACCATGGGAAAACAACTGTCTCCCAATTTTTCGTGCAAGTCAGAAATCAGAATTTGGTTGATTAAGCTTCGTCAAGTAAGCAGATGGAGAAAGCCTTAGCAGTCTCCTATGGCGGGAGTGTCATGCAAATGCTACCAAACGGTTTCTGGACCTAGGGTTTCTGGACGAATCTTACCTGCCAGGCGCCCAGGTGACAGTGCCCTGGGCTAGGCCTGGATGACCATGGATTTCTGGTCATCCCAGGGAATGGACCAATTGGGATATAGCCAGGTTGAGTGACGGGTATGCGTGACACCCAACGGTGTGCAGCAAGTCTGTGAGCGAGCTATTGCTGCGGGATTGACTAAGGGATAATTGGGAGGTATAAGGCAAGTTTACCCCCACTTCTGTCTGAAAGAGTGGGAGGGGGGGAAGGGTAGTATTGCCTCTTCTCCTATGAATCTCACTTCCTGGTTCATTCTAGATCAAGTATACAGAGCTGTCACTTCAGGAATGGAAAGAGGGAAGGGAGCCCCACTTTGCGATGGGGGGGGGTATTCCGTTCAAGGAACCGAAGCCCCCAGTGACCCTGAGAACAGACACTTCGGACTCAGGTTGGGTAGGGGTAGAGAGGTACCACCACTTTCCTGGGAGAGCAGAGCCTAATAGGGACTCCCGATCAAAGATATTCTGGGAAGATAAAAATCAGTTCCGGAGAAGCCAGACGAATTCTAGTCCACTACAAGTTGTTTCTTCCATAGGGAGGGAAGGATGAAAATTGAGGAGCAAGGTAGAGATTCATGAACACGACTCTGCCTTAGTATCCCCATCCAGGGCACAGAACAGTGGCCGGTAAATGTTACTGAACGTTGTACTCCTGTCTAACAGGTGGGATAATTAAATAAGATTTATAGTCCGGGACAGGTTGCTAAGGACCTACTGGGACCAACTTAGGCACACGCACCTACTGGTTTTGTAGAGATGGGAAGGTGCCTGGAGGGTCCCTCCCAAGTTCAGGGTGCAGAACAGGTCCTACCAGTTGTGGGACAGGTGGCAGGCTGACGAAGGGTTTCCCAGTCATCCAGTTGAGCACATGCATCTCCGCATACTAGTGGTGTCTGTACCTTTGACTAGAGCTACTGGGTAATTGCCTTTTGGCTTAGTGAAGGTCCCCCTAACACCTTTAAGAGCGGGAGGGATCGCCGGCTGAAGCAGTACCTTGGGGTGGGGGGTGGGGGGGGTTCTTCCCCTTCCCGTATTCTTTCCCCGTTTCCTTTCTCCAATGACAGCCCTAAGGGCAGCAATGAATTAAGGATTGTCTGCAGGAATGAAGCCTGTCTTGGGTGGGGCCATTAGTAATTGCATTGGCCTGGTTACAGGGTTATTGCCCTCCTTAAAATCAGAGGAGGAAGGTTAAGGACTGGCTCCCCCCAGTCCCTGCTATAGAAGGGGGGGGGCAGTACGACAGCCCTAAGAAATTCCCCCTTTCTCTAGTTAGAGGAAGGAAGAGGAAGAAGTGTTGCCTACCTTCTCTGGAGGTGGGCCAGAGCCATGGGAACATCCCAGTCTGTTGGGAGCCCAGTCACAGATTAATTATAATATGCTCCCCTTCCCTGCGGAGAAAGAGCAGGAGGAAGGGTGATGGGGAGGGACTAAGTCTCTACCCAAGGCTCTTTGGGGAAGGGTATGGGCAGGGTGGGTCTTGAGACCATAGGCCTTAAGTGGCCGGGGAGGGGCCCCAGTGGGAGAAGGCCTAGGAATTTTCTCTCTTCTGTAGGGTCACGCATGGTACCCACTACCGCCAGGGTCTTGGGCAGAAACAAGGCGTCACCGCCAAAGGGTAGGTTGAGTGCTACCTGTTGCAAAGCAAGGGGCACCCTGGCTTTCCTGAGCCAAGCCACTCGATGTATGGTTACAGTTGAGGCCATGGTGCGGGCTGCCATGTCTACCGCGTACAGGGCTGACAGAAGGAGGTCTTGGGAGATTATTCTTCCCTCCTCCATGAATGCATCATATTCTTCCTTGGCCTCTGGTGGGAGCAGATGTCTGAACTTTGCGAAGGATTCCCACACATCTAGCATGTATATACTGCTTAGGGCCTGGTTGTTTGCCACCCGCAATTGGAAGGCTGAGGAGTAGACATTAGACCCTAGAAGTTCTAACTCTCTTGCCTTTCTCAGTGCTGGGAGGAGGTTGCTGGGGGGTTGCACCCAGGCCTAACCCCATTTGTACCACATCCCAGGGTGGGATTGGGTGGTCGATAAGGAAGGGGAACTCTGATCCAGGGACTATACTTGAGGCCAGCCGTGTCTGACACTGGGGAGATGGAACCCGGTTTCTGCCATCGAGAGGAGGCGAGTTCCGAAACACTGGGGTGAAGGGGAACTGTAACCGGCTCTGCTGAGGAAAAGAACAGCCCAAAGACGGTATCTGAGGGGGGCTTGGAGGATTGCAACTCCATCCCCAGATGGGCTGCGGCGCAGTGCAAGAAGTTCAAGTGCGCAGCTAGATCACCTGTATCTGAGCCCGGTACCGGGGAGAGTGTGGTACCTGATGCCCACAGCGGGACTGATGGTGACGACGTCTCGTGTGGGGACCATTCATGAGGGCAGAAGTGTAATGGGGACAGTGCCAAAACGCAGCACCGAGGCTGCCTGGACCCCCTTGATGGACCTTCCTCAGGACTTGAGTAAGGGAAACCATCGTGTGATCCCTAAGGTGGTACCAGAGACGGCAAGGTTATATTTTGCTGTGGGGATGGCTCTACGGTATCCGGGCCTGAAGGAGTTATGGGTGGTAGGGTTTGAGTGCATGGGATCCAAGGGAGGCAGGGAGAGCGCACTCATGATGGACCCAGGCCTTTGATATGAAGGCCGGCTTGCCCCTCCTAACCGGTACTGGGGAGGGAGGGGTCGGCAATAAAAGGAGTGCCCGTGTGGCCTCCGCCAGCTCCGGGGTCGTTGGGATTGGGAGGAACCCTGATCAAACCCATGGTGAGCCCCTACCAGGAGAGACGGGCGTGCCCTTGTGAAGTAGCACCGGAGAAGAGGGTGAAAATCGACCCTGCGGTGCCGCGGGTGGCTGGTGCCCAGGTGGGCCTGGCACCATTGGTATGGGGCTGTGGCGAGTCTGTGGTACCTGAGGTAACTCAGAGCAGCACCTGGGCGGGCCCTGTACCATCGGTATGGGGCTGTGGTGAGCCTGCAGTGCCAGTGGTGCCCTCAAGCGGCGCTGGGGCTAGCCCGGTGTCAATGGACTGTGTCGGCACCAAAGTACTGAAGTCAGTAACGAGCTCGTCCTCCTACAGCCTCTATCATCATGGTATCAGGTGAGTCCTGGTGCTGAGCCAGCTTGTGGCACCGGATGGGCCGCTGATGCCTCGGGTGAGGAGTGCTGAGCCTGTTGAGAGGCTAGGGCACGGCACCTTTGCTCCCTATCCTTTATTGTCCTGGGTTTGAAGGACAGGCATATGGGGCAGACGATGACCAAGTGGTCTTCCCGGGGGAAGGCTTTGCTGCACTCAGTGCAGGGTTTAAACCGTGGCATGGTGAGAGGTGGATTCCGATGTTCCAGCCGAAAAGTTGGAGTCCTCTTTTGTGGAACTATGTCCACGAAAAGGTGCTCCCAGTTGGGCGTGAAGCTCATATGATCGCGGACAGGCTGCTTGCTTTCGCAAGGAGTGGACGGTCCAGAGCCGATGCACAAGGCAGAAAAAATGAAACTGGGGAGAGGTCGGGAGGCGGTCATATATATAGCCACTGGGTGGCGTGGGGGGGCGGTGGCCGCCTGCCCTCTCCTGACAGGCTAGGACAAAGGTTTTTCCGACCAGTCTGGCACTCCAACACAGAGACACCTATTACTGAATGCACCCAAGCAACACTCAAAGAAGAACTGTGCCATATAGCAGCATAGCTGCAATGCTCTGTGTGTGCAGCTATAGCACCAATAGTTTAGGCATGGCCTGAGTGAAAGGAGAGCTAATTGTGTGGGGCCTTTTACACAGAAGTATTCTCATTTTTAAAATATTCAGTAATAGGAATAGGTAGAGTATTAGGAGCTGAGTAGCTGTAACCCATCAAAAATGACAGGGGTTCGAAAGGGAATTTATGAAATATTTATTTTAATCAATTAATAGCTCTTTAATTACAACATTTATTGCCACAGTTCTATGGCTGGCTAAAACTGTTCCTTGGTAGTTCGTATCCTTCACATAAACTTTGAGATTTTCATGCTTTCTTCCCCAAGTGGGCTCCAGATACAATTTGCCATGTGCAAAAACAGGCTCACGAATATAAATGTTGTTTGTTTCTTTGTTACTAAGGCTGCACACGTAACATTGTGACATGTTACATTTCATATCACAAACACACACTGCAAATTGTGACATGTTACAGTTCACATCATAAACACACACTGCAAATTAGTAGGTTTGATAGAATAGACAACATGATCTTCTAGCGCATCATCTAGTAATTTTTTTTCAGAGGTGGAAGTTGTAGAATTTATTCACAGTCTTTCTGATCCCTGGATTTTAATTTAGTCTCTTTATAAGGAAGCTAGATAAGTATAAAAGATTTATAAACGTATATACCTTGGATACTGGGGTGTCTTATTAATCTTTCACAAAGAGGTGGACAAAGATCAACGAGAGCCTTCATTCATTTTACTGCTCTTCCTAATGTTCTGGGATTATAATGGGCTGAAAGGGGCTGCTGTTTAACAAAAAACAGCAGCTCTGTTTTCAGAAATGTGTAAGTAATGTATAAAACAATAGCAGGCAACATGCTATTAAATATGCTGTCTGATTCCCATGTGTGGATTGCCAAAAATAAGTGACATCTCGCCTAATGTGGCAGAGCTGAAAGGTGGGTTATATTCCATGCTTGTAATTGCAACAATTGCGGAAATTAATTCAGTCTGAGAAATGGCTTGTTAAATTCTGTTCATAATGAAAAAAATAAAATAACAATACTCCAGAGAAAGAGACTGGATGTCCTGAAGTACTACAGAATATGAAACAGACAAATGCTTCATAAATCCCTGCATTGCAGTATATTATATGTATTTAAACACAAATCATCCAAAAACCCCTTTTCTTCATAGCTGCCATAATGAATACTTGCATAAAACTTTTGGGGATGGAATCCAGGGAAAGAAACATGCATCTACTGTTCTAGGGGAAATGAAGTTATGTTGAATGTGACAATAAGCTTGACAAAAGCTGATCTGCTCCAATGAAATGATCGTCAACAAACTGAGCTCTCTGCACCAACCCTTATCACAACTGTCAATATAAGTTTGAAATTCTTTCGTTTGTCAGGATGCCTTTTTAAAAATTGATCGATAGGCTTGTGGCGTAAGATAGAATCCTTACTCTTGGCCTACCTCTCATTGGCTATGTCTACACTAGAGGATTCAGTTAAGTTGACTTAACAAGGTTGACTTGAAGTTGACTTAACAAAGTTGACTTAAAAGTTAAGTCGACTTAACAAAGTCTATGTTCACACTGGAGGGCTCTGTTAAGTTGACTTTGTTAAGCTGATTTAACAAAGCCTATAATGTAGACAACCCTATCTACAATTTAAGTTGACTTAATGATGTCAACTTTAATGCTTATGTTGACTTTAAGGGCTGGAGTTATTAAGCCAACTTCAGCAAGTGCTTAAGGGAGGTTAAGTCAACTTAAGGCTCCCGTGTAGACATACCCATTGTTCCAGATACCTTTAAGGAAAATAAGGAACATGTTGAGCTTACAATAATGAAATGAAATCATGTTGCAGTTTTGGACAAACACACTTTTATTGCTCTATCTTTAGGCTTGTCTGAATAAAACAAATTAAACACAAGGTTTTGATTTTTATGCCTCTCTAGCTGAGATTGGGGATTTTGATGAAACCATAGACCGTGAACACTTAGCAAAGAACAAGTATATACCTCAACAAGAAGCACTAGAAGACAAAATCATGGAATCTCACCGCAAACATATGTAAGTCCCCCCTTTTATTTCTTAAGATTTCCTTCTTTTAATATAATTCTAACTGTGAACGTATATTAGACTGTAGTTATTAAAAGAACTTTTCAAGCTTATATATTAGCATTACTTATTCCACTCTTTAAACTTCTGGGATGTTGACATGAAAATCAATTATTTATTTTCACAGTCTGTTTTATACAGAAGTCTTCATTGTCAATTTTGTTCATGCAAATAAAATTGCAAACGGTGACCCTGATTCTTAAGATACTTGTTAGTAGTCTCACTGTAGTCAAAATCATTAAATATATCTTGATATTCCACTTCCATAGTTACAGATGGGTGATAAAGGCCTCAAAAGACAACCCTTGGCTTGGAAGCCTTCCCCAAACCTTATCTGAGAGGTTCTCTGAATAGGATTTAAAATGTTATTAGAAATGGGAGGTTAGGTGTCACAGAATGTGGAGATGAGATGGGTTTTAGAAGGGAGTTAAGAGAGAGGTTCAGTTAGGAACAGAAAGGCAGGGATTTATGCTTCTGAGAACCATTTGGGACTCAAGCCATTGCATTTTGATCTAAGTGAAGTTTGGATTTATTGGTTTTGGGTTTTGTAGCACCAATTAGTTCAATCAGAACTGTACGATTTAACATGAAAAATTTAACTTTTATGGAACCCAAAATGCATGTTCATTGCCTGCAGTGTCTTTCATCTTATTCCTTTTCACATTTCCTTTATTCCACCCAATTATGCAGTAGACAATGCTAATTTAATCATTTATTTTGTTGGGTCCATTAAGCCATATAATTTACTGTTCTGTTGGAATACATTATATGAAATTCCATTAAAGTTAATGGCTGAAGGTACAGACAGTCATCCAGAAAAATGTTTTATGTACACAACTTTTCTTTGTCATCTACACTTATAATTTTGGAGCTAGAATTCATCATTGAAAGGGCCCCTGTATTTGTGCTTCAGAGGTGGTTTGCTAATGGTAGGGGACCTCTTAGTTCATCAGCAAGGAATATCTCATTAAAAAGAAAGTATTTTAACTATATATAGTCTTTATTTTAAAAAATGTAACACTGCAATAATAGCTAAAACTCTGATGTCCAGGTATCTTCTTCCCTGTGTAATACCATTTTAAAGGAAAACTGGTCACTATCCAACATTCTTATGCTTCTAAGGGAAACCCTTTAAAGTTTAAAGCCAGTGGTGGGGCAAGTATGTGGTACAGACTACTGCCAGCATACCTACATCAGGTGAGATTTTGAAGAGCTGTGATACCTGGTCGGTATAGCTGTGTCAGCATAAGTCACTAGGATAGATGCAGCTAAGTTGTACTTCCACTGGTATAGCTTTTTTTGACTCAGGAGGAGTTGTTTTTCACAACAGTTATGCAAAGCATAGTGCTAGGAGTGCATTGCTGACAAAGTATGCCGGTATAGATATACCAGTAAGGATTTCCTAGTGGAGACGAGGGTTCTGTTGAGATAAACGTTATAGTTGTAAGTGACTGTGATTTGGGGTATCTCAGTTTTTGAATGTCTTATTGAGACACCTCATAAATGAACCTGATTTTCAGAAGATGAATGCTCAGAACTTCTGAAAAGATCAGTCCTCTTTGATCTCAAGTTGGGCACCCAAAATCACTATTTGATTTTAGAAATCTTGGTCTTTGTGAGCTGTTATTTAACTTCTTCTAGTTAGGTGACATAGAATAACCATGTGGTTATTATCTAACAGGAACCTGTTTCCATGATGAATTGTCTTCTTGCTTCCTAAACAAGTAATTTGATTCCAATTTAATAATGTGGAGAATTCAAGTCTCTTGGTTTTTCTTTTTCCATTTTTGTTTCTAAAGTGGACAGACACCAGCAGAATCAGATTTCCAGCTACTAGAAATTGCCCGTAGGCTGGAGATGTATGGAATCCGGCTGCATCCAGCGAAGGACAGAGAAGGGACTAAGATCAACTTGGCAGTTGCCAACACAGGCATTCTAGTTTTTCAGGTTAGAGCTGCTCTGATCATCCCTTTAATCTTTAAATCAGACCTTTTTTTAAACAAAAGCAATTAATTAGACCAGTGGTGCAGATTCTGTGTGCAATGTGTTGGGTTTGCGGCCATCCTCAGGGCGCACTAAGGCTAGCATTCCCCAAGAGCCACCAAAATTTCAGGATGCTCCCAAAGTCACTTCCAGTGCTTGCATTAGTCAGCTGTAACAAAGGGGTTAAAATAAGGGGGAATGCAACTGAACACAGTTCTGGGGCCCCTTATTTTTAGGCGGGCAATGTTCCAGGCCACCCTAAAAATAGCGGCTCCACATTAAACCCTGCTCCTCCTTAAGCCCAGCCAGCAGAGAGCTACAGCAGGCTGGGAGTTTGTGAATCTCCCCCTTGCAGGGCGGAGCAGCTTGTGGCTGGAAGCACCTTCCAGCCAGTCAGACAGCATTGAAACAGCCAAGGTAAGGGCTTTGGGGAGGCTGCTGGGGGTTGTGCGAGGCTGTGTGGGTGGGTGGCAGAGGTGGGTGGGAGTGGACATGTAGCAGAGGGTGTGTAGCTGGGGTTGTGGGATGGCTCTTTGGTTGGGGGGGCTGTGGGGATGTGTTGCTGGGGGTTGTAGCTAGGAGAGGTGAGGTGACTGTGGGGAGAGTGTGTAGCTGGAGGAGGTGGTG
The DNA here is from genome assembly GCA_007922195.1 of Podocnemis expansa. Lineage (NCBI taxonomy): Eukaryota > Metazoa > Chordata > Testudines > Podocnemididae > Podocnemis > Podocnemis expansa. The sequence continues at coordinate 9,859,163 of ML681993.1, read as the reverse complement.
TGACTGTGTATGTGGGGAGGGTGTGTAGCTGGAGGAGGTGGGATGACTGTGTGTGTGGGGAGGGTGTGTAGCTGGAGGAGGTGGGATGACTGTGTGTGGGGAGGGTGTGTAGCTGGAGATGTGGGGAGGGAGTGTAGTGGGGGGGGAGTGGGGTGCCTGTGTGGGGGGATGGTGTATAGCTGGGGGATGGGGTGGCTGTGTGAGGGGGGAGTGTGTGCAGCTGGCGGGTGGGGTGGCTGTGTGAGCTTGGAAGGTGTGTAGCTGGGGGGTGGGGTGTCTGGGTGTGTGTGTAGGTGGGTGGTTGGGTGACTGTTTGTGAGGGGAGGGTGTGTAGCTGGGAGGTGTGGTGGCTGTGTGTAGGGGAGGAGGGTATGTAGCTGCGGGGATGGAGTGGGATGGCTGTGGGGGGGTGTAGCGGAGGGGGTGTAAGTGGAGTGATAACTGATGCATGTGGCACTCAGAAGTGGTTGCAAATGCCTGCCTGGGCTGTGGGCAGTAGTTTGCTTGACGGACCTACATGAGGGTGGGCCTGGAAATTTAGGAGGGTTCCAGGGCCCCCAAATTATATTTTAACCCCTGAGTAGCTTGGGTGCAAGGGAGGCCCCCAAATTATAATTTAACCCCTGTCTGTAATTGCATAAGGTCCCACATTTCCAGGGTCTGCTTACCACCTGCACACATCTAACCTAGCAACTAAAGTTCCATCCCCAGTTTGCAGTCCATAGACTTTGTCTGCTTCTGCCAAAACTGTTCTATTGCAGAGACTCTTTCCTAACAGCCCTTCTCTGATCTGTAATCAGAGAACAATATGTTCACTACAGCTTCTCACTACCCTGATGCTTGTAAGGGATGGTTCACTTGAGGCCACAGGGCATCATAAGGAGCAAAGGAGAGTTTCAGGCTGGCATAAAGTAGCTGGCATTAGGAGTGGTGAGTACATGGGAGTGGGCAATAAGAAGCATAGGGAGATCCAAGAAGAGGTGAAAAAGAACTAGTAGAGGCATTCCCCGACAGAGTTCCTGGTGTAGACTTTGCAAAATCTAGGGCCAACCCTAATTGCGTCTCCATCCAGGGCTCTCCCAGCTATCTCTTCATTTGGCCTTTCCCCAGTCCAGGACCCATGCTTCCTCCTCTCTTCTCCCCCCTAGCTTCCTATGCCTACCTAATGTAGATTTAAAAACTGATTCACCAATATGGTTTAGTCAACATTTGTTTACATTTGACTCTCATTCTTCAGCTGCTTAAATGAGTAGCAAACTAATCTCTGTGTCATCATTTTAAGAGGTCAGATCAGCAGCTAGTCTAAATTGGTTTAATTCCTTATGGAATTATGCCTGTTTATACAAGCCAAAAGATCTGGCTGAAAACATGCAATCCTGCCTCTGCATACAAATTGAGGGTTAAAAAATGAGTAAAATGTGCTGCAAAACATCTGCAATTATTAGAATAACTATGCCTTGAAAAATAAAAGCCTCTATTTTTTTAATAAGTGAAAAAAATTCAAACCTTCTATAAACATTATTAAGAAATCCAGCTTCCAAAAAAGGAAAATAAAGGTTCATTCACAAATGCTGACTGCAAATGTTTATTTTTACTGGAATTTTATTTAGAAGCCATCTGCTGTGCTGTTGAATTTCCTAGAGGAGATAATTATGACATTAATATAACTTACTTAGACAGCAGGATGATCTTACAAACATCATCACAGTGTCAGTGCTTGTGTATTTGCTTGATGTAGAAGCTTACAAAAGCAACATGGTTCTGTACATTTTGAAATCCAATAGAAGCTGTTTTTATTACCATAAGAAACTCCTAGCAGGCTTATAAGTATATTTAATAATCAAGTTTCTTCTTTAAGTGTTTGCACATGTCCAAGCCAATGTAGATGTGTTCATGGCCTGAGCACAATTACCAGAATTTTTTCCCTTAGTGTAGTGTTAGCCTCAGGTCAGCTCCGGAGCCCTTTGGTGCCATGAGTTCCTAGCACCAGTATAAAGGGCCGCACTGACCTGCTCTTAGTTCCTCCTTATGAGACATGACAGTTGCTGGAATGTCCCTCATTGCTTAAGCAATTCCTCTGAGTGGTTTTCTTCTCTTTGCTCATGTATATAGTTACTGTAGTTTGTTAGTGATTAGTGAGTTTCAGTGTTTCCACACTGAACTGGAGAGACTTGTTCATTTTCTGGTGCCAGCATATGCCTCAGTCACTGGGATCTAATTCTGGCAATTCCTGTGACAAGCTGATGCTCTTGAACAACCCAGACTTGAGTTGTCTCAGGTGCTTAGAGGAAGCTTATAGAAAGGACTGTTGATTAATCTGCATAGACTTCAAACTCTGCATGAAGAAAGATTTGAGCAGTGAGATTGAAAGTCCTCCTCAGGGAAACAGCCCTCATGACACTGTTGGAATCATGCTTGGACTTAGCACTAACCATCTACATTTAGGTGTGAACTGTACCTCCAGCCATTCAAGAGTCTCAGCACTGATTCTTCTCCCCAGTGCTTAAGCAGCAGCATCATAAGCACCAGGAGAAGTCATTCGCCCGTGCTTAAAGGAAGGAGACAGGAGGCTCAGAATAGAGCCAGACTCGTGTCAGACCTTTCTTCTACCCCAGCACTGCAGCCACCTCCTCAATCAGTCCTGGTACCCTCACAACCTGCACAGACTCTGGCATGGGATGTGTCATCCTCCAGCAGACAGCATACCAGTCAGTTTTCAGTACTGTCAATCCCAGAGACATTTGCAACTTCTAGAGACTTGCTAACCCTTCCACTGCCAGAATTACTGGAGATTCAGGACTTGGCACTGCGGGTACCGATGAGTGTCAATTTCCGAGATTTCATGTGACACTGAGAGTGCTCCCTCAGGGAAAAAAAACCCTATCGTAGCCTTGGAACCAACTTCTCCAGCGCTCCATTCACCAGCACCAAGAGAGATGGCCCGACTGTGGTCTGCCCCACCACAGTTCACCATCTTCAGAGACCAAAGTGAAGTGCAACTCTTCTCACTATTGGGACAGCCCACGTTACTTCCAATGCCATTCCTACCCTGTTGTGGTCTTGGGCACTATGCCCCTGAATGGTTGGCCTATGGGTCTGTGGGGACTGGCATCCATGGAATGGCCTTTTTTTGGAACCTTGGGGGTTTCCTCTGGGTCAGGGCATCAATTCAGGGCTTTACTATTGTAAGACCTCATAAAATAGGGCACCTCCCATATCATATTGAAAGAATCCCAATTCAATGTGAAGCCCAGTGCCAAATCTCAAGAGGAGATCCAATCGGTCTCAGTCAAGACAGAGATGGGGCAGAGGCCCATGAACCAGCATCAGCGTTGTTCATCTCCTCCCCTTTTGAGGCAGTGGTTGCTATTGATATGTCCCCACCTCAAGATTACATAAGGTCTACCAGACTTATGGCCTGAAACTTGTCTCTCTGATCGTGTAGGGTTGGATGTCTAACACACAGTTTGTTGGACATTTTGTCAGCAGCAGGTGCCTCAAGAGGAGCTCTAACCCTCAACAAAGCAATCATGGAGCTGGTTAGGAAGATCCGGCAAACCTTTGCTTCTTTTCCTACTAGGCTAAATGAACAGAATACAAATACTTGATACTCACCAACGGGTATGAATTCCTGTTCTCACACTCTGCCCCAGGGTCTCTGGTCATGGCAGCCAGCAATAGAGGGCCTTCAAAATCAAGTGGGCCACCCAAAAAAGCAGGTCTTGTTTGGCTGGAAATCCTATTCAACAGGCAGGCTATAATGCAGAATTGTGAACGAGCAAGCCTTGCTAGGTTGCTATGATCTTAATATGTGGAAGCCAATGCAAAAATTTATGGACATGGTTCCTCTGGAAGCCAGGGAACAAAGGCAGTAGTCAGAGCATCCCTATAGGCAGCCTTGAACATTGACAATTCTGCAGTGAGATCAATGGACACAGCTGTTATCGTGCACAGGAACTCATGATTACTTGTCAGAGTTTTCTCAGAAGGTACAGCAACACTCTAGGATCTCCCATTCAAAAGGTCCTCGCTCATTTCAGAGCAAATGAACAAGTGTCACAGGCTTAAGGCCTCCAAGGTGATCCTAAAATCTCTGGGCCTATAAACATGGTCTAGGAAACACTACCTATCTCAACAGGCTCGATCAGTGGTTCCCAGCCTTTTTCTTTATGCACAGCAATATGTCATCATCAAAAGCTTTTGCAGACCACCATGTCAGCAAGCTGTTTTAAATGTTTTCAGCGTAGCCTGTGGCTGATAGGAGTCAAATCTGTATATCAAGAGGTATTGAAAATGCAGCTATTTCTATTTATTTATTATGCTCACTCACAAACATATTGCACTCTTCACAGTACATTTACCTGCAGTAATTGTCTCCCTCCCTCCCCCCAAGAACCACCTGCAGTACCCTTGTGGACCACCAGTGGTTCACAGACCACAGGTTGGAAACCACTGGGTAGATGCTATTTTGCACAGCCGGCCTATCAGGACCAGTGAAGGAGGAAAAATAAAATGTCCAGGTGTAGAGCCCCTTCACCAACCTCTTCAGGGCTTATGTATTCTGCCTCAAGTCACTCAGGCTGTTTAAAGCACTTCTTTTGGTGAGGTGTTCAAGGATAATATCTCAATACTCTCAGTTCTGGATTCAGTAGCCTTCTTGCTTACCATTTCGTTTTGCTGCTTCCTCAGTGCCTGGACACACATCACCACAGACTGCTGTGTTCTAAGCATAATAGAATTTTGTTATCCCCTTCAGTTTTTATTCACCCTGCCTTCCTACCCATCCTCCCTCTTCTCCTTCAGGTATCCTGTTCATGGACAGCTATTGGAACAAGAAATCCAATCTCTTCTTCCAGTGGGAGTAGTGGAAGTGGTTCCATACCACGTGAGAGGAAGGCAAAGTGGTTAAAAACTGGAAGAAAGGTGTTTCATTCCCTTTACTTCCTCATTCCAAAAGCCTACGTGGGGTCTCAGACCAATCTTAGACCTGTGTCATCTCAAATGTTATTTCAAGTATTTGGAGTTCTGCATCGTGTCCTTAGCTTCCATCAGTCCTTCAGTCGATCCCGGGAATTGGCATGTCACCCTCAACGTAAAGGAAGAATGCTTCCACATATCCATATTCCAAGGCTACCAGAGGTTCCTAAGATTTGTTGTGAACCACATTCATTATCAGTTAGTGGTTCTCAGATTTGGGCTCTTGGCCACCACATGGGCTTTCGCCAGAAGTATTGCAGTAATAACAGTTTTACTCAGGAAAATGGAGGTTTCTTGTGTTCTCATCTCTCCATGACTTGCTAATCAAAGGCTGGTCAACAACTCAAGAGGAATGTGATAGCCATCTCATCTAATTAACTTTCCAGGCATTATGCCTCCTAGAAAACTGTCAGAAATTGATTCTTATCTCTGTACAAAGGATAAAATTCATCAGGTGGTTCTTGATTCCATACAGGCGAAGGCCCTGTTTCTGTAGGTTTGTTTTCATTCAATCTCAAACCTGCTTTGTTCCTTTCAGACACATTTGATCACCATGGTCTGGGTATGCTTGGGCCTTTTGGGCCATATGGCATTGTGCTCATCTCTGGCTCAACACAGAAGGCTACCTCTCAGATCTCTCCAGGCCTGGTTGGCCATCATATATTCAGCATCACATCATTACCTGGATGTGGTATTCACCATCTCACTTCAAGTCCTCCATTCACTGACTTGGTGGTTGAAGCAACACATGGTTTGTGTAGGAATACCTTTTTTGAGGCCTGAACAGTCAGTGTCCCTGGTCTCCAATGCCCCGCCATTGGGCTAGGGAGTCCACCTATGGTGAATCGGAAGTCAAGGCCTCTGGTCACAAGATAAGCTTTCTCTTCATATCAGCATCAGGGAACTCAGGGCAGTTGGTCTAGGTTGTCAAGCAGTCCTACCCCACATTACAGACAAGGTGGTCTCAGTTCTCATGGACGATATAACTGCCATGTACTACATCAACAAGCATGGTGGGACACATTCTTTGACCCCGGTGTCAGGAGGCAATCCATAATCTGTAAGAAGTCTGCATCACACACTCTGTCTTAGAAGTATCTGTCCTGCCATAACCAAATTGTGGATCACCTCAGCAGGTCCTTCCTTGCTTACCATGAGTGGTCCCTCTGATCAGACATTGCAAAACACATCACAGTGGTGGGGGACTCTCCATATGGATCCGTTTGCTACCCACACCAACAGGAAATATCATCAGTTATGCTCCCTATGGGCCCAGATTCCTCAGTCTCTCACAGATACTTTTCTGTTAACATGGAAAAGTCATCTCTATTATGCTTTTCCGTACATTGTATTGATTCACAAGGTTCTGATGAAGATCAATAGGGCCAAACTCCAATTATCCTCAGCCCAGGCAATATTGGTTCATTACCCTATCAAGCCTTTCAATGGAGACCCCAATCTGGTTCCCAGTACATTTGATCTTGATCACCCAAGACCACAGCTGGCTCTTTCATCCAAACCTCAACTCTCTTCATCTGATGGCCTGGAACCTACATGACTGAATCCTAAAAAGTAAGCTTGTTTGAAGCAAGTCTGCAGAATCCTGCTGGGCAGTAGAAAATCTTCCAGTGGACTGGTCTTCCTAGTTCAGAGCTCCATCATTGGAACTTATTTTGGAGTACCCTCTGATCTTGAAGCAGCAAGATCTGGCCTTTTCTTCAGTCAAGATCCATCTGGACGTCATTTCAGCCTTCAGTCCTAAAACAGATTAGTCTTCTTGCATGAAATTGTGATCCATTTTCTCAAAGGCCCAGAAGAGGTGTACTCTCAGGAAAAGGAACTGATCCTACTTCAGAACCTAAATCTTACCCTGTCAAAGCTTATAAACTCATACCTTGAGCCGCTAATGATGTGCTTGCTGTTAAACCTATCCTGGAAGGTGGCTTTCTTAGTGGCCTTCACCTCTGCTAGGAGGGTTTCAGAAACCTGAGTCCTCCCGTCAGAACTTCCATATACCATCATTTCCAAAGATCCACATCCAAAGTTCTCACCATTCCACTGAAGCCAAATAATTTTTCTACTAGTATTGTACCCTAAGCTGCATGAAGATAGGAGGAAACAGCATCCACAGTCCTTGGATGTTAGACAGGCCCTGGATATTCAACAGGCCAGACACTTCCACAGATTGACCCAGATGTTCATAGCAATAGCAGGCAGAATGAAGGGACTTCACATTTCTGCCCAGAGGATTTTGTCTTGGATTACCTCATATATCAGTGCATGTTACAAGCTTGCAGGAGTCCCTCTTCTGGCCTACTGGATGACTAACTCCACAAGGTCTCAGGCCTCTTTGGCTGCGTTCCTAGCACAAGTTCCTATAAAACATAGCAGCTACAGAGCAGTCTGGTCCTCCGTGGACACATTCTTAGTGCACTATGCCATTACTGAGCAAGCTAGATTCAATGCCAGCTTTGACTGCACAGTCTCTCTGTCTGCTTCTCCTTGAAACTTCAAGCCCAGCTCCTGTGTAGCTGCTTGTGAGTCACCTGCATTGGAATAGATATGTACAAGCACCTGAAGAAGAAAAACTGTTACTGACTCTGTGTCATTCTTCAAGATGTGGCCCATATCCTTTCCAAGACTCACTCTCTACCCCCCTCAATAACCTCAAGCAATTTATATAATTTCCTTTTACTTCTGTTGCTAATGTTTTTAAGATTAATAACCCCATCGCTTATTTCTGCATTTTTTTCCAGAAAGAGGAAATATTTATAAAGGGATGGAGAGTTTACAAATCAGATTAAAAACAGAGTTTGGAAGTTCCTGTAATATATGAGGAATGAAGTAGTTTTTACTAACTGGTAACTAATACAGTCAATCGAGTGTAACAACTTCTGGGCAGAGTGGTTTTACATGGGACCTGATTCTCACTGGGGTGTGCAGGCAGTACTGGAATATAAGGCACTCAGTCTTATAATCATTTACACATGTTCTTAACTTTAAGTATCTGGAGTCAGTGGAATTAATGATGATCTTAAATTGGAATGTGTATAAGTGTTTATAGGAGTGGAGCCTACACAATTAGCAATAGCACCATTTCAAGCAAATAAATTTTAAACAGTGATTATACAAAAGTGCTTTTCTAGCCAGCAAATTTATTTTACAGAAACATTGTTGGAATACCTAAACTCCTCCTTTAATCTGTAATGCCATTTAACTTAGTTTGTCATCTTTAGGGTCACACCAAAATCAATGCCTTCAACTGGTCTAAGGTTCGAAAGCTGAGCTTCAAGAGGAAGCGTTTTCTTATCAAGCTACGACCTGATGTGAATGTAAGTCCTTGATATGCTTCAAAGAATATTTTGAGGAGAGGTTCTATGGTAAATTCCTAGATGTAGATAAAATAGATATTTTAGTTTTCTGTCTTGTAATCAGTGGGAATTTTTTTAATTGATGATTTACACTTATCACAGCACTAACCCAGCAGATATTGTTTTCTCTCATGTCCATCTAAAAAGCGACATCCTCGTTGGGCAGACTCAGCAGAGAACCTAAGAACTGAATAATCGTGAAAGATACTGAATATTTCCATGGCTGTTACTCCGTTAACTAAAATATTACTCTCAATGTCATGCTGAGTGTGTGATGCTTCCTGCAGACGCTGATGAACTCAATGTATTGTCCACTCTTAATAATTACCATTAGTGCAATATGTGAGTGATGTTTAACTGTTGGAATATGCCCTCTGCTGAGGTGTTTGGTTGTGGCCTTCTGTTACCTACGACTGAATGTTTTGCATTGGCACGGAGGGTGAAGAGCCAGTGACTCAGGAGGTTTCCATTTCCATGTGATGTTTATGACTGAGGGGACTCGCACAGTCATAAGATGTATCTTACAACCTTTCTTGCAATTCCATTCACAAAAGAAGCATTCTGAGGCTGCTGTCAAATCAAAGGAAAGGATTTGGGGAGGAAGAGGAAAACAGAAATGAATGCTTCTTGGGAAAGAGAAAGGACTTGTTGATTTAGCTGAAAGGCTTTCTGTGAGCTGGGCCTCCTGGGATAACCTTCTGCATCTGCCAAAATCAGGGCAAACTGCAAAACCAGGGCCAAACCCCCAAACCACTGATGGGTGGTACTTAAACCAGTCTCCCAGTCAGTAACAAAACATGCTTTTGACTAACCACTCTGGTCATCACCAAGCATAATAAAATAGAAACAGCCCCCTTACTGCACATCAGATCCTATGGTCCCCTCTAGCCACTGAGTCTCTTTAAGAAACAGGTTCTCCTGACCCCAAAGGGCCATCCACATCACCCAGGACAATATAGGCTTGGATCTTACCCAAAATACCACGCTGCCAGCCAATCCTTTAGTAACTACAACAGAAGGCTTAATATAAAAAGAAAACAAGCTACATATGAGAGATGTTACAGAGTCAAAGTGAATCACATACATACAAATGATTTAGAGTCCATAGAAAGCAAATCCTCAAAGATCCTGTAGTTTGCGGATTAGTCCCACTCCTCCAGTGTACACCTAGCAGCAGCAGCAGCTGAGTGGGTCTCAGACCTTTTTTCAGTCCCAGAAGAATAGTTCTTGGGATTGGTCAGAAAACTTTTGTCCTAGCTGTCAGGAGAGGGCAGGCAGCCACAGCCCCCCACACTATGCGATGGCTAATATATATATATATGGCTGCCTCCCGACCCCTCCTCAGTTTCATTTCTTCTGCATTATGCGTCGGATCTGGAACATCTGCTCCTTGCAAAAGCAAGCAGCCTGTCCGCGTTTGTATGAGCTTCACACCTGACTGGCAGCACCTTCTCGTGGACATGGTTCCACCAAAGTTAACTCCAGCGATCAGGCCGGGACATCGAAATCCACCTCTTGCCATGCCGGGATTTAAACCCTGCGCTGAGGGCAGCAAGGCCTTCCCCCGGCACGACCCCCACGGGAAGTGTCTCCAGTGCCTAAGCAAAGACCGTCTGGTCACCGCCTGCTCCATATGCCTGTCCTTCAAACCTAGGACAATCAAGGATAGGGAGCAAAGGCACCATGCCCTAGCCTCTGAACAGGCTTGACACTCCTCTCCTGAAGCTTGGGGAGCCCATCCAGCGCCGCGAGCTGGCTTGGCACCGGGACCTACCCAGCACCGTGACAACAGAGGCCGCAGGAAAACGAGCTCATTACTGACTTTGGTACCTCAGTGCCGACACAGTCTATTGGCACCGGGCTCACCCCAGCGCCGCTCTAGGTCACCGCCGGCACCGCAAGCTCGCCGCAGCCCTGTACCGATGGTACGGGGCCTTCCTAGGCACTGCTCTGGTCACCTCCGATACCGCAGGCTTGCTTCAGCCTCATACCAACTGTAACGGGCCCGCCTAGGCACCAGCCACCCTCGGCACCGCAGGGTTGAATTTCACCCTCTTCCCCAGTGCTGCTTCACAAAGGCAGCTCCGTCTCTCCTAGTAGGGGCTCGCCACAAGTTCATTCGGGGTCGCTTCCGATCCCAATGACCCCGGTGGCGGTGGAGGCCACATGGGGACTCTTTTTGTTGCCCACACCTCCCTCCCCAGTACCAGTTAGGAGGGGCAAGCCGGCCTTCATATCAAAGGCCTGGGTGCATCACGAATGGCACCGCTCTCCATCCCCCCCTCCTACCCCGGGCACTCAACCCCCATCACCCATGACTGCCTTGGGCCCAAGCACAGTAGAACCTTCCCCTTAGCAACATACAACTTTGTCGTCTGCAGTACCACCTCAGGGATCACGAGATGCTTCCCCTTCCTCTAGTCCCAAGGAGGGTGCATCAAGGGGTTCCGAGCAGCCTCGGTGCAGTGTTTAGGCACCATCCCCATATGAGATGTTGTCACCATCAGTCCCGCTGTGGGCACCGGGTACCACTCTCTCCACGGTACCTGGCTCAGATACAGGTGATCTATCAGCGCACTGTGACCTCTTGCGCCGTGCTGCAGCCCATTTGGGGATGGAGGTGCGATTCTTCGAGCCCCGCTCAGGTAGGCTATTGGGGCCGGTTTTTTCCTCAGCGGAACCGGTTATGGTTCCCCTTCACCCCAGTGTCTGGGACCTCGCCTCTTCCCGATGGCAGAACCTGAGTTCCATTTTCCTGGTGTCAGACTCGGCCGGCCTCAAGTTCAGGGATCAGAGTTCCCCTCCCTCATAGACCACCCAATCCCACCCCAGGATGTGGTACGAATGGCGTTAGGCCCCGGTGAAGCCCCCAGCAACCCCCTCCCAGCACTGAGGGAGACAAGGGAATTAAAGCTTCTAGGGTGTAATGTCTACTCCTCCTTGGCCTTCCAATTGCGGGTTGCAAACAACCAGGCCCTAAGCAGCAGATACATGCTGGATGTGTGGGATTTGTTCTCAAAGTTCAGACATCTGCTCCCACCAGCGGCCAAGGAAGAATATGATGCATTCCTAGAGAAGGGAAGAATAATCTCCCAGGACCTCCTCCTGGCAGCCCAGGATGCGGTAGATGCAGCAGCCCACACAATGGCCTCAGCAGTAACCATCTGTTGAGTGGCCTGGCTCAGGGAAGCTAGAGTGGCCCCTGCTTCGCAACAGGTGGCACTCCACCCGCACTTCGGCAGCAACGCTTTGTTCCCGCCCAAGACCCTGGTTGGTAGTGGGTATCGCGCACGGCCCAAGAAGAGAGGTAAAATACCTTGGCCTTCTCTTATCGAGGCCCATCCCATGCCCCCCGGCCACATAAGGCCTACAGGCTCAAGACCCACCTCACCCTCGTTTTACCCGAAGACATTTGGGTAGGGTTTTACCCCCCCCCCACCCTTTCAGTTAGCAGCTTGGGGCCCGCTCAGAAGACCCTTCCTCCCTCCCTTTCTCTGCAGGGAAGGAGAGCCTATTCTAACTAATCTGTGACTGCCTCACCGCAGGCTCTCAACAGACTGGATATTCCCATGGCTCCAGCCCACCTCTTGAGAAAGTAAGCAACATTTCTTTCCCTTCCTTTCTCTAACTAGAGAAGGGGGAATTCCTTAGGGCCATCACCCCCCCCCCCACACACACACACACACTTCTACAGCATGGGCAGGGGGGAACCAGGTCTTAACCTTGCTCCTCTGATTTTAGGAGGTCACTAATCCTGTGACCCAAGCCTGCCTCAATTACTAATGACTCAACCGAGATTGCGGCTTCAGTCCCACAGACAGTCCTTAATTCTTACTGCCCTTAGGGCTATCATTGGAGGAAGGAAATGGATAAAGAATGCGAGAAGGGGAAGAACCCTCCCCCCATCTGCCCCACAAGTATTGCTTTGGCTGGCGATCCCTCCCGCTCCTAAGGCATTAGGGAGACCTTCACTAAGCCAAGGGTGAACCACCTAGCAACTCTAGTCAAAGCTACAGATACCTCCGGTTTGCGGAGACGCATGTGCCTACTGGACTGGGAAACCCCTTTCTAAGTCCGTCGCTTGCCCCACAACAGGTAGGAACTGCTGCTGAACCTTGAACTTGGGAGGGACCCTCTGTGAACCTTTTCACACCCTACAAAACCAGTAGGTGCGCGCGCCTAAGTCGACCCCAATAGGTCTTTTGCGACCTCCCCAGGACTATAAATCCTATTTAATTATCCCGCCTGTTAGACGGGAGCATGACGCTTGGTACCGTTTACTGCCTGCTGCTGTGGGCCCTGGAGGAGGTTACTAAGGCAGAGTCGTTCATGAATCTCTGCCTTGCTCCTCGTTTTCCCCCCCTTCCCTCCCTATGGAGAAATCAACCTGTAATGGTCTAGAACTCATCCCGTTTTCTCTGGGACTGATTTATATCTTTCCAGAATATCTTTGATCAGGCGTCCCTATTAGGCTCCACTCTCCCAGGAAGGTGGTGGTACCTCTCCACCCCTCCCTAACCTGAGGCTGAAGCATCCTTTATCACAGTCTCTAGGGGCTTGGGTTCCCTGAATGGAATACCCCCCTCCATCACGAAGCGTGGTCTCTTCCCTCTTCCCATTCCTGAAGCGGCAGCTCCGTATACTCGACCTAGATTCAACTAAGTCAGTGGGATTCATGGGAGAAGACGCAATACTGCCCTCCCCCCCACCCTTTCCGACAGAGTGGGGGGAAACCCGCCTTATGCCTCCCAGTTATCCCTTAGCCAATCCAGCAGCAATAGCTAACTGACAGACTTGCTGCGCACCGTGGGGCTCCACGCATAGCCGTCACCCATCCGGGTTATATCCTAAATTGTTCTGTCCCCTGGGGAGGACCAGAAATCCATGGTCGCCCAGGTGCCTGGCAGGCAAATTTTGTCTTCCTCCTCAGGACCTCCCTCAGGTCCAGAAACCGTTAGTAGAATTTGTATGATACTTTCACCATAGAAGATTGTTAGGTTTCTCTGTCTGCTTACTTCACGAAGCATAATCTACCAATCCTGATCTGACTTGTTCGGAAAATCGGGAAATAGTCATTTTTTCCAATGCTGGAATTCTATCCTGGGTAGGACCAGATAACAACATAGGTCGCCCTTGTCAGATTCCCCAAATATCCAAGGTACACTTGCAGAGTCACCAACTGCACCTTGTGAGCATCATATCCACACCAGATGGTCTTCGCAGAAGACCACTGCCTCCTCTGTGAAGCGTTATCACACAGAGGGGTCAGTTTCCCTCTTACGAGTTTGCATCCCTGACTCACACTTAGGTGTGTCGTAGCTAGGGGCCCATATTATACCTGCTGGGGCCTGGGGCACACAGAGTCATATAAACCAATGTATCTTCTAATTCCATAGGCCTCCGGGTCGTCGCAACTAGGCGTCTAGTCTGAGGCATCGCGAACTCTGCTTTAATCGTTCCCTCTGGTTTTTCCACATAGTCTTCCCAGTAGTGGAGTCCTAGGAGGAGCTTAATGGGACAACAGGAGGGTTTGTCTCCTTGAGTCTTCTTAAGACAACCAAGGCCAATAGTACTTCCTAAAGCCCAGCTAGCTGACTTGCAAGTGCCTCGTGGGTCCGGGGTATTTCTTCTGAAACATAAGAAGTCTCCCGGGTCAGGGCTCTGTAACACCGCTGAAGGTCTGGTGTTGCATTCCCCCCGACTGACCCAGTGACTACAGGGCTGAGATGCTGTGTGGCGCCAATCACACCACCTCTGCCAGTTTTCCTTTCCCTTAATCAGCTTGAAGTTTCTGCCTCTAGAATCTTCTCGCTTAATTTCACTAGCCTTTTCCCTTCTGGGTTCAATGGAATACCAAATACACACCCATTTGGGCATGTGAGTTATGGCTCTTTGTGTGGCTGGTTGGAGGGATGATATTTTATCCCCTCTTATTGCTCTCTGCATGGGCAGTGACCATCATGACCAGCCCGGTATCCCTAAGGCTCCCGGATTCTTCGTAAGGTTTATGCTGAAGTGTCTTGCGGCCAGAAGATCTATGCTTTGGCCTTCACACCTCAAGCTAGACCCTCAGGTACAGCAATTGAAGCCGACTCCTTCCATGTTATCATGTTGCGCTGTTGCAAATCCCTGGTGTAAGGTGACTTAGTTCATTGGACCCATGCATGCTAATTGGCTTGGGTGGATTGGACCTACCCCTTACTCGGGGTTGGCCCTTCATTGAGGCCTCCATTGCCAGGGCAAGAGCCCTCACTGCTCTTTTAGTCCCTGTAACGACCTATATCCTTCTGGGGTGTTGCTGTGCTGAAGGTGGAAGAGCCAGCTCCACCCACCATCCATCAGCACAGCTACTAGTCACCTATTACTGAATGCATCCAAGCAGCGCTCAAAGAGGAACGGTGGGTCTTACCAGTACCCGTCCTTCTTTGAGATGGGCTGCTTGGATCCATTCAGGTCCCCCCCCCCATCCCCGCGTCTGGAGTTGGTGACTCCTAGGAACTGGGGAGGGGTCGAGAGGCGGCCATATATATAGCCACTGGGTGGCATGGGGGGCGGTGGCCACCTGCTCTCTCTTGACGGGCTAGAACAAAAGTTTTTCCGACCAATCCGGCGCTCCAGCACGGAGACACCTATTACTGAATGGATCCGAGTAGCCCATCTCGAAGAAGAATGGTTACTGGTAAGTAACCCACCGTTCCAGAGGCAGGTGTTGGATGCAGATAGACTGGAGACCATAGACTAAAGACCAAATGGAGATGGGTTCCCTGCCTTTTATCTCAGAGTCATTGCCTGATCAAAAAGGAGTTGGGCCACATGGTTGGTCTGGGTAACTGGTCAGACAGGTTTCTTCTTGGGCCCACTGCAGCTGGGAGGCATTAAAGGGAACAATAGTTTTGCAGACACCCAGTCTGGGATTGCCTTAAGAACAAATCACTCGGAACACACAAAAAAACAAATAGATTTCTAATTTCTAATACAGGCATGATACCTGCATAAAAACCATATAACCATATAACTCTTGGCAGATTATAGCCTTTCTGTCAACAACAAACATGGCATATCACATGGATTATTGAAAATATGAAATATTAATATGAAAAATAATAATAAAACAGTCCCCTAGACCCAGACAGTGTCACACTTCCTACAAGACATACCTTTTAAAGTGATGGTTCAGAAAAGTTTCTGTAGATTGATTGTCTGTTTTATCTGAATGCTGTGCTTCAAAGAAATATGGGCGCTGCTGCCATTCACTAAAATTCATTTATTCTTCCCTGATGGGACATTACAGGATGCTGAAGTGTCATAGGGTGGAGGTATAAACTGGAAACAGGAGAAAATAGGCTATTCTGATTTAATATATTGCATTCCTAAAATAATTTGAGGAGCCTTGTCTTAGATCTGTTACATGTGGCAACTGCAGGGAAGTGCTTGTGATTAGTCATGCTAAAGAGTATGTATGAGATGAATGAAAGAATTAATTGGGTCAAGAGACCTGTGAATCAGGAGAGAGAGAATTTTGTAACATAGCATTAGTGTACCAGTATATGTCTAGTGCATTGCTTGCTTGTGTAACACTCTTTCATCTTTTAGAGTTCGTTCCAGGACACCTTGGAATTCCTGATGGCCAGTCGGGATTTTTGCAAGTCTTTCTGGAAAATCTGTGTAGAACACCATGCCTTTTTCAGACTCTTTGAGGAGCCGAAACCAAAGCCTAAGCCAGTTCTTTTTACTCGAGGTTCATCATTTAGGTTCAGGTAAGACCTATGTTCCCCTTTCTGTCTCCTGCTGTCATCGCCCCAAATCCTCCAATAAAATCACACTGTCTTTATTTTAATCTTAGATCTTTAATGTTTTTCTCTTTGGTGTTGCAGACTACTGCTTTATGGTTGCCAACCCACCTGTTCAATCAGAGTATTGCATTAGAAGCTGTAGAATAAAAGCCTACATTTTCCTTACGGTAGCCAATGCAAAGTTGCTTTTAAAGGCTATGATGAAAAGAAGCCAGTACCTTCCACTGCGCTTGTTCCACCCCATCCAAGCCCCTACAATTCATCTGTGCACCAGATAGGCCCATTATATCCCACCTCTGTTACTCCTGTGATTCATCAGCTGTTTGCCCTCAGACTCCCAAGGAAAGAGTGTATTTTCCTTGCTTGGTCTCCCTGCAGCCTGACAAATGCAACTTAGTCTTGTTGAAGTGCACTGTTTTCCCTGCATGCTGGACCTGTTGGTAGGGATCTAATAGAAGTAGGACTTCACCCTCACACCAGGTCTACAGGTGAAACTTTACTGGTGTAGTAATGTTGGCTAGGGGTTTAATTTTTTTTTAATAACATTTTTATGTCAGCAAAAGCCTAGCATAAATGTAGCTATACCAACATGAAAGTCTTTTTTTACTGGTATAGCTTATTTCATTCATATTTCATTCAGAGAATTGTATAAGCTATACTGACTTTTTTTTTTTTTTGGTGGTATAAGCTTCATCTACACTAGGATGGTTTACTAGTTTAGCTTCATATCTGTATTGTTGGACTGGCACACCTTTTGTAGTGGACACTGGACCTTGGTGTATAAAAATGCTGCTGTGTAACTGCTGCTCATGTATGCTGTTGGATGGACTTTTCACAGTATCTCCCGTGTAGTGCTGTTTGACTCTCATAAAACACACAACGGGCCTGATTTTCCATGACCTACATCTTGTTAGGTCATGTATACCCGTGCATAGTGAGTTCAAAATGCTACCAAATCAGAGACTTCAGTTTTCTCATTGAGGTATGCAGCCATGTTGATATATCTTTTCTAGCCTCTTTCAACTTTCTTTTCTGCGTCTGAAAAATGAAATAGGTGACATCGAAGGACATGGAGGTGTTTGTGGGGGAGACAGAATCTACAGTGTAAATGTTTGGATTTAATTTCTGCCAGAGTAAATGAAAAAATTACGAACACACTTAATATAGTCGATTAACCATGCACATAGTTTGAAGTGGAGCCATAGGCTGGTTTTAAGCGTCTCACTGTGATCTCTGATGAGTGCATTATAGGAAAATTATTGATTTTCATTGTTGCACTCTTCCCTTTGTCTTAACATAATTCAGTGTAAAAGGCACATAGTTGAATTTAGGCAGTGGCAAATGGTCTGTATTTTATCTTTCTAACTGTATTTTCATGGCAAAAAATGCAAGTGACATTTTATTCATGGATATACAATGATAACGCATTGCATTCCAATTATGAAATGAGTTAATATTTCCAGAAGAAATAGTTGTACAATTAATTTACTTTAAGTTCATAGGATATAGTATCTTCAACTGTGCACCAGCATGCCCAGCTTCTTATGTGGACCCCTGAGCTTGGGAGATGATGATGAAAGACTAATATGGACTTCATGAAGCAGTTTATCACTGACTGTAGGATAAATCAAACTCCCTTCAAACTACATGTTTGTTTATGATACAAAAGATAGTACATTACTTTATACTATAGACATAAAAAGTTACATGGCAATTCTTCTCTCATAATTTGTAGTAAGCATTAATACTTTAGATCGGTGACTAAAGTGTGGTTTTGTTCCAGTGGCCGGACTCAGAAACAGGTTCTTGACTATGTTAAGGAAGGAGGACACAAGAAAGTACAGTTTGAAAGGTGAGAGTGAGAGATTACAGAGCTGGTTTAGTTTTTTAAATGTTCTTGAATTTGGGGCTATAACTATGTTGACCCTAGCTCATACAAAATCCCCTTTATATTATGTCCGCAATTTGTCAGTGGCATTATGGCCCCATGGTTACCATCAGGCATAAATCAGAGCAGCACTGAGGTTTCTCTAAAGTAAACTTGGGGCCAAACCAGCCTCCTGCTTAGCTTTATTACACTTCATCAAATTACTGCAGATGCTATAGACTTGTAACTCAATTAAAAGCTTGGATACCTATAAGCATTGCATGTCCCACTGGCAGATAACTTCCCCTCAGACCAATTGAATATCAAGCTCATTAGTGTGGGAAGTGATTAATCTACCTAAATAGAAAAGGATTTGATTTTTTTTTTTTTAATGTGCACCTGAGGAGAAGGGGATAAGTACCATTAACAGGCACAACTAATCAGTTGATGTTAATTGAAAGCTGTCAGGGGAAGGCTTCTAACTTGCTAGTGCCAATTCTATCTAAATTATTCTGATTCATAGTGAGTTTAAAGTCAGTTCTGAAATGTACAATGAACCTGGCAACAGTTTGTTATGACTCATGTTCTAGGGATGGAAGATTTCTGCTTCAGTACCCTGCATTCTCTTTTATGGTGTTCATATTAAAAACACTCTATTTAAATTTTACAAAAAGAAATGTGAATCAGTTTCAAGACAAAAATTTATAAAGCTGCCATTTGGTGCTTTTGTTTGTTAAGGAAGTGAATGCTATTGGTTATTCATGAAAAATTTTATATGGCTTTAAGTTCTTAATGTGATTTCTCTCAGGAAACACAGCAAGATTCGTTCCATCGGGAGTCTGACCGTGCAGCCTTCAGAACAGCACTCAGAGGTGCCAAAACAAGTCAGTAACGCTGATGAAACCCAGCATGATTCATTTTAAGCATTTCTTGTTGACTCACTAATTAGAGAGGTTTAATTTAAAAGTACATGGACATGTTTATTCTTTACATATAACCTATCTTAAAGATTAAAATACCCTGACACAGTAATTCCAAATCACTGGTAGGACTATCCATTCCAATACATCACGATTTTGTAATTCAAGATCAGTAATTCCTGCTCTAGGTCCTTGGTGAGTGCCTGCTGCCCATTTATCACTCGGTTCTGAGCACATTAACCTACAATACAAGAAAACTAAAAGGTGTGCAGAGCATGTATTTGGAACAGCATTATCCACTGTGGGTTAGCATGCACACAAAGGATTGCAAGGCATGAGTAGTAGGGACTGCTTCACACGGTCGATCCTGTAGTCTGCTGAAATGGTACAGATTCCCCTCTCCGCCCCCCACCCTTCCCAAAAAAAACCTCAAAGCCACCATCACTTTAGGAGCCTTTGTCAGTTTCCAAGATTGTTGCTCATTATTGCCCTGAGAAAAGGAATGATTTTTTTTCCAGGGTTCATTGATACTGGAATTTCTTTTGTCCTTGTCTAGAAGTTTTGTTGTGGTGACGCTTAGAGAAAGAGACATCTTACAGGATTTAATCTACCCCCCAGCCAAGCTGTAGAATTTGTCGTGTTGAACCATCCCACCTCCTTTTACAAACCTCCAGTGAAGGGTCCATCACAACCCTGTTAAGCAGCTTATTCTGTTGTCTTGTTGTTCTTACAGTAGGAAATTAGAGAGTTTTCCTCAATTTAATCGAAATTTGCTTAGATTGCCAGTACCTCTTGCCCTGCCCTCTATGTCAGTAGAGAACAGCTGTTCTTCTTTTTATGTGACAGCCATTCAAGTATTTGAAATATTTTAGTTAACAATTCTTAAGTTTTTAATCTTTGGTAGATCTTGAGCGCTAGTTCTGTTTCTATTAACAGTAAACTGCTGCTGTTCAAAGCAGAAGTGGCAGGTGCAAGGTGCCTGGCCAATAGATTTCAAGTGGCCAAAGAAAGCTTATATCTGCACACCCTTTGACTTGCTTTAGCATTTTGTGTTGGTTGCATATAGAATCATACCACTGATCACTGCAAGCTGTTCCAGTAAACTCAGAGAAGCTATATTTTGTGGTCCTTTTGAAGGACAGATTAACATTTTTAACACTAGATCAGAGAGAGAGCAAAGCACTGCATGTGCACTGGTATGCTTGCATGGAGAGAAGAGAATCCCGTGGCTAGTGGTAGGGGCTGCTTCACCAGGTGGATGTGGGGTTGATCCAGCTCTTGGACTTCTGGTTTTGTATGCAATTGGGCTGCACTGAATTTACCATTCTTTATATTCATCTCCTTTAACACTCCTCGTTTCTTTAAGGAGTGCTGGCATGTTGGTGTTTCTGCAGTGCTGGTTGTTGTCCATATGCATTGCATCATCATAAATTTCAATAAAGTATACACATTTCTGTACATAAATTTCTTTTCTCTCCAATGCGTAGCTTATCTTCTTTCATGGACTATCTTCTGCTCTTCATTCTTGAAGTCCTCCGTATTTTTTAAAGTATGAGTTACCACTTCTGTAGTCAGAAAAATGCTGCATGTTTGCTATGAGTTATGGGCATAATTCTCATGCTCTGTCATGAGCAGAGAGTGTGTTTCATCCTACATAATGAACTCCCTTCATTTTCTCTCTTCTGTCCTCCTCTTTCCAGAGCTGTAGCTTTACATTTGGAGATGATGCTGATTCCCCAATGGTGCAGAGCTGCCGGCAAGGAAAGGAACTAAAAGTTTCAACAGAAGATGTTGGACAGCACAGGAGCCCTTCCCTGAAGAAGAGCCCAAAGGAAGGTGGAAGGGTGGATGGAGCAGTTATGGTGACCATGGAGGAAGAGGAGGAGGTCGTTAAGGATAGGACACAGCAGAATAGATCTCAGTCGCATCAACCAAGCACAGGTCCAGCATCCAGGGCTGCTCGTGGCAGCAGCACCTCAATTCCTTTCATTGACTGCAGTGATGTAGATAGCGAGTATGACCTTCTCAGAGGACAAATAACCTGGTCCCATTCCCAAACAAATGACAATTATGAGGGTGATTTGACCAGTGGTGCCTATATTCTCTATAGAGATGAAAATCGTAATAGGGCTAGATATAGGGATTCCTCAGCCTCTGTGAAGACTTCCCAACATATTAATGAAGAGTCTATTGATGATAACCCAGCTAATATGTCCTTCTATGTTGGTGGGAGCCCCAGGATGCCAAGACACAGCTCATTGGTTGATGAATTATTTAGGAGCCCTGACAGCCGTAGTCCACTGGCCACTCCATTGCCACCCAGTAGCAAAGGATCAAGTCCTAACATGAGTTTGAATAGAACTGGCTCTCAGGGCTATGTCTCAGAAAATGGCTATGAGTGTAGGACTAGGAGTGAGGAAGAAAATATTCATGCCCGTAGCTGCCCTGGGTATGGCAAATGTTCTCCTGGTTTGCAAAGGCCTCATTTGCAAAAAAATCAGAATATCCACAATAAGTCAGAAACAGACCCATTTATCCTTAGCCAGGTGTCCTCAACAGCAGGTCAGGAACACAGGGCAGAAAGACATTATAAAGGGGGGCTTGTTAAAATGGCTCCTTTAGAGGGCAAAATGGTGGCAAATGGGGTGTCAGCTATTGGACAGTCAAAGCAGAGTCCAGCGATGCAATCTTTATATACCAGTGGCATAATGGATCATATGGCTGCCATGCAAATGATGGAGGGCTCCACTAGCAGTGGGACAGAATCTAGTGATTCAGACTCAGAAATAGTTAATCCATTTACTCACCCTCTTGTGTTTGGAAATCCCATAGTGCTGAGCTCCTCTCCAGTACCTAGAAATAAGTACTCCTTTGGCAGCCTTCAACTAGATGAAGAGGTAGAGGAAGGTGTGTCTGTTGGCCTTGATGATGAAGACAATGTACATGTTTTTAGTTGCTAGGGTCCTGAGCCTAAGTTCCAAGTTTAGACCAAGACCATTTATACTGTGGTTACTCGTGAGTGATCTGTTCTTCTGATGGCTGATGACATATATTTTGTATGAATGCACTCCAAAAGCACACTGTTTTAGGAGGGAGGCGATATAAGATGTGTAGTAATAAGAACAGATTGCAATGGAAGCCTAACAAGAATGTTGTTTCCTCTCTGAAGAACAGCAGGAGAACCATTATTCATTGGGTTATCTTTGTGGTATGTTATAATTAGGTAGGAAGTGTACACTTAACTTTTCTTTATAATAAATCAGATGTAGGTATGGTAGTTTCTGTGACAATTGACCATTTTGGAAAAGTATAAATGAAATCACAGTAGGTACGTTGTGCTCTTTCAAATGGTAGGGTTTTTTCCTCTCCCATATAGGGAGAGCTGCTTTTCAGTGCCTCATAGGGTTAGGGATAAAGTTTAATTTGCAGCTGAATGCAGGAAACTTGATTTTCAGGATAAAGTCATAGTGAAACCTTGAGCAAGGTTAATGAATCCTTTTTATAGCAAGAATTACTTTGTTTTGCTGATCTTTGTCACACATGTGAATTGATCAGGTGAGGGTACAAATTATTTATATAAAGGAACTGTTTCAGCACTTGCTTTTATTTAGTGGATTATACAGTTTGTCATATCTGGAGACATAGACTGTAATTCCTTCTCTTCCTCCTTTTCCTGAAAAGCAGAGGAATAAAATAAAATAAAAGAAAAGTGAAGAGTCTTAGGTTAAAGTGGTACTGAGTAAGAGTAGAGTGAATTGCCTTTTCTGAAAGGCAGTAATCATGTCCTTCTCTAGTGTGTTGCAAAGAGTATTTACAGTACAAGTGTTTGTATTTTTCTTCCCTTTATTTTACCTTCAGTATCATACATAGCAATATCAAAACATTTTTCCCCATTAACAGGAAACAAACATTCAATACTATCTCATTATTTTGTGGTGGCTTATTATTTGTGGTACTGCCAATGTATGGTAATACCTCTTATCTAATTTTTATTCTGTGTTAGGGACCAAGAAACTTTATCTTCAGGGAACCAGCCCATTACCAGACTTATTGCCTTCAGATGTGTTGTACTGTGTATAGAATAGCAGCATTTTGTTGTGTGCACAGAGAGAGGATAATTCTGTGAAAATTTTCATTTCACAGGTGAAATCATTTTAGATCTTAAGTATCTATCCTAAAACAACAAATCCAGTAGCACTTAGATAACTAAGAAAATTTTGAAAAGATATGTATTGTACAGCAGCTACCATGAGATAATCACATCCACGAGACAGGATGTGTTCTTTATGCTACCCATAGCCTTACTTTTAGCATTAAAAGTTCTTCTTGTGCAGGGAGGGAACTAAGTAAATTGAGTCTAGCAGAAATGAATGATGAACAGAAGTTTCAGCTGAACTGGATGATTCAGCATACATTTATGTACCCACATAATGATGGGACCCACTGAATAATGATGTACATGCCATTATGTACCCACTGAATAATGATGGGACAATATTTTTTAGGAAGTTAATTTTAGAGTCTTGTTAGCTTTCAATTTTTACAAAACAAAGAAAATAGGAAAAGATTTTATAATATTTCTAATGCCTTGATCAGAACACATTTTAATAAATGTTTAATATGAGTGTTTAATATGAACATATTTTAATAGATTTCAGTTTACAGTAGTTTAGAAATGTTTCACTTTTTCAAAAGCTATAGTCTTGTGTAAATAAGAAATTTTAATCTGTTCAGATTCTTTAGCTTATTGGTTTCACCTTTATTAACAGATACCTTGGCTTTAGACAAATGAAGTTGAAGCATTTCTTTAGAGAGCAACATTACAATAGCAAGTAGCATGGGGTGGTGATTCCTGAAGTTCTGTGATTAAATGTTTGAATCTAGAAACAGCAGACTAATTATACTGAGGAAAAAGCTTGCTTTATATATCATTCTTAGAGAAAGTTTTCTCTATTTTGGACTTAGAATAACTGTAAAATGATTGCCTTCAACTTTTGTATGTTTCTTATGAAATGTAGGTAAATGAAGCCCACTGTAGAAAATTGTGTAGTTGTTGATGGCATGTTCACGTGTGTCTCTTATTGGTGTTCATCCTGTTTTCTACTGATATATTTTACAGCAGAGTAATAGCATATTGGACATGCATTAGTTGGTTTGGTAGCTGTAAGTCTAAGATCAAGTAATGAACTCCCAAAATGGAGTTGCAATCAGTTTCTGTCTTTATAAAAATTACTAGGTTTCATGTTTAGAGGTAAGCAAAAATCTGATTTTACAGGTAATATTGACTACACATATGCCATTTTTATCCTCACAACTAGTACCTTTATGATCACTTTTCTTTTCGTGTCATTTCTACAAAGAAAATTGATACACTATTTTACATCATAGTTGTGAAATTAGTTCTAGTAGTCTGGAAATAATGACAGTTTAAGAGTTAGGTCAGTAATGAAATATGTCTGCATTTTTTCTTCACCTTTTCCTTTTAATTTCGTTTAAAAAAATATGGAGTGTAAAATTTGTGAGTTCCCCCATCTTCAAAGCATCTGACGAAGTGTGATTTATCTCCCATGATAGCTCTAGCAATAAGTAACTTAGTTAGTCTTTAAGAGTGCCACAGGACACTTTGTTTGTGAATAGAGGGACTCCGAGATAGTGGCAGAGTTAGGAATAGAAGCTAGAAGTTCTGTCCTCTAATCTGCTGCTCTAAGGACTTGGCCACATATAGTCATCCATTATTTGGAAAAGCAACAGTCAGAATTTTCAGGTTTCTCCATTTTTCCTGTAGTTTCAGGTACTGGATGCTGTGGGTGGTACTTTTTCCTTGATTTCTTTGGAACTCAGCATTTAGTAGTAAACCTTAAATTACCCAACAGACCTGTCACTGAATTAGTATGGCTGATTTCATTATAATGAACTGATGTAGGGGCCATGACTTTCTTTTAGGATAACACTGAGTTTTGCATAACTGGAGGGAAAGAATCTCTGAGACTGGAAAGGACCATGAGAGGCCACTAAGTCCAGCCCTGGCACCCATGGCCTCTTGCTGAGGTTGTCTTTACTGGAGCTGGAGAGGCTACTTCCAGCTCATAGGGATATACCCACGGTAGCTATGATGGCGCCTAGTATTCCAATCAGCGGTGTTGCTGCAATGGGGCAGGCTGTCAGATGGACTAGTCCCTCTGAGTGTGATCACATCTGAGGTGGTACTCAGAGTAGCTAGCTCATCTCACCACCCCTGGGGCAGTGGGTACAATGCTATTTTTAGCACACTGACTGGATCAGAACTTGCACAGATATGTCTTGTCAAGCTGAATTTGGAACTCCAGCTCCAAAGTAGACACACACTGAGACCTGGATAATCAGGCTGCACTGTAATTAGTTTAAACTGCTCCACATTCTGCATGTTGCAAATACATGTTCCTCATAAACCATAGAAGAAAGCATTCCCTTAGGATCATTTCCTGAAATAAAATAGTACTATACAATTCCACTCCCCCTGTGACCAGATATGGCAACTTTCACTGCAGCTCATCAATTGTACTCTTTGTACCTGCCTAACTTTCATTGTTATATTAAACATTGTAATGTACATCACATCAAACTTCCACAGAAAACTCATCCATACATCTGCAAAACACCAACACACAACTGACTAAAACTATTTCTATTTGACCATGGTTTGCACTTTATGTGAGCTGGCATCTAATGGAAAATTGACTGGTGATAACCATTATGAAAAAATTAAATTTCCATAATTCAGGAAATTCAGCAAGACCCATAAAGTTTCTAAAAGCTTAGAGATTTTATGAAGTTAGGACAGTAATTGATTAAAACGGTTGCTTTTGGAACATTGTGGCATTTGCCAAAACAGAAGATAACTGTTAGATAGAAACAAACAATAGGCCAAAAAATGTATTTGTCAACTACTTCACTCACAGTTAGGGTGACCAGATAACAAATGTGAAAAAAATCGGTATGGTGGTGGTAATGTGTGCAGGGGGATTAATAGGCACCTATAGAAGACAGAGCCCTGAATATCAGGACTGTCCCTATAAAATCAAGACATCTGGTCCAGTCTCCCTAGTCAGGATTTGACCTGACTGCTCCAGGCCTTCTATCATGAACATATGTATGAACAGTTTTTCTTTGTCAATACATGTTCGCACAACTGAAAGTTGTTCTCCAATTGTACTTGGGCTAAAGCAATAGTATTAATGCCTGAAGTACTTGTTTGGCCTCTGAATTTCTACCTGCATTTACATGGTTGGCAAGTGACAGGAGAAAACTGAATATAAAATCTGCTAGGCATCTGTAAGATCTGATTTCTCCTTCTCCCTCAATTTTAAATTCTGGGGTCCCTGCACATAGCTGAATATAAAGATATATGTTAGGCAAAGGAGGATGGGAAATATTCTTTAAATTATCATTTTCTAGCCCTGTTGACTTCCAAATGATGTCTCTGTAGAGTGCTTCCCACTGGCTGCTTGAGAGATTCAACCATCCCGATGATTTCTTCAGACAGTTCTGTTGTTTGTAAAGATAGTACATGGAATCAAGGAACAGACTCTAGAATGTGACTCAGACCTTCAGAATTTTGAATATCCGGTATTAGGTTGTGAACTCACTAACAATTCACAGAAACCCACAGGCCCAAATCTACTCATATAAACTACTTGTTGAGCAATTATGAATAACAAATTATTGCAAATTGTGACCCTTTGAAAGACTTCTTCAACAGAAAAAAGTGTCAGATCTGACTGACAAATTGTTTTCACCAGGAAACAATACTATTAATACCTCTGTCTTACATAGCTCTTTTCTTCAGTAGCAAGACCAACCAGCTATTCTAAAAGCCACAACTGAACAAATTTAGATCATTAGAGTGGTATCTAAAAATGATTTCACAACCAAGTTATTTTATTCTTAATGAAGAATATCAGTTGTTATTTCCATAGTTCCCTATTCTCTGCATATATGTAGTAATCATAGTGAGCAACACTTCTCCCTGGGTAGAGGACCTGCCTAAAGCCTATGTACTACACAAGTCCCACTTTAATCATTAAGACTGTAGTTACTTTTTGAAATGAAGAATTAAGGTGAGGGAAGAAGGTTCTGTGCTGAAATTGCATAAATTAAAGGTGCCCAGTATCATCTGTAGTTTTCTGATATGATCCTCTTTTATAAGAATATAATTTCTTTCTGCAACTTCTGTTCACATTAATACATTTCTCTCCCAGGCTTTAAGAGTCCAGAAGAGTCCTTGAGGAGTATATGATTTTGTATGTTGCAGAAATGAGATCTCATGGGGCAAAAGAGAATAAGGTGTAAAATACTTTTATCTGATTAAAATTTGTTACAATAAAAATTTTTTAGTGCATAAGTAGTGGAAGAACATGGCCCTTCTCCACTTGTTTTACACCCTTGCTGATGTTAGTGTTTTGAATTTCCCAATAGAAATATCTTAGGGCATTGCAGATGTCATCAAGATATCCCAGCTCTTGGAACCAGGAATGAAGGAGACAACTATGTTTTTTCTCACAAATAAATATGGGAGATGAAATTATTCTTGGAGTTAGTTTAATCCATTGACTTTTATGAAATTAACATGAGATAAGAATTTTGCCCAAACTGTCTTTTGCTTGGAAGGGAAGGAAATTCTGAATGGGAATTTAAACCAATGTAATCTTTCCTACACTGTTTCAATAAAGTGTGTCTTTCTAAAGTTAATGTAACAGACCGTGGAACGGGAAAATATTGTTTGCTAATTTATAAGAGACACTATGTTCTCTGTACACTCCATGGGCCGTGAACAAAGGCATCTACTGTCTCTTTGCCTACAGCAGGGCTTTATTGTGCTATTGATACTGGTTTTAAAAGTGGAAATTCGGCTTAAAAATCAAAGGCACAATATACATGGAGTCTAGGTTAGGTTAATTGCAAAGCAATTTGTAAGAGTCTTCTATTATTCCCTATCATATTCCCATGTTTTCGTCTCTAAATCATGTGTGATATTTTGTGTCTGGGGTGCATGTGGGTATTTTTTATTAAAAGCAGTCAGCACTTTCTTCCAAATTTTATGACATTTAAGAAGTTCTTTGGGCCTAGCTGAGCTGGGTATTCATTGATGTGTTTTCAAAAAGTGCAAATGTAAACAAAATTATTACATTAAAAGGAGAAAAAACTTAGGTGCATAAAAATGACATGATAGTAAATACTTCAAAAATGGTCATTTTGCTTTAGAAGAGAATAGATTCTTTTCAGAAACATACATGATTCCCCAAGACTAGAAGAAATATCAGAGCTCAAACTGGCAAAAGCTAGCTCTATAATAATTATCAAGCTGTCATTGATTAAACACGAAGAAATGATGGTACATGAATACTTTCGTAAGACAAAAGCTTTCTGGTTTGTTAAACCAGGTGAGCAGTTTCCTTTTAAATACTTCAAATCTTGTTTGCAAGATGAAAGCAATTACCATTTTACCCGTGATGATTTATGAAGAGATCAAAGGTAGGTCTGTCTTAGTTCAGTGAGTGACTGTTAGAGCTCAGAGGCCGTTGCTTTTTCAGTAAGCACTTAAAATCTTTGATTAACTGAATTCCTTATTTTTTTACCTTTCCTGCTGAGACGTTGACTTGAACCACTAACACAAATTCACAAGCTTGGCGGTATTTCATCCATCCAACCCTTTCCTGATTTCTATATGTACTTTTTAAAATAAAAATCTTAATAGACAAAATTAATGTTTTTAATCAAAATTGCTGGGGACTTCATTCTCATTTTTGTCATTTGTTTAATAACGTTTAAAGAGAAACATTTTTTTTGTTTCATTCTGTGCACCGTTTTGTCAGCATGTACCTCTCTGGGGGGAAAACCTTTTAAATGTTCTGTCTTTATCCTCAAAGCATGGTGTATCTTCTGTTCCTTGCATTGTTTGGGGCGCTGTCTCAATGTCCTTTTACTGAAGAAATAGTATTTGTACTGAGAATACAGATTTCCTCTATTCCAGTGATCCTGTTCTCTTAGAACACTCCTCATTTCACAATTGGACAATGCAAGATCCCTGGGTTGTGAGGTTTCAAGAATAGAAACCACACTACAATAGAGAATAGAAAAGTATGGGGGGGGGGAGTGAGGACATGACCTTCACTGTGAGTACTGGAGCACATAGAACTGGTATGCCCTTCATTTCCTAATGAAGGTCCGCACTTAGAATGATCAAATCAATATACAACAGCTTTTAAGCAGGATCACTGCAGTCTTGAGGAATGTTTTGTCGAAATGGACAGTATCTGAGGTATGAGCTTATATGGGGTGGATGCATTAGAATGTGTAGTTAGCTTTTTTTTTTTTTTTAGTATTGTTTGTTTACATGTGCATATTTTAAACACTAACCTTTTTATGTGCAAGTGTACAGGATGGAATTTTATACAAACTGTTCTATTTCTGTCTTTTGTGCAAAAAATGGAAAGATAAAAGCTAGGAAAGAGGAATGCCTCATGACTTTGTATTTCCCCCAGTTTGTATTGTTTTCTGTTTGTTTGTAAGATTTGAGAGCACCCTAATGTAGGCCAACAGCAGCAGTTACTGTCTGATCTCACGCTCACCGTTGTCTATACCAATAAAGCATGGACCTTTACCAACTGGAGGGGTTGCTGGCTACTAAACTAATACCAAGCTTGGTGACTATATGAGCATGTCAAGCCAAACTCATTTAACTGTGTATGCATGGTATAACTTTTTTGTTTTATTTTTTTTTCTTCTTTTGTTACCTCTACCAAAAGTCTTTGTTCATTCTAACCAGTATCCTGCTGTAAAACTATCACTGGTTTAACTGTTTTGTCCAGCAGCTGGCTGGAGGTTTGTCCTGCTCTGAGAGATCTTGGTTTTTGGACTGATGCACTGTTCTCCCAAATCATTCACTACCACTGCTGCCAGGGGCATATATTTTGTAGCATGAAGTTGAAGCAAATTTTTCTTCCCATCTCCTTCATTTTTCAAAGCAAGGCAGGTTATGGACTATGTATGATGTTATCTCTGTTTCTGAAATCTTTTTTGTTTTTCCTTCTCCAAATTCAGTGCTGTTAGATTTGAGGTTGTGCGCATATTAGCCTGTGATACTACGTAGCTGCATGCTGAAGACCTGTATTCTGATTTAAATACCCTGTTAATCAGAAGAGAAGGGTATGCCCAGTAAACTGGTGCTGCTGATCCTGCTTTCTCTGAAGTCAGTGGGAGCTTTGCTCTTAGGCTTTAGTGAGAGCAGAATGGGCCTTTCATCAAGAGTCTTGGTAACTCAACAGCACCATAATATAGCTAGGGGAATTAGAAAAACTTTTGCCCTGTTTGATGCCATTCCAATTTAAAGCACTGCTGTTGTGAGAAAAAGAATGATGCAAAGCTCATACATCTCAATGTATCTGTTCCCCATGCAGTGTTCACAAGTATCTGATATCACAATGTCCAAAGAGTTTGACTGTGGTTAGGATGTGGTTAGGTTTTATTCTGCCTCTGTAGTAATGACAACATTGTTGGATAAAATCTGATTAGAGAATGTTTATTACTGGCAATGTTGGAAAGGACAGAGAAAAGATGGTTTGATTTGCAGATTTCAGGTTGCTCCTCCCCCTGGAATTTAGGGGGCATCCCCTGTTGTCCTTTGTAACACAGCAATTTGAATATGGAACCAATCAAAATCTGCAATAATTGGAAAAACTCCCACTAGACTTCAGTGGGTTTTGTATCAGGCCATAGGACAGACTAAATATCAAATCCCATAACATAGTGTGCTGTGTAAGTCATTTTTCTTACTAGAATGCATTTTATGTAATTTTTAAAAAAGTACAAAACTTTGTCACTATCATTATTTTTGAGAAGGTGGATGAGTCTGAGTGTGGCAGCTTTTCTGAAGTTAATCTAGTAATGTTTTGAAGCTAAATCCTTTTTAGTAAAAAAATATTTCCAAGAGTTCTTTCCATATTTTATAGCTTTACTTCATGTCATTATACATCATCTGTATTACACAGAGGAGAACACAAGCTAAAATCCAGTTCAGTGCTATTGTTCTCTACTGTGCACAGAGAAGACATTGTGTGGATGGTGATTACATTTTGATTTGTAGCTGAAGTAGATGCTGAACTCTACACAACATTAGTTTACTGTTTGCCAACTTTGGGAGATGGGGGAGCTGAGGAAAGAATGGCTTCAAGATGTATTAAATCTCATTCATCTCTCACAAATGCCTAACATTTGATAGAAGACTATACACTGTTCTTTCAAGGTGAAGGTGAAACATCTTGCTAGAGATATGAATCTAGGATCAGATTTGTAGGTAGCTATTGTGAAGACATGGGGGGCAGGGACAAGCATAGGAGTCTTCTACCCCAGCTCCAAGTCATTATGCTGTCCACATAGGGACCAGGCACAGTTGGAATCACCAGAAGTCAGCTTGAGACTTTTATCCTTAATATAAGCTCACACAAGGAAATGTGTTCCTAAGTATTTGTAGTATGTGTCTACTTAGGAATACTGTTAGATTTTTAAAGTATTCCTGGTCTTACAAAAAGGACACTGGAGCCAAATATTGTATCTAGCCTTTCCCTCTCTTGCTATGGTAATGCATACCAGTTCCTACCTGTCACCCTTGCTGTGTGAGCAGTAGGCCTCCCCTTAAGGAAAGTGACAGATGGTTGTGTATGTTTTGAACTGATCATGCAGCATATCCATGAAGCGTGACAGAGCTCTTTGGGAACTCAGATATGTCAACCTGCCTCCAATCAGCATCTGCAGTTGGGTGAAAGTTTATTCCTGCAGTCTGCCCTCCCTCTTTTAGACCTACCCACAGCAGCTGAGCCCCTGCCACCCCAAACAATTAATGAGCCCTGCACCTACAAATGATCAGCTGTTGAACCCTGCCAGCAGTCTAACAGTGGATCAACAGCTGCAGCCTTGCCCCAGAAGTCATGGTGTTCCTGACCTCTGTGCTCATCCCACTGTGATTCACAAGAAAAGATCCTTGATTATCCATGGATCTACAGGGTTCTACCAATGGCTTCATTTTGCTTGGTATATGGAAGTTTTATTTTAACCTAGGTTGTTAAGGTATGTGTGAAAATATTATATTAGCCCACTATGCCACCTTGTCCTTACGTTTCATGAGTCTTTAAAGTAGTGTCCTCTTGTATGTTACTCATATTCCCTGTCAGCTGATGAGTATTTTCATTCTGAAATCCTCTCTCTTATCCCAGCACTTACCAGATGTCTCAGGTGAAGCTAGGTCAATGCAAATCATAAAGCCAGTGTAAAAAATCAGGACGAGGATGGAGGGAGGGTAATAGGCTCCTATATAAGACAAAGACCCAATACTGGGATTGTCACTACCTGGGACATCTAGCCGCCCTATTCTTGATTAACCTAATGTACACACCTCTTGGATGATCAGCTACTATCTATCTCTATAGATACATGTACAAGTTCCAGAGGGGTAGCTGTGTTAGTCAAATTCAGTAAAACAAACATGGATTCCTGTGGCACTGTAAAAGACTAACAGGTATATTTATTTATTTATACATTTCTTAGTCTTGAAAAGTTCCACAGGACTCCTTGTTGGTGTTCTCTCTCTCTCTCTCTCTCTCTCTCTCTCACACACACACACACACACACACACACACACACACACACACACACACACACACACACACACACACACAC